>CM057337.1:68799023-69320048 GCA_030015575.1 Agapanthus africanus | reverse complement strand
TATAACCCAACACCCCCATCTCCACTGCCACAATTCTTTTGAATTCCTCATAATTCTCAATTAAATCCTCCTTTAATATATTCTTATTAAAACCACACTTTATTCTCATTAATTCCTAATTACTCCTCTCTCTCTCTCTTTAACCTCTCCCTCTCTCTCCAACCTCTTCATTCTCATTCTTTCTCTCTTTCAATCACTTATTCTCTCCCTCCCTTTCCTCCTTATCCCCTACCTCCCTGAGCTCAGACCCAAGTCCGACCCCTTCCATCGTTGCTAGCTTCGGCCCACCGCTCCCGACGAGCCTCCGGCCACCTTCCCCTCTCCTTTGAAACCACCCATCATCATCCTCTTCCACCAAACACCCAACACCATCTCCTCCCATCTCTCCGAGCATCCCCTCAACCTCACCCATCGCCGGCGCATCCTTACTTTCCCCGTTCGACTACCTCCCTGCACACCAACTCCTTTTGCCTCCGACAGCCTCCTACCTCGCCCCTCGCCTCCGTGCAACACCCATCACCACTGCCGCCGTCCACCTTGATGCCACCAAACCCCGCCGACGAACCCCCCTCCGACAAACCCACAACACCCCCGACAAGGCCGCGCCGCCACCACCTCCACTCCTCCGAGCTCTTGTCCTTTGTCAACACCAAGCTCCATCCCCCGTCATCACCAACCTCCGACGGCTCCCCTCTACGCCGACCACCGCCATCGTCGCTGGCTCCGAACGCCTCCCCCCCACGGCTCCCCGAGACCACCATTGCACGCATCGCCGCTGGCATCTCTCAGAACACACCACCACCTTGACAACCCCATCGCATCCGCTTGCTCCGGTCACCTGAACACCAGAGCACCACCGCAGCAGACTCCTCTCCATCGAGCCAACGCGACCTGCTTCACCACCCAACCCCGGAGCCACCTCCGACCGCAGCCAACCACCTGCCACCTCCCCAAGCCAGCACCGAGCCCATACCTCCTCTTGCCGCCGTCGTACTCCTTGCCAGCCACATCGCCTGCATCTGATGCCGATCTCCAACCTTCTATGGGCCACACCACCATCGTCGCTGCACCCAACGCCACGGAACCACCTTGTCGTGCTTTACAACGAGCTTACATTGATTGAGCTCCTCATTGTGATGTTGCCTCCGCCATCGCCGTTACCTCCACTATTTTCGACACCGTCACTGCCATCGTCGACGCAGCAGCCATCGCAACGCCAGCGCACGTCCGTCGCACCCATCGAGCCATAAAGACTAAGAATTAAGCTCCACCGAGGCGAACCCTTATCGTGTTTGCGTCGTGCCATCGCCATAGATTACTGTTGCTGTCGTGTTGTTGTCACGTTGCTGCCGTGTCGTCATCGTCGTCAGGCAAGTTCTAAGACTTGCTTACATGCTATAATGAGTATATGTCGATATATGATACGATATTATTTTTTGATTGATATGAGACCGTATTCATTTAAATTAATTTGGATCTGGATATTAATTGAGTCAAACACCTCATGTTAATATCGTATTGAATTTCGTAAGTATTTCTCTTATGAATTGAACGAACATAATGGTATTTCCGACAATAAACGACCGATTAGTTTAGGTGTTCGATACGTTTTTTTGTATGAAAATCCTATCTAGTGTGGCGGAAAATTATATTTAATAGATTACTTTAGAGACAAAGGTTAACGTGTAAAAATTTGGTTTGAAAATACGAACTTAAACGCCATAGAATGTCAACCCCTTCTAGATCCGTCAAATCTGAAATTTCTCGTACACATAACTTGTGAAAATCGTAATAATTTGGATATATACTGGAATGCAGTGTTTTAGGACTCGTATCGAATACGACTCGACAACCTAGAACTCTAGATAATTTATATTTTGTTTCTATTTTAAAGCGGTGAAGAAAACTGTTCGGGAGTGCGGCTCTGGACTGCAGTCCAGAGCAGCACTGCTTGCCAACACTTGATTAGAAATGGTTTTATATCTCTGTGTGAAAATCATATTATGCGGAACCCTATACTGTGGAGAATATAAATATGTTAGATAACTATTGGAAGTGATTTCATTCGTTTTTACCATCGTTTACTATTTTAATCATATTTTAAACCATCAGTGCATACTGCAGTCCCAAGCTGGGACAGAACGTATATCCCGATATTACATAATGCATAAGTCCCAGAAAACTGCGGATATTATCGATATGTCTAGTGCGTTAGAAAACTAAATGATAAACCTAAATATTATCCAACTGTAGTATCGCCTAATTATGCTCCCAACTGGGAGTAAAGCGTGTTACGAAACGGACTTCCGGTTCAGAAATTGGATTTCCAGTAGTAAACACTTAAAATGAAATGACCATAACTAGCAAACCTGAAATCCGATTGACGTGAAACCAATTTTTATGGATAGATAATTAAACATACTGCTTACCCCTTTTATATTGTTTTGCTTAATTCTGCATGTGTGACTTATAGTAAATTTTTCGAGTAGTATGACACTGGCTGCTATATTTTATTCGTATTACAATTAATTGCATTCTCATTATATCATGTAGCGGTTATATCCTCATTTGAATAGAGGTCATAAACATTGATAACCTAGTGACCGTGTTATATTACCCAGTGATAAATATTAGTGATTGGATTGTGGCAAATACGTTAACGTTAAAGCGTGAATGAATAAGTGAAGTGACACGTACTTGTACACAATCAGCGGAACTAGTTAAATTATTGCATTGTCGACGCCTATGGGACATATATAAGCGTAACTATAACTGAAATGGGACGGTTATGGAAACACTTATATTAGTGTCATAGTTAAGACATCGAGTACTGTCCATTTATCTTGGATACCAGTCGAGACATGCTTGTTGGAGACCCCGTCTCCAGTTCTCGCGTAGACTTGTCATGGGGCGACTAGTATTTGGGTTCATGGTCGGTATTTGATGTAGACTGCGGGTGTGGGGTATTTTGAGTGTGAGTTCGATCAACGGAATCTCGGGAGTCCCACTGCCGGCATATACAACGATTTCGGGAGTTGTATGGGTGATATTATTGATTATTAGCGAGCATGATTCGGGCCCGTGTTCCCTTGCCCCTGGGGCCTGCCTTTGGGTTGGGGATACTCCTGCGGTGGTTGATGCTCACACTTGGACTGACGATAGCTTCAGTGACTTGGACATTGAGAATTAGAGACTGATAGGTTTAGTGACATGAACATTGCATTGGCTACTGATCTGATACACTTGCTTTATCGTTACCTGTACCGATTACTTCATACTCAAGTCATCACTCCATGTTTACCGTTTCATGTTCATCATTATCGTACGTGTTTACATATGTATTTATATATATTGCTATTGTATTGCTCTGACGACCTGAGTATGCATGCTTAGAGTGAGAAGTGGACTTAGCTCAGATCAGGATCTGTCGTACCTCGAGGATATCGAACATATCTAGATCAGTGACGCTAGCGTTATCTTTCCATTAATCTCCATCTGGTTAGTTCTATATCTATTTTGATAGAATTAGTGACTGCATTTCTCATTACCTGTGCATTGATTACTGATTACCACGTAATGCTAGAAGCCGAAGTGTGACTACGGCAGGATATTTCCCTGACCGTAGGAGTATGGCTGGCCTTGTCAACCCCTCGTATTCCGTATTTTGGGAAGCGGGGCGTGACATAGTTTTGTTGGTATCAGAGCCAGGTTTAGAATAAGATTGCAGTTCAAATTAGGGATCCCTTAAATTATACTTTGTTTCTTTACTTTCACTTCTACATACTACTTGTGCATCGCCACTCAAGTTCATGTTTTCGAATCTTATCTACCTTATCTTTTCCTCATGTTCTGCATCATTAGTTGTTATTTTCCTTCGTGTTCCACTATCTGATCATGACCTTTACTTTTAAGGCCATGTCCAACCATGGGGCAACACCGCTTCTCGATGAGGACACTCGACCCTGCATTTCTCTCGACTGTATATTAGTGAGTTCAGACGACGAGTTCGATGGCCCACGAGTTATTTTCAATGACCGCGATTCTGAAGACGAGGGAGTCGATGTCGCAACTCCAGAGATCAATATGATCAATGATTCTGATGATGAAGAAGAGGATCCCGAAGAAGAACCGATAGAAGCGAATCCACAGGAAAACCCAATAGAGGAGGATCCAGAAGAAGATCCTGAAGAGGAGGATTCAGAGGAAGATCCTGAAGAGGAGGATCCCGAAGAAGACCCGATAGGAGAGGATCTACAGGAAAATCCAGTAGAGGAGGATCCAGATGAAGATCCTGAAGAACAGAATCCTGAGGAAGACCCTATGGAAGAGGATCCAGAATGGGACCCGGAAGATGCGAAACATATGGAGGAAGATCCCGATGAGGAAGTTTCCGCCGAAGAGGAAGAGCTAGGAGGAGAAAACCCTATAGGAGAGGAATCTGAAGACGAAGCTCCAGCTGAGGAAGAGTCGGAGGATGAAGTCTCGAGTGAGGAAGAACTCGAGGCTGAAGAACCTCAAGCAGCTGTCCCTGCAAGGCATTATGGGAATGGACGTCCCTATCTTAGCGCGATAACTTATCGCAACCTGTTGAACTTCCACAATCGCGACTGACGCGACCCATTTATTTGCTTGTAAATGAACAACAACTTTATTTATTTAACATTCTTTTTACAAAGGAAAAGTAAATACATAGAATGAAAGCGATGCCTAATCTGTGAAATAACAGAAATGAAAATATATACAAGTAAACTAGAGCTCTGGGTCGAAGGCTATCTGATCCAAATCCTCACTGGTGGGCTCTATCTCCAGAAGGTCCGATCCACCTGACAACATTCCAAAGAAAGAAGAAAGGAATGTCATCAGCGAACAATCGCTCGGTAAGTCCCAAAAATAGGTATAGACAGAAAAGACAGAAGGAGAATGTAACTTTTAAAATTGTATTATATTGTTAACGCTGTTGTTTGTAGCTTGGTACAGAAAATGCCAGTGTATACGAGAGGAGTCCCACTATTCCGGAGATTAAGGTATACGGAGAATAAGGAACCGTTCAGCCACGGTACAACGGCAATGGATATTCAGGTTAGGTGTATTACGGTTACAGTCTCGTGCCACTTTTAACACCTTCCGTACCAATCTACCCCTTATAAACCCCGCGATGTCTTGATTGTATTGTTTGTAGTGTATTGTCTTATACTGTAAATTGTATATGGATGACTTGCCGGAACCATGATATCAGTAATGGAACGAATATAATGGATGTACATGTAAATGGAGTATATCCATGGTTCGGTTTAGTCAAGTTGTATAGATTGAGTACATGGATTCATTTTAAATTGCAGTTTATACTGGAATTATATTCAAGTCAGATTGATTAGATTGATACTCAGTCCGAGTCAGACAATTAGAAAAGAAATTGAAGTCCTGAATTAGGTTTTGGTGTTATCGGTAACTGCTGCACATGGATGGCAGAATTTGTGTCTTTTTCCAAAACAATTACCGTGTTGATAACACTGTTTGTTAGATTGTCTACCTTAGATAGGCAAGCACCCATATCTCTGGCTCCCTGAGGCTCAAGAGACCGGTCCTGCTTAAACCTATGTTTACTAGGGTCCTTATTGTAATTTAACATAACTTGAGGGGGTTTTATGTAAAAATAGTTTGATATAATTTCAAAATACACCTCAAGTATTTAATTATCGTCTTTAGGGTTTTCATAGATGTATATTTTATGAATGTGAAATTTCTAGTGAGTAGAACCTAATTTCATAGTATATGGTATTTTCTTGAAATATTGAAATTGTTTTGTATTTGGATGGTATTTTCATGTAATAGTGATTCCTTTGATTTAGAAAACTTAGAATATTAATATAACTAAAATAGATATTTTGATAATATATATATATATATATATATATATATATATATATAATGAAAATAATTAATTTATTTGCTTGTAGAAATCTCATTTTCTAAAGAAAAATGTATAAAAAATTGCATCGAGATCGAATGCTCCTTTAGGAGGTCTGTATCTCGCTCTACTATACCCAAGAATATGCAATAATCCGCACCATCCCGAACGGGGTCCCTAAAAGTGGGTTGTAGAGGCGCAATTGTAAGGAATTGATTTATACACTTTTTAAAGAAAACGGTTTTGTAATTTAGGGTATTTATTTATAAAGTCGTATTTTCCCGTATTCTATTGTCCCAAATTCATCATGCTATATCAAAAATGTGTGTTGTGGTGAGGTAGGTCATTACTTCATGAGTTTATCTAAAGATATTGTAAGGAATAAAGTTATTATGTCGAAACTAAAATATATGGTATTTTCTGTAAATGTGCGATAAAAGTTACAAAAATGGTTCTTTTACGGTGAAACTTATTTTAATAGATTTATTAATGTTTTTTAAACAATATATGAGAGTATGGTATGATCTGGATTAAGAAAAGTTGAGTTTTGAAGAAAAACCGAATCGGAAGTCGGATTAACTCCGCTTCCGTCGGGTTTTATGTTTTGAAAGTTTTAGAGATGAGAGGGAAAGAAGGGACTTACTGGCTTGGGGTCAAGAGGAGAGGGAGAGGGAACTACGGAATGCTTTGGGGCATCGTTTCGTAACCGGAAACTCCTTGTATCGTCGCCGGAACTTCGTCGGAGCTTCGCCTTTCGCATACTCCACTTGCACACTATTGGGATTTGAAAGTTTTTGAGAGTTTTGGCAGGGAATTGTGAGTGAGGAGAGGTGAAATGAGGTGTGGTATTTATAGAAAAAATTAGGGTTTGGTGTGTTAAAGATTGCATTTAAAATATGCATTAAAATTTGATCAAAAGAGCATTTCATTGCTCTCTGGAATTGTGCAGAGTATACAAATAGCTTTGGTGAAGTGGTGTAGCTGAAAGGTTGCAGGGGTGAAAATATGAGGAGCATCACAGACAGTTAGCCCGGCGGTATCGGGGAATTTCGTAATTTCGCCGGCCCTTTACCGGCGGATGGAGGTGGGGTTGGGTGCCACGTGTTGGTGTCGCCTCGTGTACTCTCGTGCATATGTTTAAACAGTCGGTGTCTTTTCATTTTACGTGTAATGCACGTGTAGACTCTTTGGCTTCTAAAAAGATTAAAAGAAATTTAAATAAAAAGAATGTGTGGCTGATGGGATTTGAACTCGGGTGCTATGTCTCAGCAGTGCAAGGTCTTACCAATGAGCTACAAGCTCCTTCTTGTTGTTTTAAAGCAAAAAAATTCTTATAGCATTCACAGGAATTATAAATACCCCAATTGTACATTAGCTTTTAAACAATTTTATGTACATTGAAAGTGGAGTTGTTACAGTCTACCCTCCATAAAAAAAACCGTCCTCGAAATTTACAATTTTTTTAAGGACTATTTTACACGCATCTCATATTCCCTTTCCTATGTCGACTCTCCTGGTGTGCCTTTTCTCTACATCACTCGAACCAAGTTGACTTTCTTGTTCCGAAGTGACTTCACCTTTCTATCCAGGATCTCAACAGGTTGCTGCTCACATGATAAATCTGGCTGTACAGTGAGCTCGGAGTGATCAAGAATATGGTTGGGGTCACTCACATACCTTCTGAGTTGGGATATGTGGAACACATTGTGCACTCCTTCCAATGAAGGTAGAAGTGTCAAGAGATAAGCCACTTCACCGACTCGTTCGAGTATGTCGAACGGTCCAATGTACCTTGGACTAAGCTTACCCTGTCTTCCAAAAAGAATCACTCCGCAGTTTGGAGATATTTTCGGAAATACATGTTTTCCCGGTTGGAACTCCAAGTGACGGCGCTTTGCATCAGCCTCGTGTTTCTGTCGATCTTGGGCTATGCGCATTCTTTTCCTGATAGTGCGGACCACATCCACAGTTGCTACTATCATCTTAGGTGTAAGGAGTTCTCTATCTCCGATGTCGTCCTAACTTAATGGCGATCGACACTTTCTTCCATAAATCGCTGCAAAGGGTGCCATTCCTATACTTGCTTGGTAGCTGTTGTTGTGTGAAAACTCCACAAGATGTAGGTGATCTTCCCACGATCCTTCGAAGTCTAGCATACACGCTCTGAGCATATCTTCCAAGATTTGAATAGTTCGCTCAGACTGACCATCTGTTTGTGGATGATAAGCTGTGCTGAAGTTTAGACTTGTTCTTAAGCTAGCTTGCAGGCTTTGCCAAAATTGTGATCGGAACCTAGTGTCACGACCGGAGACAATGTAGACCGGTACTCCATGAAGTCTCACGATTTCCTGTATGAGTTTATGGGTACCAAAGATAATACATATTGAAGAGTTTAAATCTTATTTAGATTCTTACCTCCATGTACTTCTTTGCTAGTGTCTCAATAGATTGGCCAACTCGAAATGGGATGAAATGAGCCGACTTTATGAGTCGATCCACAATAACCCATACCGCATCGTTACCCTTTGTGCTGCGAGAAAGAGCAGCCACGAAATCCATTGTGATGTGTTGCCACTTCCATTCTGGGATTGGTAATGGTTGAAGTAATCCAGCAGTCCTGTGATGTTCAGCCTTTACTTGCTGACACACCAAGCATTTAGCGACGCTTCTGGCTACTTCACGCTTCATTCTATGCCACTAGTAATTTTGACGCGGATCTTTGTACATCTTTGTACCTCCAGGGTTTACTGAGTAGGGAGAGCTGTGAGCTTCTTTCATTAACTCTTCCCGCACAGAACCTTTTGGTACACACAATCTGCTGCCGTACCTCAAAGATCCGTCTTCATGGATGAAGTCTGTTCAAAGTCCATTTTCCATTTGTTCTCTGATCTTTTTTTACTTAGCATCACTTGCTTGAGCTGCTTTGATCTGATTGATAGTGGTAGATTGACTTGTAAGTTCATCAAACTTGAAGCGTTATCTGGCATGACCACTTCAATCTCCATCTGATGCAAGTCTTGTTGAAGCTTCCACTATGCGGTGAGATTCATTGTTAATGGTTGGCGACTAAGTGCATCAGGTACGACATTCACCTTCCCTGGGTGATATTGCAGGTTGATGTTAAAGTCCGCCATGAGCTCTAACTATCTTCTCTGCCACATATTAAGCTCCTTCTGAGTAAACACATATTTCAGACTCTTGTGATCTGGGTATATGTCTCGTTCACCAAGAAGATAATGCGCCAAATCTTAAGGGCAAAGATTATGGCTGCCAACTCCAAATCATGCGTCGGGTAATTGCGCTCATGAACCTTCAGCTGTCTTGAAGCATAAGCTACAACCTTACCGTGATGATGTAGAACACATCCCAATCCTTTACCGAATGCATCACAATACATTTCGAAACCTCCAGATTAGTCTGGTATGACAAAGATAGGTGCCGATGTCAATCTTGACTTGAGTTCTACGAAAGCTTGTTCGCATGCCTCTGACCACATGAATTCTTCATCTTTATGTGTGAGCTTGGTCAGGGGTGTCGCTATCTTCGAAAAACCTTCAATGAACCTTCTGTAATATCCAGCTAGACCCAAGAAATTTCGAATGTCCTTCACTGACTTCGGTGTCGGCCATTTGCTTACTGCTGAAACTTTAGCTGGATCCACAGAGATTCCTTCGCCTGATACAATATGTCCGAGAAAACCAACTTGATCTAGCCAAAACTCACACTTGCTGTATTTGGCATAGAGTTGATGTTGTCACAAAGTTTCCAGGACAATTCGTAGGTGTTCGTCATGTTCTTTCCGACTCTTTGAATACAACAGGATGTCGTCGATGAAGATGACAACAAACCTGTCTAGGTACTCCCGGAAAACTTGATTTATTAGGTTCATGAATATTGCTGGTGCGTTGGTCACTCCAAATGGCTTCACAAGAAATTCGTAATGGCCATAACGAGTTCTGAATGTCGTTTTATGGATATCAGATTTTATGATCTTCACCTGATGATAACCCGAACGAAGATCTAATTTGGAGAAAACTCAAGATCCACTTAGCTAATCGAAACAGATCGTCGATGCGCGGTAGTGGATACTGGTTCTTTATCATTACTTCATTCAAGGCTCTATAATCAATGCACATTCTGTATGAACCTTCCTTATTCACAAGTAGAATTGGTGATCCCCAACTTGAAGTGCTGGGACGAATCCATCTTTTCGCCAATAATTCGTCCAATTGAGTTCGGACTTCCTTCAAACCTTCCGGACTTAACCGATACGGTGCTTTAATCACCAGTTGTGCTCCTGATACTAAATCAATGTTGAATTCAAGAGCTCGATTGGGTGGCAAACCTAATATGTCTTCAAGAAACACATCGTCGAACTCTCGAACTACTTCTGGCTTTGATCCTTCCTCTGCTTGAATTGCCGCAATCACTGCCTTCTTTGGTTTCGCCTTGTATGTACTTGGCTCCAGGGTACGGTCTCCACTTTTGAAATAGAAGACCGGATGTTCTAGAATCTCGAATACTAACCTCCTTTGACGGCAATCAATGGTAGCATAGAATGTTCCGAGCCAATCCATACCCAAAACGACGTCGAAGTTCGGTATGTCCAGCACTTTGGAGTCAGCATAGAATTCTCTGCTGCAGACGACCACTGGACACAGGTCGTATCCCATTACTGCCTTTAGAACGCCATTCCCTGAACTGACATTCCAGCAGGATACGAGGGGTTTGACTGGAATCGCATGAGTTCGGACGAACCGTTGCGACATAAAGCAATGAGATGCTCCAGTATCGAAGAGTACGAGTGTAGGAAGTGAGGCTACTAAGATTGTACCTAAATTATGTGGGATATGTTTTAGGTATAAGGGAAAATGTATATAGGTATGTATAGATGGAAAATAAGGCTTGATGGGGAAGTGTTACCAGTAATGACTTGGCCGGTGGCTTCAACTTCTTCCACAGTCATTGTGAAAGCCTATCATCTCGGCACATTCCTCCTTGCTGGAGGAGCATTCCTCTGTCCGTTCCTTTGTCCTTGAGATATGTTCTGTTGAGCTTGATGGAACTGAAGAGGAGGAGGTGCAGTCGGTCCATGAGGAGGTGGGGCAGGTAGTGCGAGTTGTAGAGCAGGTGCCTGGATGGCTGGGCGCTGCGGATAAGTGATTGCTGGTCTGGGTGCAGCATGTGGGTTGTGTCTACGAGGACAAGACCTAATGTCATGTGCGGGTGATCCACAGACTAAGCAAAGATGATTCGCACGCCGGCATTCCTTTGCCAGATGTCCATCTCTCCTGTAGTATGTGCAAAAGGCTGGGCTGAGCCGGTTGTTTGGTACTCCGGGTCTCCTGGGCACGAATAGTGGCCTGGAAGAGGCTCCTCCTACCATTTGAGTGGCAGGGCGTTTCATCCCGGTAGATTGAGGTCTGCCCTCATCTTTACCATTGCCTCATATCGATGGGCATCTTTCAAAGCTAATTCGTGGGTCGGGAAATCCCATGTAGCTAACGCAGCTTGAATCTCCGGATCTAACCCTTGTTGGAATCGACGGGCTCTGATCTCATCCATCGGTATCAAGTGTGCCACGAATCTGTTAAGGTATTGTGTTCGCTGTGTAGTATGTGATATTTGAAAAATCGAAATATTAAGACATATCTTACCGAATGAACATGGTAAACTCAGTATCATATTCATCCACGGATTTGGTCCACATCGAACCTTGTTGTAAGTGAATGAACTGATGTTCCATGTCGAATCTGGCAGTCTCAGAGAAGTACTTCGCTTCAAACATATCACGAAAAGTCCTCCATTCGATCGGCTGGGTGAGACGGCTTTCTTCCGCCTTCCACCAGACCCGTGCATTGTCAGTGAGTTGCAGCTTCGCAACTCGAACCCAAGCTATCTCTGGCACTTGTGCCGCTGCCAGATCATCTTCAATACTTTGAGCCCACTCCTAAGCTTCCATAGGGCTCTCTTTTCCTGAGAATTGCTTGGGGTGTAAAGCCCGAAATTGCTTCATCCCAGGTGCTTCCGCCTCTGGACGGTTCATCAAGATAGCAGTTTGCTGCTGCTGTCCTTCCAGGAGGCTGCGGATCGCCTCAAGCAGTACTGTCTGCTCGTTAATCGGAGCAGCGATGGCAGGTGTAAGCGGTAGAGGTGGGGGAGTGTTGTTGACATTTGTGCTGGTGTTGTTTGGGGAATCCATAACCTTAAAAGAAAAATTTGGGTTAGGACAGATTCAAAATATATAAAATTGGAAGATTCAAGGAATATGAATTGTAAAGAATGTTTTTAGTTGCTGGTTCTTGTGTTATATTGCTTAGGTTGTCCACGCAGAACAGACTTGCATGGGCCACCAACAAAACCTGTCACGCCCCGCTTCCCGGTGTACGGGGAGAGGGCGCGACGAGGTCCGCTATGCATTTACCCAGAAGTAAACACGCTAAGCGTATCTAGGCAATATAAAATAAGGTATACAAGAGACAAGATGTAAATGAACAATAACTTTATTTATTTAACATTCTTTTTACAAAGGAAAAGTAAATACATAGAATGAAAGTGATGCCTAAACAGTGGCATAACAGAAATGAAAATATATACAATTAAACTAGAGCTCTGGGTCGAAGGCTATCTGATCCAAATCCTCGCTGGTGGGCTCTGTCTCCAGAAGGTCCGATCCACTTGACAACATTTCAAAGAAAGAAGAAAGAAATGTCGTCAGTGAACAATCGCTCGATAAGTCCCAAAAATAGGTATAGACAGAAAAGATAGAAGGAGAATGTAACTTTTAAAGTTGTATTATATTGTTAACGCTTTTGTTTGTAGCTTGGTACAGAAAATACCAGTGTATACGAGAGGAGTCCCACTATTCCAGAGACTAAGGTATACGGAGCACAAGGAATTGTTCAGCCACGGTACAACGGCAATGGATATTCAGGTTAGGTGTATTATGGTTACAGTCTCGTGCCACTTTTAACACCTTCTGTACCAATCTACCCCATATAAACCCCACGATGTCTTGATTGTATTGTTTGTAGTGTATTGTTTTGTATTGTAAATTGTATATGGATGACTTGCCGGAACCATGATATCAGTAATGGAACGGATATAATGGATGGACATGTAAATGGGGTATATCTATGGTTCGGTTTAATCAAGTTGTATAGATTGAATAGATTGAGTACATGGATTGATATTGAATTATAGTTTATACTAGAATTATATTCAAGTCAGATTGATTAGATTGAGATTCAGTCTGAGTCAGACAATTAGAAAAGAAATTGAAGTCCTGAATTAGGTTTTGGTGTTATCGGTAACTGTTGCACATGGATGACAGGATTTGTGTCTTTTTTCAAGACAATTACCGTGTTGATAACACCGTTTGTTAGATTGTTACCTTAGATAGGAAAGCACCCATATCTCCGGCTCCCTGAGGTTCAAGAGACTGGTCCCGCTTAAACCTATGTTTACTAGGGTCTTTATTGTAATTTAACATAACTTGAGGGGTTTTTATGTAAAAATAGTTTGATATAATTTAAAAATACACCTTAAGTATTTAATTATCGTCTTTAGGGTTTTCATAGATGTATATTTTATGAATGTGAAATTTCTAGTGAGTAGAACCTAATTTCATACTATATGGTATTTTCTTGAAATATTGAAATTGTTTTGTATTTGGATGATATTTTCATGTAATAGTGATTCCTTTGATATAGAAAACTTGGAATATTTATATAACTAAAATAGATATTTTGATAATATATATATATATATTTAATGAAAATAATTAATTTATTTGCTTGTAAAAATCTCATTTTCTAAAGAAAAATGTATAAAAAATTCCATCGAGATCGAATGCTCTTTTCGGAGGTCTGCATCTCACTCTAATAGGTCTGAGGATGTGCGATAATCTGCACCGTCCCAAACGGGGTCCCCAAAAGTGGGTTGTAGAGGCGCAATTGTAAGGAATTGATTTATACACTTTTTAAAGAAAACGGTTTTGTAAGTTTAGGATATTTATTTGTAAAGTCGTATTTTCCCATATTCTATTGTACCAAATTCATTGTGCTATGTCAAACATGTGTGTTGTGGTGAGGTAGGTCATTACCTCGTGAGTTTATCGAAAGGTATAGCAAGGAATAAAGTTATTATCTCGAAACTAAAATATATGGTATTTTCTGTAAAAGTGCGATAAAAGTTACAAAAATGGTTCTTTTATGGTGAAACTTCTTTTAATAGATTTATTAATGTTTGTTAAACAATATGTGAGAGTATGGTATGATCTGGATTAAGAAAAGTTGAGTTTTGAAGAAAAACCGAATCGGAAGTCGGATTAACTCCGCTTCCGTCGGGTTTTATGTTTTGAAAGTTTTAGAATTTAAGATGATAGGGAAAGAAGGGACTTACTGGCTTGGAGTCAAGAGGAGAGGGAGAGGGAACTACGGAATGCTTCGGGGCGTCGTTTCGTCGCCCGAAACTCCTTGTATCGTCGCCGGAACTTCGTCGGAGCTTTGCCCTTCGCATACTCCACTTGCACATTATTGGGACTTGAAAGTTTTTGAGAGTTTTGGCAGGGAATTGTGAGTGAGGAGAGGTGAAATAAGGTGCGGTATTTATAGGAGAAATTAAGGTTTGGTGTGTTAAAAATTGCATTTAAAATATGCATTAAAATTTGATTAAAAGTGCATTTCATTGCTCTCTGGAATTGTGCAAAGTATACAAACAGCCTAGGGGAAGTGGGGTAGCTGAAAGGTTGCAGGGGTGAAAATATGAGGAGCGTCACAGATGGTTGGCCCGGCGGTATTAGGGAATTTGGGCATTTCGCCGATCCTTTACCAGCGGATGGAGGTGGGGTTGGGTGCCACGTGTTGGCGTCGCCTCGTGTACTCTCGTGCATAAGTTTAAACAGTCGGTGACTTTTCATTTTACGTGTAGTGCACATGTAAACTCTTGGGCTTCTAAAAAGATTAAAAGAAATTTAAATAAAAAGAATGTGTGGCTGATGGGATTTGAACTCGGATGCTATGTCTCAGCAGTGCAAGGTCTTACCAATGAGCTACAAGCTCCTTATTGCTGTTTTAAAGCAAAACAGATTCTTACAGCATTCACAGGAATTGTAAATACCCCAATTGTACATTCGCTTTTAAACAATTTTATGTCATTGAAATTGGAGTTGTTACACCAGGACTATAATACAGATCATACTAGTGGGGCTTGTGTAGTCCGCAAGTACATCCTTTAACAGTTCCTAGTCGAGAGAGAATCGAGAAAGGGCATCGATATTGCAGAGTAGACTAGTGCATACATTTTGTGACCTTGTATTGGACGATGGTTGATCCCACAGCCATTGATGTTTGACACCAAAGGTTGTACACAGGTGCTCATTAAAGAATGGGTACACCGAACATGACTCGCTGAGAACTCCTAGATGGTACCATGCCTATCTTCAGATAGCAGTTCTCTGGCGACACTTGTATAGGTTAGTCTGTAGTCCCGAGATCTTCATAGTGTCTTGTGTGGTTCCCACTGTGTTTTGATCTCCTCCCTACCACGGCTCAATAGAGTCGTGCAAACAGGTGGATTTTAGGTACAGTCCCGAGTCACATGGAGGCAGTGAGCAATAGAAGAGGTTTCGCCTCTCCCGGTATAGGGAGTTGATGTTGCGCTATGCTCGATTGGCTATAACAGCAAGTCCCTGACCAGGGCTGATGAGATTTACTGGTAAGTGTTATCAGTAGTTTCTCGAATGGTTATAGGCCACACATCGGCATGACTTATCAAGTTACTGGGGCTTGACGATTCCACCCTTAGACTTGATATGTGACATATTAGATGAAGAGACCGGATTGTACGGTAAGTGTTACTTATAGGCTTCACGAGAGTTTGGACAAGCTTACTTGTTGATCTTCTATTCATTCAATAACTGGATAGCCGTTACGTTCAGCTAGTACCGCTGACGGCTTGTGGATGACTGATGTGATCATTACGTACTGCTGGCGTATTGACGAGTCTTTAGAGTCCCACACAGAGGTTTCCTAGCTCAAGCTAAACGAAGTAGGGCACATATGTTAATATGTGCGGGAGCTTGATTAAATACGAGTATGTGATACCGTATTCTAATCTTGCGGTATTTGATATCAGTTAGGTTATATGTGATATAACCGGATTATTGAATCAAGTGTTGATTCAATGATTTGTTGTATAGATATATATTTGATATATATTTGTATATTTGATAATAGCCGGATTATATTTGATATTGCCGGATTATTAAATCAAGTGTTGATTTCATAATTTGATATATATATATATATATATGTTATATATATATATTAACTAGTATTGAATATAAGACGGTCATATGTGATATAACCAGATTATTGAATCAAGTATTGATTTAATAATGTGATATACATATAAATAAGATATTGGTCGGTTATATATGATATAACCTGATTATTGAATCAAGTATTTATTTGATAATTTAATATATATTAATATATATTTGATATATATATATATATATATATATATATATATATATATTAGCTCACTAAAGATTTTCTTCTCTATAAATACATTTAAATATATATGAGATATATATTAATATATCTATTTACTATTGTGTCATGGTAGATGATACAACATCGGCTAACTCTGTGCCAGCAGCCGCGGTAAGACAGAGGATGCAAGCGTTATCCGGAATGATTGGGCGTAAAGCGTCAGAACATGGGTGTATGAGACTTACACTAAAGCAAAAGATAATTGTGGTAATTATTTATTAAGAGTAAAATAAAATGAGTGAAAATGAGCATGGCTTAAGATACTTGTAGAAGCATGTAAAAGTCATGACTTATCTCACTAATTTTGATTTACTCTAGATATTTTATAACCCAACCCTTATCTTTAGCTCATGGTTAACTCTCTCATTCTCACTTGAGATTTTTCTTCACCCAAGTTCTTCTTCTTCCTCTCTAGTTTTTCTTGAGTTAGAAAATAAAAAGAGAAATACATTTCTAAAGTGAGCAAAATTTCTACTTCATCAACCTACACTTTATTAGCCCTTTAGTTTAGATTGTTTGTTTCATTCTTTGATTAATGAAGAGGTAGCTTGAGTGAGAGAGACATCAAGGTGGATCATCGTCGGCATCGAAGATCCATTAGCAAGCTCGTTCCTTTCACCAAGTGGAGCCTAAGAAGAGTTCTAGGGACTACTACTTAGAGTTTTAGAAGTGAAGGACCGGTCTACAAAGGTTGTAACCCTCTTCACTTAGTTTAGATTGTCTTTACTTGCTTATAAAACCCTAATTCTCTAGTTCGATTCTAGATTAGTGTAGCTTAGACCTCTAGATTTTTAAAAATTGTATACTTGATGCATGTGGAAACCTATTAGAGGTGCTAAGACATACTTTCATGGTATCAGAGCCAAGCTAGAGTATTAGGTGAGGTCTAAACGACGTTAAAGTGTTCGATTGATATTTTCGAAAACCTAATTTCATAGTTTCTGTCCAATTTTTCAAAAGTTGATATTTTTCAGATTAAAAATATTCAGAAAATCATGTAGGATATTTAATGTAGCCCCATGAAATATGAGGGCCCAACTCTACCAAATGGCCGCGTAACCGCGGCATAACTAGGGTTTAGCCGCGGTTCCGCGACAACATAGGTGAGATCGGGACTCATTTTTCTTGTGCTGCTCCATTGATGTATTTTGGACTTTCTGGGTATTTTTGGGGAGGCTCAAGATGTTGAGTTCTCTGTGATTTGTGGCTGTTTGATGAATCGATCGAAAAGTTTAACATCATCCAGTTTTTTATGATATGTGATACAATATTTAGAATCCACATTAATTAGTTTTGTGAAAACTAGTTTATGTTTGTAAATCTAGCATTTTATTCTCTTTTGATCGATTGCCACGAAGTTTCGATTCGGATCAAAACTCCGTCGCAATCTCGTATTGTATGCGAATAGTCGCCGGAAAACACTACTAGATAGCCACGCCCCATTGCGCCGACCAAGCGACTATAGGAGAACACCGTAGCTAAAAGCATCCACTCGGGTGCTCGCGGCCGCGGTGTTCCGTCTAAGTGCACTTCATTGATGGCATCGGGGGTGCGGCAATCTATTAAAGTTCCCGACGAGCATTCGATCATTCAATCGGGAATCTTGTTATTACCCAACTTGTTATTGAAAAGTGTTTTCAATTCGAGACTTAAATGCAAGATTTATTGGGTTAGGCATGAAATCCGAGATATGAGATATTCCGGGTTTATGATGTCTAAGGTTTGATGCGGATTCTAATTATTGTATTTTTCATTTTTTCTGCGACCGTAAGTGTAATATGTGGTGTATCCCTGATCTCGTTGCTATACGTTATCGATATTAGGAATACGTATATTTACTTACGTTGATGACATGTGATGTTATGTGTTACTGTGATATGTTATATTGGATCGTCGTGATTGAATAGCCGGGTTTTTCTTACGTGAGATGAGAGTTTTTCTATTTTCATTCATGTAAATTTTGTATATAATATTCTTTTATTAGGACACTTCCGGGTTGAGGTTGTTGTCACCATTGATATATATTATTTACTTTTCTGCATTAGGATAGACCCAAGGCGGGGAGCAAAAGTAGCCGAGTTCTAGAGTCCGGTAGGAGACCATTTCGAGGAGTCAAGACCGAGTCTCCTAACACTAGAATTGGCAGGGTTGCTTGCCGCTCTCATAGGGGTCTTGGGATGTGGGTTTGGCTATTTATCATGACCGTGTAATCCGTGTTTTTCATTACTGGTTTAATTTAAAACACAGACCTCCTACTATATCCTATATTTCATATGTTTGTTTCTTCTACCTGTGTTCTATGATGTGATCATATAACCGCGTGAGACGAATGCTATATATATATGATATATATAATAAACGTTGCTTATGTTTTGCACCCGCACTAGTCCAGCCCCCGCTCTGCCATTACTTAAGTAACCTAACGGTGCATGATGGGGCCTCGTGGCGAATGCGGATGGCATAAGCGTACGTTCTGTTTTCGTTTCTTCTATGATATTTAGGAAACATAAATGATGGGACGTCTTTAATGAGATTAATGAAAAGAAAGAAACCTAAAACATGTTGTAGAATCAAATTTTTCAAAAAGATAGCTTTAGTTTTTGCTTTGCATAGCGGTATTCTTTTATGAATATCCAGCACCTCATTCGATGAGGAAAGAACCTAGATCCCTTCACCGAGAGTGACCTCTTTAGCAAAGCTAGCAAATTCTAAAACCCACTCGGTTTGTTTTGAAAACTACCTGATTTTAAAAGCGGAGCTTAAACCACTCCTTTTCAAATCACTGGATTCTACAACGATATCAAGTTCATTACATTAAAGGTTTTATTCAAAACCAATCATAGCCCTCCGTCATTTCAGATATGGACTATTCAGTATTCGTGTTGCGTTTGTTGGCCTCCGTCAAGGCGTAGTGTGCGGTAGCTGATTAGTGCTTATCTACCGCATATGATGCGATTAGATTAATGTAGTCGTACGACATTGTTGGCCTCCATCAAGGGTCATGCGGGTGGGTTTAATTCAATCAAGAAATGACGGGTAGAACTTGACTAGTGGCCTATGGTTTGTTGGCCTCCGTCAAGATCATAGGTCGTTAGGGGTAAAAACAGATATTGGGAATTTCAAGTGTTGAAATTTGCAATGAGATTGCATACCTTCTATGAGATAGTTGGATCCCGATACCCACTGCGAGTAAAATTTACTCCTAAGAGAGTTTTGCACTTTACAATTAGCTAATCCAGTAGGTGTCTAAGAAAAGTGTTAACGGGGTTATTCCCATATGGAAACGAGATTATTTAATTAGTTCCATGCGAAAGCATGGGAAGACTCTCTCAGAGTACCAATACCTGCCTGGCTGACCGATTGGCGAACTTGTAGTGTATAATTAATCCGGGCTAATCTTACCTTTTAGGGTTTGAAGGAAAATTTGATAAAAACAGTGGGAGCCATCCTGATTAGATAAGATAATAACCAATCTAATCTTGCAAGAGCGCACGCTAAAGTATTTTCTTCTCTCTCTCCAGGTAGCAACCATGACACGCCTTAATCAAGATAATAATATGGATGTATTAACCGAACCTGCTTATTATACTGAGCTGGGGAAGGTTGGTTACGCTATATCTTATGACTGTCATAAGTCTGAGTAAGGAATAGGGGAATATAAGGATTCCCATGCAACCCGAACTGTAACAACCCTAAATTTTCTGTACAACTTTCTGTACAAATTTTTCAAAAAATACAGAAAGGAGTATTTTTTCCTGAGCACAAGATATAAGTTTGTTTTGCATTTTAATAGAAAGGAGCTTGTAGCTCATTGATAATACCTTGCACTGCTGAATCAAAGCACCAGAATTCAAATCCCATCCCCCACATTATTTTTAATATTGTTTTATTTTAAATTTTTAGAAGTCCAAGGATCTGCACGTGCATAACTCGTGAAAACCCTACTATACATGTAAAACAAACTGGACCAGGGGGAGACAAAAAGACGGCGTACCCACGGCGACCGGCCCCTGACGAACTTGGACCGAATCGGCCGGCGACACGGCCGACTCGGCCGGACCGCCGAGTCGTCAACAAAAAATTTGCGCCTCTTCACCTCCCCATCACTCCTGCATACTTTAATTCCTTGGATCGGTTCCAGATCTCTTTAAAATCCCATTAAACCCTATTTTTATTACAAATTAATACAATTTTCAATACACCCCTTCACCTAACCCTAACCCTAGCTTTACCTAATAAATACCACCTCTAGACACACCCCTCTCACTCACAATTCTTTCCAAACTCTCAAGAAATTCTCTAGAAATTTTAGTGTGCAATTGAAGGGCGAAACTTCGGCGATCTTCCGACGACGACCCTAGGAGCTCCCGGCGACGAAACGACACACCGGCGCCTCCTACCGCTTCCTCTTCCTCATCCCTAACCTACAAACCTATAAGTCCCACCTCGCTCTTCTCTATTCTTTTCTAAAAACTTGTATTTCTAAAACCCGACGGAATCGGAGTTAATCCGATGCCCGATTCGGTTCTTCCTTAAAATCTCACTTTTTTCTTAAATACAATCATACTAAACCCTTACATGTTGGCTATTAAACATTAACAAGTCATATTGAACAAGTTCCATATCAAAAGGTTTTCTATTTCAATTTTTATCGTACGTTTTCACTAAAATACCATGTAGTTAATTTCGACATTAAAACATCACATTCTTGCTATACCTTTAAGTAGATCACGAGGTAATGACCTACCTCCTCACAACACTCATATGCAACATACCACAATACCTTTCGAGAACATAGAATACGGGAAAATGAAACTTTACATATAAGTACCACTAACTATTAAAACTGTTTCTATAGGATTACGTATTTTATAAATCTTTACAAAGCGCCGCTACAACCCATTTTGGGGAACCCGACTGGGATGGTGCGGATTATCGCACAACCCTGGGCTTAGTAGTGGATCTCCGCAAGGAGCATACGGTGTCGAGAGATTTAAAATACAAAAATCTTAAGAAAATGAGATTTCTAAAAATATAAAATATATTAAAATTATTTATATATATATATATGTATGTATCATTAAAATATCTATTTTATGATAATATAAATATTCCAACTTTTTCTAAAATCGCAAGGATCACTTTACATTAAAATACCAAGAATTCCATACAAGTTCAATATTACAATTAAATACCATGTATTATGGAAAAATTAGGTCATTTTCACTAGTAATATCACAAATATAAAATCTACATCTATGACAACTCCAAATACGATAATTAAATACTTATGGTGTATTTTGAAATTTATACAAAAGTATTTTTACATAAAACCCCCTTAAGTTCTATAAATTACCCTAAGGACTCTAGTAAACATAGATTTAAGCGGGACCAGTCTTTTGAGCCTCAGGGAGCCGGAGATATGGGTGCTTGCTTATCTAAGGTAGATAACTTAACAATGGTGTTATCAACACGGTAATCGTCTTTGAAAAAGACACAAATCCTGCCGCCCATGTGCAGCGGTTACCGATAACATCAAAATAATCAGGACTTCAATTTCTTTTCTAATTGTTCTGACTCAGACTGAGTCTCATTATAATAATCTGACTTGAATATGATTCAAGTACAATTTATAATCTACAATTCAATATGAATCTATGAATACATATATTCAATCTGTTCAATCTGTATTGACTGAACCAAACCATGGTTATACTTCCATTTACATGATTCTCCAGTTACATCCATCTACTGATATCATGGTTTGGGCAAGTCATCCAATATACAAGACAACACAATTTACAATACAACACAAATAATACAATCAATAGTTCGCGGGGTTTAAGGGGTAGATTGGTACGGAAGGTGTTAGAAGTGGCACGATACTGTAAGATTTAAGAAACCTAACCTGTATTTCCGTTGCTTTTGTACCGTGGCATAAACAGTTCCTTGTACTACACGTGCCTCTAGTCTCTGGCATATAGAGACTCCTCTTTTATATACTGGCATCCTTCTGTACCGAGCTACAAACAACAGCGTTAACCATATAATACAACTTTAAAAGCTACCTTCTCTTTCTGTCTATTCTATTTCTCCCTTATCTTTGGGACTTACCGAGCGATTGTTCGCTGACGACATTCCTTCCCTTTCTTGTTTGGAATGTTGTCAGGTGATCTGGACACTCAGGAGATCGAGCCTACTAGTGAGGACTTGGATTAGCTTGCCTACGACCCAGACCTCTAGCTTCATTGTACACATTTTGTTTCAGTACTTTTCATTTCTGTTATGCCACTACTTAAGCATTGCTTTCATTCAGTTGTATTTACTTTTCCATGTATTGTAAAAAGAATGTGAATAAATAAAGTTGTTGTTTTATTATATCTTGTCTCTTGTGCATTTATATTTATATTGCTTAGATACGCTTAGCGTACTTACTTCACAGTAAATACGTTGCGGCATCGTCGCGCCCTCTGCCCGTACACTGGAAAGCGGGGCGTGACAGGTTTTGTTGGTGGCCTATGCAGGTCAGACCTGTATGAAACTCTACCATGCAGTTCTGTTCTGCGTGAACAACCTAAGCAATATAACACAAGAACCAGCAACTAAAACATTCTTTACAATTCATGTTCTTTGAATCTTATCATATACTTTGAATCTGTCATAACCCAAATTTTTCTTCAAGGTTATGGATTCCTCAAACAACACCAGCACCAATGTCAACAACACACCTCCACCACTACCACTCACACCTGCCGTCCCTGCTCCGCTCAACGAGCAAACGGTTCTGCTTGAGGCAATTCGAAACCTCCTGGTAGGACTGCAGCAGCAGACTGCTATATTAGTGAACCGACCAGAAGCAACTGGTATAAAGCGCTCTGCCACCCAGATGGCAGGAGGAGCCTACCTTATACAACCTTTTAAACCCAAGAGACAGAAAAAAGCAATTAACCAGTCGAGTCCAGACTTCTGCTACTACTGCAGGAGAAAGGGACACTTGTGGAAGGACTGTAGGCGCGCAAAGGGCCTGTACCTAGTTTGTGGTGCATCCTATCACAGAATTGAAAACTGTCCCTATAGACGCAACTCAGCTCACACACCCGCCAACTACCCGCAGCGGCCAGCTATCCAGACTCCTGCACCTCGTCTTGCACTCCCAGCACCACCTCCACCTGGTTCACCTCTACCCAGTCAGGCATCAATGTACCGGCATACATAGAAAAATGTGCCGAGATGCCAAGCCTCCACCTTAGTAGCCGTAGAAGCCGAGACAGTTGACCAAGGTAATACTAGTATTTCACTTTCACATTCTCAAACCCTTGCACTACTTTGTTATTCTTCACACACTATTAGTACTCCAGTCACCAACTTTCCCTGAATCTGTTGCACTTTCCTTTTACAAATTTTGAGGACGAAATTTTTATAAGGAGGGTAGAATGTAACAACCCTATATTTCCTGTACAACTTTCTGTACAAATTTTTCAAAAAATACAGAAGGAGGTATTTTTGCCTGAGCACAAAATATAAGTTTGTTTTGCTTTTTAATAGAAAGAAGGAGCTTGTAGCTCATTGGTAATACCTTGCACTGCTGAACCAAAGCACCAGAGTTCAAATCCCATCCCCCACATTATTTTTCATATTGTTTTATTTTGAATTTTTAGAAGTCCAAGGGTCTACACATGCATAACTCGTGAAAACCCCACTACACATGTAAAACAAACTGGACCAGGGGGAAGACCAAAAGACGACGGACTCATGGCGACTGACCTCGGCCAGACTCGGCCCGAATCGGCCGGTGACTCGGCCGCCGCCGCCGGCCGAACTCGGCCGGACCGCCGAGTCGTCAACACAAAAGTTGTGCCTCTTCACCTCCCCATCACTCATGCATACTTTAATTCCTTGGATCGGTTCCAGAGCTCTTTAAAATCTCATTAAACCCTATTTTTATTACAAATTAATACAATTTTCAATACACCCCTTCACCTAACCCTAACCCTAACTTTACCCTATAAATACCACCCCTAGACACACCCCTCTCACTCACAATTCTGTCCAAACTCTCAAGATATTCTCTAGAAATTTTAGTGTGCAATTGAAGGGCGAAACTTCAGCGATCTTCCGACGACGACCCTAGGAGCTCCCGGCGACGAAACAACGCACCGGCGCCTCCTACCGCTTCCTCTTCCTCATCCCTAACCTACAAACCTGTAAGTCCCACCTCCCTCTTTTCTATTCTTTTCTAAAAACATGTATTTCTAAAACCCGACGGAATCGGAGTTAATCCGATGTCCGATTCGGTTCTTCCTAAAAATCTCACTTTTTTCTTAAATACAATCATATCGAACCCTTACATGTTGACTATTAAATATTAACAAGTCATATTGAACAAGTTCTATATCAAAAAGATTTCTATTTCAATTTTTATCGTACTTTTTCACTAAAATACCATATAGTTTAATTTCGACATTAAAACATCACAATCTTGCTATACCTTTAAGTAGATCACAAGGTAATGACCTACCTTCTCACAACACTCATATGAAACATAGCATAATACTTTTCGGAAACATGGAATACGGGAAAACGAAACTTTACATATAAGTACCACTAA
Organism: Agapanthus africanus; assembly: GCA_030015575.1. NCBI lineage: Eukaryota > Viridiplantae > Streptophyta > Magnoliopsida > Asparagales > Amaryllidaceae > Agapanthus > Agapanthus africanus. The sequence goes on along the minus strand of CM057337.1, from coordinate 69,294,973 downwards.
CTATTAAAACCGTTTCTATAGGATTACGTATTTTATAAATCTTTGCAAAGCGCCGCTACAACCCATTTTGGGGAACCCGACTAGGATGATGCGGATTATCGCACATCCCTAGGTTTAGTAGTGCGAGATGCAGACCTCCGCAAGGAGCATACGGTCTCGAGAGATTTAAAATACGAAAATCTTAAGAAAATGAGATTTCTAGAAATATAAAATATATTTAAATTATTTTTATATAAATATATATATTATATATATATATATATATATATGTATCATTAAAATATCTATTTTGTGATAATATAAATATTTCAACTTTTTCTAAAATCACAAGGATCACTTTACATTAAAATACCATGAATTCCATACAAGTTCAATATTACAATTAAATACCATGTATTATGAAAAATTAGGTCATTTTCACTAGAAATATCACAAATATAAAATCTACATCTATGACAACTCTAAATACGATAATTAAATACTTTGGGTGTATTTTGAAATTTATACAAAAGTATTTTTACATAAAACCCCCTCAAGTTCTATAAATTACTCTAAGGGCCCTAGTAAACATAGGTTTAAGTGGGATCAGTCTCTTGAGCCTCACGGAGCCGGAGATATGGGTGCTTGCCTATCTAAGGTAGATAACTCAACAACGGTGTTATCAACACGGTAATCGTCTTTGAAAAAGACACAAATTCTGCCGCCCATGTGCAGCGGTTACCGATAATATCAAAATAATCAGGACTTCAATTTCTTTTCTAATTGTTCTGACTCAGATTGAGTCTCATTATAATAATCCGACTTGAATATGATTCAAGTACAATCTATAATCTACAATTCAATATGAATCCATGAATACATATATTTAATCTGTTCAATCTATATTGACCGAACCGAACCATGGATATACTTCCATTTACATGATTCTCCAATTATATCCATCTACTGATATCATGGTTTGGGCAAGTCATCCATATGTACAAAACAATACAATTTACAATACAACACAAATAATACAATCAATACTTCGCGGGGTTTAAGGGGTAGATTGGTACGGAAGGTGTTAGAAGTGGCACGGGACTGTAAGATTTAAGACACCTAACATGTATTTCCGTTGCCGTTGTACCGTGGCATAAACGGTTCCTTGTACTACACGTGCCTCTAGTCTCTGGCATATAGAGACTCCTCTCGTATACACTGGCATCCTTCTGTACCAAGCTACAAACAACAGTGTTAACCATATAATACAACTTTAAAAGCTACCTTCTCTTTATGTCTATTCTATTTCTCCCTTATCTTTGGAATTTACCGAGCGATTGTTCGCTGATGACATTCCTTCTCTTTCTTCTTTGGAATATTGTCAAGTGATCTGGACATTCAGGAGATCGAGCCTACTAGTGAGGACTTGGATTAGTTTGCCTACGACCCAGAGCTCTAGCTTCATTGTACACATTTTATTTTAGTATTTTTCATTTCTGTTATGCCACCGTTTAGGCATTGCTTTCATTCAGTTGTATTTACTTTTCTATGTATTGTAAAAAGAATGTGAATAAATAAAGTTGTTGTTTTATTATATCTTGTTTCTTATGCATTTATATTTATATTGCTTAGATGCGCTTAGCGTATTTACTTCACAGTAAATACGTTGCGGCCTCGTCGCGCCCTCTGCCCATACACTGGGAAGCGGGGCGTGACACGAACGAAGAAAGAGCATGCTGATGCATCTTCTTTGGATGTGTTCGTTACTGAGAACTATTTCTCAGTATGCTCTAAGTCCTGGGTATTAGATACCGGATCAGGATCCCACGTTTTTAATTTGTTACATGGGTTAAGAAAATGTAGAGAACTGGGAAAGGGTGATATGTCTTTCAAAGTAGGGAATGGTGCAATTGTTTCAGCCAAAGTAGTTGGCGAATATCATTTAGTATTACCAAATAGTAATACATTGATTCTGAACAACTGTTATTTCGTACCAAAAATGATGTGCACTATTATATCAGTTTCTTTATTACATAAAGAAGGATATAACTTTGTATTGGAGGAAAATATTAAGAACATTTTCCTAAATCAAGTGTTGATTGGGTTTTGCACGTTGTGTAACGGTATATACGTTCTAAATCAAACTACAGTTCTAAATATACAGAACACACACAAGAGGAAAAGTTCAGAAATGAACGAAGCCTTCTTGTGGTATTGTAGACTTGGTTATATCAATGTGACCAGACTAGCTAAATTACATAAAAATGGATATTCGAATCCTTTTGAATTTACATCTTATGAAACTTGCCAGTCATGTCTCAAAGGAAAGATGACCAAAACTCCGTTTACGGGACACGAAGAAAGAGCTACTGAACTCTTGGGACTGATATATAGTGATGTATGCGGTCCTATGTCTACGCATGTCAGGAATGGTTCCTCGTACTTCATTACATTCACCGATGATCTCTTAAAATTCGGACATGTGTTCTTATTGAAACACAAATCTGAAGCTTTTGAGAAATTCAAGGAATATAAGTATGAAGTAGAGAACCGGACGGGTAGAAGTATTAAAATCCTTCGATCTGATCGGGGAAGAGAATAATTGAGCATGGAATTCCGAGAATATTTAAAAGAGAATGAGATTCTCTCTCAACTTACTCCTCCGTATACACCACAGCACAATGGAGTATCGGAGCGGAGGAATCGTACCCTATTAGATATGGTGTGTTCTATGATGAGTGTTGCTGACTTACTTATTTCCTTTAGGGGCTATGCACTTGAGACAGCTGCATACCTATTGAATAGGGTTCCAACCAAATCCGTGCCTACCATCCCATATGAGATATGGAAAGAGAAGAGACCATGTCTTAATTTTATTAAGATATGGGGTTGTCCGGCTTACGTTAAAACGCAAAAACCGGACAAGCTCGAGACAAGCTCAGTTCTATGCAAGTTTGTAGGATATCCCAAGCATTCGCGAGGGTGTATCTTCTACCACACAGAGGAACAAAGGTGTTTGTTTCTCGACATGCCACCTTTTTAGAAAAGGAATTTCTTGTGAAAGAAATTAGTGGTAATGAGGCAGAACTGGAAGAATTTCCAGCTACACAAACTACAACTGATGATTTGGTAGAACCGTAGAATTCGATAGTTTCCGACGAACCTTAGCCACTCCGCAGATCTAGTAGGGTTCCTCATCCATCTGAGAGATACTACAGTTTTCTCATAGACAGTGGGAGTGAGGATTGCATCATGGAAGATGATGACCCAACTAGTTTCGAGCAGGCCATCACAAGTGGGGACTCTATGAAATGGTTGGATGCTATGCGATCTCAGATGGAATCCATGTACACCAACAAAGTATGGACTTTGGAAGTTGATCCTGAAGGGATAAAACGCATTGGGAGAAAGTGGATCTTTAAGAAGAAACTTGGTGTAGATGGAAAGGTTGAGACCTTCAAAGCTAGACTTGTAGCAAAAGGTTTTCGTCAATGACCAGGTGTTGATTATGATGAAACCCTTTCTCCAGTGGCTATGCTTAAGTCCAGTAGGATCCTACTTACCATTGCTGCATACCATGACTATGAAATCTGGCAGATGGATGTCAAGACCGCTTTTTTAAATGGTGATTTAGAAGAGAGCGTGTACATGACACAGCCAGAGGGCTTCGTAGACAGTGGGAGCAGCGGAAAGGTGTGCAAGCTGCTTAAATCAATTTATGGATTAAAGCAGACATCGCGGAGTTGGAACATTTGTTTTGATGTAGCAATCAAAGAGTTTGACTTCATCAAAAACGTAGAAGAATCTTGTATATACAAAAAGGTTGTAGAGAGTAAGACTGTCTTCCTCGTATTGTACGTGAATGACATACTCTTGATAGGAAATGATGTTCCTATGCTACACTCGGTCAAGCTCTTCTTATCACAAAAGTTCTCCATGAAAGATCTGCGTGATGCCTCCTGCATCCTGGGGATTAAGATTTATAGAGATAGGTCTAAGAGGATGCTGGGATTGTCCCAATCCAGGTACATTGACACCATACTAAAGAGGTTTAGCTTGGAAGATTTTAAGCGTGGTAATTTACCCACTTGCTCAGGAATCACTCTCTCTAAAGAGATGTCTCCCAAGACTAATTTGGAGAGGGCTCGCATGCAAGAGATACCCTATGCTTCTGCAGTTGGGTTTATCAAGTACACAATGTATGTATCAGACCGGATGTAGCTTACGCACTAGGTATGGTAAGTAGGTATCAATCAGATCGTGGAGAGAATCACTGGACATCTGTAAAGAATATTCTTAAGTACTTGAGAAGGACTAAAGAAATGTTCTTGGTGTATGGTAACGGAGAACTTCAGGTGGAGTTCTTTACCGATTCGAGCTTCCAGAGTGATAAGGATGACAGCAAGTCGGTCTCGGGTTTTGTCTTCACTCTCAATGGAGGAGCGGTATGTTGGAACAGTTCCAAGCAAGATACCGTGGCGGACTCGACGATGGAGGCTGAATACATCGTTGGCAACGATAATGCTAAAGAGGCTGTTTGGATGAAGAAGTTCATTGCAGAACTTGGTGTGGTTCCATCCATTGAGAATCCAATACGCTTGTATTGTGATAACAATGGAGCTGTGGTTTAGGCCAAGGAACTATGGTCCCATCAGCGATCCAGACATATTCTTAGGCGGTATCATCTGATCCAGGAGATAGTTGATCGCCAGGAGATTGAGGTCAGGAAAGTTGACACGAAGGACAACACAGCAGATCCACTTACGAAGGCACTCCCCCAGACGCAGTTTGAGAGACTTTTTGGGATGTTGGGTATGCGATACTACAACAACTGGTCTTAGTGCAAGTGGGAGATTGTTAGGAATATGTATGCCCTAGAGGCCATTATTGTATATTATAGTAGATGCTTGGACATATATATAGAGGACTTTCTTGCTCGACATGATAGTATGCTATCTGGTTGCACTTTATTTTAATATGTACACTTATATAATTATACTGTCTTGATACATGTTGATAAAGCCCTTAGGATGTTGGCTCTACTACCAGGACTAAGATGCAGATCATACTAGTGGGTTTGTGTAGTCCGCAAGCACATCCTTTAACAGTTCCTAGTCGAGAGAGTATCGAGACAGGGCATTGATATTCCAGAGTAGACTAGTGTGTATGTTTCTTCACCCTGTATGGGACGATGTTTGATCCCACAGCCATTGGTGTTTGACATCAAAGATTATACACAGGTGCTTATTAAATAATGGGTACACCGAACAGGACTCGCCGAGAACTCCTAGATGGTACCATACCTATCGTCAGATAGCAGTTCTTTGGTGACACTTATATAGGTTAGTCTGTAAACCCGAGATCGTCATAGTGTCTTGTGTGGTTCCCACTGCACCTTGATTTCCTCCCTACCACGGCTCAAAGGAGTCGTGCAAACAGGTGGATTTTAGGTACAGTCCCGAGTTACATGGAGGCAGTGAGCAATAGGAGGGGTTTCATCTCTCCCGGTATAGGGAGTTGATGTTGCGCTATGCTCGATTGGCTATAACAGCAATCCCCTGGCCAAGGCTGATGAGATTTATTGGTAAGTGTTATCAGTAGTTTCTCGAACAGTTATAGGCCACACATCGGCATGACTTATCAAGTTACTGGAGTCTGACGATTGCACTCCTAGACTTGATATGCAACATATCAGATGAAGAGACCGAACTGTACGGTAAGTGTTGTTTATAGGCTTCACGAGAGTTTGGACAAGCTTGCTTGTTGATCTTCTATTCGTTCAATACCTGGGTAGCCGTTACGTCCAGCTAGTACCGCTGATGGCTTGGTGACTGATGTGATCATTACCTACTTCTGGCGTATTGACGAGTCTTTAGAGTCCCATACAGAGGTTTCCTAGCTCAAGCGAAACGAAGTAGGGCACATATGTTGATATGTGCGGGAGCTTGATTAAATACGAGTATGTGATACCGTATTCTAATCTTACGGTATTTGAAATCGGTTAAGTTATATGTGATATAACCGGATTATTGAATCAAGTGTTGATTCAATGATTTGTTGTATGAATATATATATTTGATATATATTTCTATATTTGATATTAGCCGGATCATATTTGATATAGCCGGATTATTAAATCAAGTGTTGATTTAATAATTTGATATATATATATATATGTGTGTGTGTGTGTGTGTGTGTGCGCGCGCGCTGCGCGCGCGCGTGCCAGCGCGCGCGCTCGTGCCAGCGCGCGCGCTCGTGTGTGCGTGTGTGTTATATATATATATATATATATTAACTAGTATTGAATATAAGACGGTCATATGTGATATAACTGGATTATTGAATCAAGTGATGATTTAATAATGTGATATACATTTAAATAAAATATTAGCTGGTTATATATGATATAACCAGATTATTGAATCAAGTGTAGATTTAATAATTTAATATATATTTGATATATATATATATATATATATATATATTAACTAATATTAGCTCACTAAAGATTTTCTTATCTACAAATACATTTAAATATATATGAGATATATATTAATATATGTATTTACTATTGTGTCATGGTAGATGATACATAGAACATGAGTGTATGAGATTTACACTAAAGTTAAAGATAATTGTGGTAATTATTTATTAAGAGTAAAATAAAATGAGTGAAAATGAGCATGGCTTAAGATACTTGTAGAAGCATGTAGAAGCCATGACCCATCTTACTAATTTTGTTTTATTCTAGATATTTTATAACCCAACCTTTATCTTTAGCCCATGGTTAACTTTCTCATTCTCACTTGAGATTTTTCTTCACCCAAGTTCTTCTTCTTCCTCTCTAGTTTTTCTTGAGTTAGAAAATAAAAAGAGAAATACATTTTTAAAGTGAGCAAAATTCCTATTTCATCAACCTACACTTTACCAGCCCTTTAGTTTAGATTGTTTGCTTCACTAATTCCTTGATTAATGAAGATATATCTTGAGTGAGAGAGAGTTCAAGGTGGATCATCTTCGGTATTGAAGATCCATTAGCAAGCTCGTTCCTTTCACCAAGTGGAGCCTAAGAAGTCTTCTAGGGACTACTTATAGGGACTACTACTTGTAACCCTCTTCACTTAGTTTAGATTGTCTTTACTTGCTTATAAAACCCTAATTCTCTAGTTCGATTCTAGATTAGTGTAGCTTAGACCTCTAGATTTTTAAAAATTGCATACTTGATGCATGTGGAAACTTAGTAGAGGTGCTAAGACACACTTTCAGTTGTAATTCCTCAACGTCTTCAGAGAGGTGGCGGGTCCCAACAACCAACAACACCTTTCTCGTCCCAACTTGATGTAAAATTTCATCACGACAGGAAATGATACATCCCACATTGATGCACTTCCAAATTGTCGCACATACCTCAAATCGGATCGCACCCTAAATTGGGTGCATTCCATGTCACCGTTGTTCACTTAGTCAGATAATAAACACACGTGCGCGCAAGATGAATAGTGGACTAAAACGTTCTTAAACTAAAACTCGTCCTAAACAGGGAATGTTGGACCGTGATGTTCTTAAACTAAAATAATTGAGCCCATATGCTCATTTGTTTCTAAGTTGATCTTAATCTCAAATATGACCGACGATTCTTAGATCAAACCCAAATTTCATATGAACCAGTGGACCTCATAAATATGAGATCTGCGTCCTAAGTTCATTCCCATTGTCTAACCAAGCTACCAACATGGGCCCCGTCAAGAAAATTCTTGACCCAAACCGAAATCTAAAATATACGCATTTGGACTAATCTACGCCCTACAGGCGACGACATAAACTAGTCTCTGTATACAATCCACGAACAACCAAAATAAACAAAAATACACACGATATGAAGTAAACTATGGGAGCAGGAGAAAGTGGTTATCGCAACGCGATAACGTAATTAACTTCAGGGGTTTGCGCCTGCAGAGAAGAGCATCCCCACAATCAAAAACCCCTTACAAATGAGGGGGAATCTGATAAAGTCTACTGCAACGGTTGCATCTATCCAAACTTCCGATATATGGTGCCATAAATCAATTTGGTATCTTCGGAGAGGTGGATGGATATGTTCCAAATAGCATCTGCCCCAAAATTCAGGATAGATGTCTCAGCGTCTTATTCCGGTCTTTCGGCGGTAAACAGATTCTGGCACGCCCGGTGGGATCAAATTATCGCGGTATATATATGTTTATAGTTGCCCTTGGGTGATCGGATACTGAAGCTGGCGTTTCGTCTCTATGCAGAATGGCGTTTGCTTCCACTCACCGCAGCTCAGGCTCCGTCACATCTAGTGGAGTCAAATATGGGCCACTTGCAGCCTCAAGTCTCTGCAATCTGGCTCTTCAAGAAATGAAGGGGCTTATCTTTGGGTTGATACGCCCACCTCCTACCTTCGGTACCTCAACACCAAAGGATGAAACCCAGAGGAAGTCTGTTTTCCACAGGCTGGCTCCTCAAGCTTCTGCTTTGCCGACGGAATCAGTCCTCAGACAACTGGCACCTGCTAAAGACCAAGGTCAACGCAGGAGGCAAAATATTCAAGCTCTCAAAGGAAACAGGGGGCAGGCTCAACAAAATCTTGAAGCTAATCAAATTCCGGCTGTAAGAAACGGTCGATGTCAATATCGGTATCATACAAAACGAGCTGGGGGCAGTTCTCCATCAGCGTTGACTCCACCTGTTTCAACTCTGGTAATGAAGGTTGTTGTTCCAACCGGGAAAAGTTTCAAACTGCTGTAAAGGGTCAGATAAAATTTTCCCACCGCGGTATTGAAGAAATCTTCGTAGCCCATGGAGATCAAACGAGTGCAGAAACCAGGTCGCTCTCTTAAAGAACTTTCATTATTCATATAAAAGGTGTGGAAGCAGGTGAAGAACTCATTTATCGTCTGCGGCTCTTCTCCTAAACATCAGCCAAATTCTGACAAATCCGCTTTCAAATACAAAGGGACTTATCCCAAGACGGTTCTTGATACAATGGTTCCTCCCAATGACAAAGCGGCTTCTCACAAAAAAGAGAGGCCTGATAAAGCCCAAGTACCCGAGGCAAACTCCGAAGGTCAAAGCTCCAAACCCCCAAGACTGGGGGCATAGCACTTCACACGGTTTACATGGTGAACTTCAAAGATGAAGGTCATACTTATACTAGCCACGGACCACATACTCGGTCTCTGACAAAAGCTCAACTGCAACGTGAAAAGTTGCAGAAGATGCTTACTCAGGCGGCAACACTCGCTAATCCATCGTCTAAGGCATATCCCGAAGACACGCCTGGAGAAAGAACAGGGCAGGAGTTGGATGTTGACCTCCTAAAGCGCGCTCAAAAAGGGAGATGAAGAAGCGGAAATGTCCACTAAAATGAACCAAATGGCCATTTTGATCCAGAATATGGCTGAAATGATGGTCCAATCGGAACCATTGGCAGATGAACCGCCGGTAGTTGCTCTTAAATAAAATGGCGACATTTCAAATCCTCTGCAAGCCTTATCAACAGGCCCTATCAACAGATGAGGAGGAAATGATCCCAAAAGCAAAGCTGGACGCATACATCGCTTAGCAAATCAAAGCTAACTATGTCAGTGAAGCTGCAAATAGGTTAATCAAGACAGGTCGATCATATCCAGCCTGGTACGATCAAATACAGTACCCGCCAGAATACATACTTCCAACGTTCTACATATACAAAGGAACCAGGAATCCTCACCAGCACATCATGCATTTTAAATCCTTGTGCGGCAATACTGGAGGAAACGATATACTGCTCCTCCGACAATTTGTCAATAATCTAGCAGGTATTGCCTTCGAATGGTATGCAGAACTCCCAAATGACTTCATGGACACCTTCGAACAAATGGAGATGCTCTTCTATCATAGATTCACTAGTGTAAATAAACACACTACCGTGACGGCATTGGTCAACGAAAAGGTTGGACCGAATGAGACCTGAGTTCAATATGTTACCCGATGGCGAAATCTCTGGTCAAAATGCGAGCAACGCATCGACGAAGCTGCAGCCGTGGGAATGTTCATAGCAACCCTTGACCCAAATTCAAAGGTGTTCCCATATATGGCCCTCTTAAAGCCGACGACCTTCCAAGAGCTCATGGATAAAATAGCTCGATTGAATCAGATGGGTCAAGACCCGTCCTATCCGATGAAGATGAATGAAAAGCAAAGGCAAGGTGGCGATTTGTCGCCAACGCTCAACAAAAATTAGCGGCTCTGAAGCAACCTGTCGCAAAAATAGCGACGGCGTGGGTACTTGCTTCCCCCCCGAAATATACGCAGGGGCATATTCCTCACTGGCGGAAGAATCTCTATGTGAGATTGCCCTTTCTTCAAAGAACAGAAAGGATATTAAGGGACCTATAAAACGGGTCCTGCAATCAAGTGGAATAGCTCGCTTAGACCAATAAACCATGGAAAGGATGTGGAATCCATATCCCACTCCAAATCAGATGATGAGGGGAAAAACCCCCAAGTCAAGTTCATTCTTCCAAAGAAGAAGAAAACTCAGCAGAATGAGTGACGTGATTTCTCGTTCGTTCATATATGAAGAAAATGCTCCACCAGTATCGAAAAGAGACATTGATGAGCAGGGGGCAGGTGCCGTGTAAAATGCCCGTTATTTCCCGCAAAACAACCAGATTGCTACAATGGTAAAATAAGCAGTTCAAGAGGGTGAAGATAGCCTAAGGCGTGAAGTGTCCATGCATACAAAGGACATGCAGCAGCGTCTTTGCCAGCAAGGGTTGGAAGGGATGAGTTATACAACTCCCTGACCAAATGATAATGATGGACCGAAACGTTTTTAAACTAACGCGTCGCCCCAAATACGAGGATGTTGGACCGAAACGTTCCTAAACTAGTGCGTCGCCTCGTCATCCCAAAAATGGGAATGATGGACCGAAACGTCCTTAAACTAGCTTATCGCTCCAAACACGGCGATATTGGACCGAAACGTCCCTAAACTAGTGTGTCGCCTCAAACATGGCGCGTCGTCCCAAATACAACGATACTGGACCGAAATGTCCCTAAACTAGTGCGACGCCTCAAATACGGCGCGTCGCCCCAAATACGGCGATAATGGACCGAAACGTGCTTAAACTAGTGCGTCGTCCCAAACACGGCGATGGTGGACCGAAATGTCCCTAAACTAGTGCATCGCCTCAAACACGGCGTCTCGTCTCAAAAATGGCGACAATGGACCGGAACGTCCCTAAACTAGCGCATCGCCCCAAATACGACGATACGCTCCCTTGAAATCTATATTGCAATCGAAATTTTAACGGCGAAGGTTGCAACTCAACTCCCACTGGCTACACAGCTACTTCAGCGATGAAATCATCCCCAAATCCTGCCGGCAAACAGATTGGTCACCTGCGACGAAGCTACTTTCGAGAGTTTCACCGTTCGCAAAAAAAAGGCATGTCCACAAGCGAAATGGGCACGGATGGAAATCCGAAAGGGCACCGTGTGTAAAAACAGCAGGGCTACCGGCAATCTTGTGAAAACTCGGAAGGGTGCAAACTCGTTAAAAAAAAAAACATAAAACGGTATGTCCATAAGCGAAATGGGCACAGATGAAAACCCGAAAGGGCGTCGTGAGTAAAAATAGCAGGACTACCGGCGAGCTTGTGAAAAGCCGGAAGGGCGCAATCTCTTAAAAAATAAAATAAAATAAAATAAGATACACTTGCAGGTCCTCTCGACCTTGTGAGGGTAAAATACCTACGTTAGATCCTTACGACTCGCAAATGATCAACACACTTAGGAGTCCATATGATTCCTATGGAGAAATTACACTTGCGAGATCCTTACGATTCGTAAGGAGAATTCCCCTCTATGAAATCCTCACGGCTCATGAGACTCAAAAGCCTTGAGTTACAGGGATCTAAACTTTTTCTTAAGCCGTCATATTCGCCAAGCTACCCTACAAGTAGTTCGATATTGACTCTTGTATACAATCCATGAGCACGAACGAAATATGTTCTAATCGAGTTTCATCAATAGCGAGAAATATCCCCATATGGTGAACGACACTTGTAAGTTCTCTCGATTTATAAGGAGAAAATGCTTTCGTAAGATCCTTATAACTTACAAGAGAAAATATCACTTAGGAATCCTCACGATTCCTAAGAAGAAAATACACCTACGAGATCCTCACGACTCGTAGGAAGAAATAACTTTATGAGACCCTTACGGCTCATAAAATCAAAAAGCCTTAGTCTATAGAATCCTAACCTTGTTTGCTAAGCCATCTTTGTTCAAACCGAAAAAGGCAAATGATGATTCGCTTCTGGCAATATCTCAGTTATAGCGATACTGATGCCTAAATAGATGTCAAATTCTAAGTCCTCTTACGATAAATGATGATTCACTCCTGGCACTATTCCAGTTGTAGCGATACTGATGCCAAAATTAGTGTCAGGACCTAAGTCCCCAACTCGCAACAAAATGAGCAAGCAAAAAAATGCAAATGAAATAGCCGAAATGATGGGGCAACTCGCAATAAAAATCAGCGAGCAAAAAATATTCATATAAAAACAACCAAAATGTTTGGGCAACTCGCAATAAAAAGCAACGAGTAAAAAAATAGCCGAAATGATTGGGCACCGCGGATAAAAAGCCGAAATGATTAGGTAATTGCGACTTTCGCGATATGAAAAACTGAAAGATAGAGCATCACGTAAATAAAAAATAAAATAAAATTTCCTCTGTCCTGTAGCTAGGTCACACCGACCCCTGTATACAATCCATGGGCACAAATGAAAGAAAGGAAACCATATTTTCGCACCAGGCTCCGTCAAAGGGAGAGTCGGATCTCTATGGCACATCTACAGCCTAGAAATCAGCTCGACGTTCTTCTCATTTCAACAGGAAGCAGACGTGATATCAACAAAGCTCCAAAGAGCCAAATCAAAAAAGGAGTAATGACAAAATCCCAGCTCCAGCTCGACGTTCTTTCTCGGTGCAGATGCAACGTCAACAAAGACTTAAGGGTCAAATATAAGCGGAGCAATGGCAAAATCCTAGCTCCAGATCTCAATGGCGACATCCATAGCCTAGAGACCAACTTGACGTCCTTCCCATTCCTGCAAGGTGCAGACACGACGTCAACAACAACCCAAGAGTCAAACAAAGCGGAGTGACGACATATTCCTAACTCCAAGTCTTGATGGCAATATATGCGGCCTAAAGACTAATTTAACATCCCTCTTACTCTAGCGGAGTATAGACGTGGTGTCAACAAAGCTCTAAGAAGCCAAATCAAAACGGAGTAATGGAAAAATCCTAGCTCCAGTTCGACATTCCTTCTCAGTGCAGATGCGACGACAAGAAGGACCCAAGGGTTAAATAAAAGTGGAGTGACGACATATTCCAAGCTCCAGATCTCGATGGAAACATCTATAGCCTAGAGAACAACTCGACGTTCTTCTCATTCCGGCAGGTTGCAGACGCAATGTCGACAAAAACCCAAGGGTCGCTCCAGATCTCGATGGCAACATCTACAGTTTAAAGATCATCTCCACTTCTTCTCATTCCAGTAGGGTGCGGATGCAACGTCAAAAAGGACCCAAGGGTCGAATCAAAATAAAGTAATGGAAAATCCTAGCTCCAGTTCGATGTTCCTTCTCAGTGCAGATGCGATGTCAATAAGGACCCAATGGTCAAATAAAAGTGAAGTGACGGCATATTCCAAGATCCAGATCTCAATGGCAACATCTACAGCCTAGAGACCAATTCGACGTTCTTCTCATTCCGGCAGGATGCAGACGCAACGTCGACAAAAACCTAAAGGTCAAATAAAAGTGGAGCAATGGCATATTCCTAGCTCTGGATCTCTATAGCAACATCTACGGTCTAGAGATAAACTCGACGTGCTTCTCATGCCAACAGAATGCAGACACAACGTCAACTAAGACTCAAGGGTTAAATATAATCGGAGTGATGGTATATCCCTAGCTCTCGACCTCGATGGCAATACACACAGCATAGAGGTCATACAGATGTCTACCATACTTCATCAAAGAATCGGCGCGACATCATCAAAGCAAAAACGAAATGACGGCATATTTTTAGCTTCGGGTCTTGATGGCAATACATACAAAGCCTAAAAACTATTGGAGATCATCCCACTCCAAAAGGGTGCGGTTATGACTCATCGGGGCTTCAAATTGAGCCTAACCTTAAGCAAAAAGTATCATGGAAAATACCTAACGCTTGTTCTTGCAACGGTAATATGATCTAAGAAAATTACTTGAAGACGTCTTTTCCAGCCTTAGAAGGGATCAGAGACACGACAGTTGCGGGGCTACTCGAGCAGCAACCTAAGGGACTGCATATTGAGGAATATATCAGCCAACGTGACGGTACGATGGACTTAAACCTAGTACCGCAAACCTAACGGACCTCTATAAAAAAGGGGTTGTCTATTTTTCACGTTAGGATACACCTGCGAGATCCTCTCGACTCGTCTCGATTTGTAAGGAAAAATATCTTTATGAAACCCTCACGGCTCATGAAGGTGAAAAGTCTTAGGTGACGGGGATATCAACCTGTTTTCTAAGCACTATGGCCTACAAGTAGGTCCAAATTGACTTTTGTATACTATCCATGGGCCACATTCTCCAAAGTCGCATACCGATGAGGAGGAGAAACCACTTACGAGTCCTCTCGACTCGTAAGGGGAAAATTCTCTTGTGAAATCCTTACGACTCTCAAAAGAAAACGCACTTAGGAGTCCTTACGACTTCTAAGGAGAAAATACACCTACGAGATATTCTCGACTCGTAAGGAGAAATATCTTTATGAGATCCTCACGGCTTATAAAGTTGAAAAGCCTTAGACGATAGATCTAAACCTGTTGCCTAAGCCATCGCTGCCCTACAAGGAGGTCAAGATTGACTCTTGTATAGTATCCATAGGCCACATTCGCCAAATTTACATGCCAATGAAATTAAGAAGCTACTTACGGGTCCTTACGACTCGTAAGGAAAAAATACACGAATGAGATCCTTATGACTCACGGAGGCAATGAATACTTAGGAATCCTCATTATTTCTAGGTAGAATATGCACCTATGAGATCCTTAAGACTCGTAGGGAGAAAAACTTTCTTGAGAGCTTTACGGCTCATAAAGAAGAAAAAAGCCTCAGGCTACATGGATCCTAAACTTGTCTCCTAAGCCATCAATTCTATGGCCATGCATAATTCTGCACTACTTCACCCACATATATACTTATGTGGGCAAAATAGTGGGGGGTATTTGTTCCCGCCAAATTTTTTGGCTAAGAGCTATTTGTTCCCTTATAAAAAAAGGGGGAGAGAAGAAAAAGAAAAAGAATTCCCACAGTTTGGCATCACGTGTTAAACACGTGAGCGCTTATATGCAAAGCATATAAGCGCTGAAAATAAATAACAAAAAGACCAAACAGGCCTTACGTGTTAAACACGTGTGCGCTCACTGATATAAATAACCAAAGGCTAAACAGGTCTCACGTGTTAAACACGTGAGCACTTAAATGCAAAGCATATGTGTCACGCCCCGCTTCCCAATGCACGGAGAAGAAGACATAACGGGCACGCGACCTATTTACTCAGAAGTAAACACGTTAAGCGTAAATAAGCAATATATATCAAATGCACAAGAAATGACAAGAAAAGTAAAATAAACAGCAACTTTTATTAACATTCATCTTTACAATACAACTGATTTTAAAAGGAAAAGTACAATGAATAAAGCAGCGCCTAAACAGTGGCATACAAACTGGAAGGAAGTACAAGTAAGCTAGTAATCCGGCTGTGCTTCAATCTGCTCTAAGTACTCCTGGCTGGGTTCGGTCTCCTGAGGGTCTGGTCCTCCTAACGAACATTCGAAAGAAAAAAGAAATAGGAATGTCATCAGCGAACTAGAGCTCGGTAAGTCCCAGAAGTAAGAATGGAATAGAACAAGTAAAGAGAAAGAACTGGTAATTTATACAGGTATATGTTTGTTATACTAACGTAGTTGTTTGTAGCTTGGTACAGAAGATATCAGTGTATATGAGAGAAGTCCAACTATCCACGAACATGTAAGTACAAGGACCCGTCAAAACCCACAGGACAACGGCACGAGAGTTCATGTAGGTGTTTTTTAGTGTCTATCATCGTGCCACTTTTAATACATTCCATACCGATATGCCCCGTTAAACCCCGTAATGTATTGTATTGATTATAATTATCAGACTAGCTGAGACCATGGATACAAGTTGCTCATGTAATCAGGTTCAGGATGTAACAAGTAGTCATGTAATCAAGTCAAGTTATAACCATGGTTCAGGCAAGTCAAGTCATATTTGCATGTTGATATTGTTCTGGTATTCAGGTTCAGGTTCAAGTATACATGTTAGAGTTTGGATTCATGTTTGAATTAGATTCTGATTTGGATTAGACTCAGATTTGATTTAAACTCAGACTTGAATCAGACACTTTAAACTGATTTAGATCCTAAATTAGATTTGGGAGTTATCGGTAACTGCTGTACATGGACGACGGGATTTGTGTCTTTCTCCAAGACAACTACCATTGATAACACCATTAAATTTTTCTACCTTAAATAGGCAAGCACTCACTTTCTCCGGCTCTCTGATGCTCAAGATAATTGATCCCGCTTAAACCTATATTTACTAAAGTCTTTAACATTGTTTTATGTAACTCGAGGGGGTTTTATGAAAATTATTTTTAATATGTAGTTTCTAAATAATCTCGAGAAATTATTTATATTATTTAAAGTTTTCATGGATGTAACTTTTAAGATTTGAGGTATTTTAATGAATATTAACTTAGCTTGAATAGTTCATGGTATTTTACTGTAAAGCTTGACTTTTGAATAACTTGAGGGTATTTTAGTGAAACTTGTCATTCTTTTATCTTTTTAGAAAACATGGAATTTTATTATATCTTGAAAATACGTGGTTTGATAATATTTATATAATTATTAAAAATTAATTTTTGATTATTAAGTAGAAAATTTCGTTTTTCTTAAAAATCGTATTAAAATCTTTCGAGACCGAATGCTCCGTGAGGAGGTCCGCATCTCGCTCTACTAGCAAGAAAATATAGGGTAATCCGTACCGTCCAATAGCGGGTTCCCCAAATGGGTTGTAGTGGCATAATCGCAAAGTGTTTTGATAATACAATTCAAAGAAAACCGGTTTTTATAGTTCATGGTATTTTAATGAAATGTTGTGTTCATAACTAAAAATATGCTAAATAGATATCGTGATATGGAAACCATGCGTGTTTGTGAGGGGTAGGTCATTACCCTGTGAAGTTTTCTAAAGGTAATGTATTAACAACATACTAAAACGAGATATGTAAAGTTCATGGTATTTTCATGTAAAAGTTGGATTAAAGTTATTTAACATTATGTTTTAGAGTGAAAGTTGGTTCTAAACATTAGTTTCATGGTTATAAATATAGGGTAAGAATTTGAATGAATGATATGGAAGAAATAGTGAATTATTTTAGGTTTAGAATAAAAGGTCGTTGTTAACTCCACTTATCGACATATTTTGAAATAAAGAACTTTTTAAGAAGAAAGAGAAGAATAGGGAGGGACTTACAAGCTAGATGGATGAAGAAGAGGTCGAAGGAGAGGGATTAGTCATCGTGGCATCGTGAGGTTGCTGGAATAACCTCGATTCCTCGCCGGAAGTTGGTCGTAGGCTAACTCCGCTTGTACTCTTTTTGTACTTGAGAAAATGGAATAGTTTTGGCTAGATTTTTCAGAATGAGGAAGGGCTAGGGTATGAAATTGTATTTATAGTGTGTAATTAGGGTTTTGGAATTGAAAGAATGAATTAAAATGCATTTAAATTTGATTTTAAGGTGAAATTAAAGTTGCTGTTTGATTGCAGGAAATCAAACAGTGCAAGGGAGTTAGGAGTAGGGGAAGAGTCATGTGGGCAAAACACAGGGACTTTTCACCTACGGGGGGCCGGCCATCAAGGGAATCTCGCCGGTCCAATGGTCGAGGGAAGCCGTTGGATCTTGGTCACGTGTCCTACTCTGTGTTTATATCAATTTGCACATGTTTGTTTTTGCGTCTTTTCATTTCCATGTGCAATGCACGTGTAAACTTTTGGGCTTCCAAAACGTTTAAAAGAAAATTCGAAAAAAATATAATGTGCCTGAGGGGATTCGAACACAGAGGCTACGTCATAGCAGTGCAAGGTTTTACCAATGAACTAGAAGTTATTTCTTGCTGTTCTCAAACAAAAATAACTTATAAATTGTATTCAGGCTTGTAAACTCCTTTCTGTACATTAAATTGAAAAATTTTGTATAGTAAATTCAGAGTCGTTGCATTCTACGCTCCTTATAAAATTTTCGTCCTCGAAATTTACAATTATATAATGACTAGTTTACAAATAACTGAGGATATCTTACACGCATGTCATCTTCTCATTCCTACGTTGATTCTCCTGGTGATTTCTTTCTCTACATCACTCGGACCAAGTTTACTTCCTTGTTCCTTAGTGACTTTTCTTTTCTGTCCAGGATCTCAACGGCTTGTTGCTTACAAGTTAGGTCTGTCTGTACAGTGAGCTCAGAGTGATCAAGAATGTGGCTGGGGTCACTCATATATCTTCGGAGCTGTGATATGTGGAACACGTTGTGCACTCCTTCCAATGAGGGTGGTGGTGCCGAACCGTATGCCACTTCTCTGACTTGTTCGAGTATGTCGAACGGTCCTATATATCTAGGACTGAGCTTAGCTTACCCCTCTTGCCAAAGAGGATTACTCCACAGTTTGGAGAGATCTGTATGAAAACATGATCTCCAGGTTGGAACTCCAGGTGTCGACGCTTTGCATTAGCCCAATGCTTCTGTCGGTCTTGGGCTATGCGCATTCTTTCCCCGATCTTGCGAACTAATTCCACCGTTGTCACGATCATCTCTGGTCCAAGGAGTTCATGATCTCCGATGTCGTCCCAACTTAGTGGTGAACGACACTCCCTTCCATAGAGAGCTGCAAATGTTGCCATTCCAATACTCGCCTGATAGCTGTTGTTGTATGAAAACTCCATAAAGTGTAGGTGATCTTCCCATGAATTTCCGAAGTCTAACATACAAGCTCTTAGCATGTCCTCCAGGATCTAAATTGTTCGTTCAGACTGTCCGTCCGTTTGTGGATGGTAAGCCGTGCTGAAATTCAGACTCGTTCCCAAACTAGTTTGCAGACTCTGCCAAAACTGTGATCAGAATCTGGTATCACGATCGGAGACGATGCAAACTGGTACTCCATGTAATCTCATAATCTCCTGCATGAGTTCATGGATATCCAAAATAGTACATTTTGAGGTTAAATCTTACTTTAGATTCATGCTTACCTCCGCGTACTTTTTTGCTAACGTCTCGGTAGATTGGCCAACTCGAAAGGGAATAAAGTGAGCCGACTTGGTAAGTCGATCCATAATAACCCATACCGCATCGTTACCCTTCGTGTTGCGAGAAAGGGCAGTCACGAAATCCAAGGTAATGTGCTGCCATTTTCATTCTGGGATTGGTAACGGCTGAAATAGACCAGCAGTTCTGTGATGTTCGGCCTTTACTTGCTGATACACCAAACACTTGGATACGCTTCTGACTACTTCACGTTTCATTCCATACCACCAGTAGTGTTGCTGTAGATCCTTATACATCTTGGTACCAACGGGGTGTACTGAGTACGGAGAGCTGTGAGTTTCTTTCATCAACTCTTCTCGAACAAGACCTTGTGTTACACATAATCTACTTCCATATCTCAAGGATCCTTCTTCGTGGATGATGAAGTCTGTTCGAAGTCCACTTTCTACTTGTTCTCAGATATTTTGCAGCTTGGCATCACTTGCTTGAGCTGCCTGGATCTGATTGACAATAGTAGACCAAACTTGTAAGTTTATCAACTCTGAAGCATTACCTGATATAACTACCTCGATCTCTATTCCATGAAATTCCTGCTATAGCTTCCACTGAGCGGTGATATTCATTGATAATGGCTGACGGCTAAGTGCATCAGAAACTACATTCACCTTTCCTGGATGATATTGTAGGTTGATGTCGAAGTCCGCCATAAGTTCTAGCTATCTTCTCTGTCACATGTTTAACTCCTTCTGAGTAAATACAAACTTCATACTTTTGTGGTCTATGTATATATCCACTCTTTCACCCAAAAGATAGTGGTGCCAAATCTTAAGTGCAAACATAACGGCTGCCAATTCCAAGTCACGTGTTGGATAGTTGCGATCATGAACCTTCAGCTGTCTTGATGCAAAGGCTATAACTTTCCCATGCTGATGTAAAACACATCCTAATCCCTTACCGGACGCATCACAATGCACAACGAAAGCTCCAGATTGATCCGGTATTACGAGAATAGGAGCTGATGTCAATCTTGACTTGAGTTCTACAAAAGCTTGTTCACATGCTTCTGACCACACGAATACTTCATCTTTACGTGTGAGTTTGGTCAGGGGTGCTGCAATCTTCGAGAAACCTTTAATGAATCTTCGATAGTATCCTTCTAATCCTAAGAAACTTCGAATATCCTTCACCGTCTTTGGTGTCGGCCATTCCCTGACAGCTGATAGCTTAGCTGGATTTACTGAGATTCCTTCGCCTAAAACAATGTGTCCGAGAAATCCGACTTGATCTAACCAAAATTCACAATTGCTGTACTTGGTATAGAGCTGATGTTGTCGCAATGTCTCCAGGACAATTCGTAAATGCTCAGCGTGCTCTTTCCAATTCTTTAAATACACCAGAATGTCGTAGATGAAGATGACAACGAACCTGTCTAAGTATTCTCGGAAAACTTGGATCATCAGATTCATAAATATAGCAGGTGCATTGGTCACTCCAAATGGCATCATAAGATATTCGTAATGACCATAGCGAGTCCTGAACGCCATTTTAGGAATATCAGACTCTTTGACCTTCACATAATGATAACCCGAACGAAGATCTAACTTTGAGAATACACAAGACCCACTTAGCTGATCGAAAAGATCATCGATGTGTGGTAGTGGATACTTGTTCTTTATCATCACTTCGTTCAGAGCTCGGTAATCTATACATATTCTGTATGAACCTTCTTTTTTCTTCACAAGTAAAACTGGAGATCCCCAACTTGAAGTACTGGGACGAATCCAACCTTTCTTCAGGAGTTCGTCCAACTAAGTACGAATCTCCTTCAATCCTTCTGAACTTAACCTGTACGGAGATTTGATCACCGGTTGCACACCAGGTACTAAATCAATGCAGAATTCAAGATCTCGATCGGGAGGCAAACCTGTTATATCTTCAGAAAATACGTCCTCGAACTCTAGAACTACCTTTGGCTTCGATTGTTCTGCTTGTAAAGTTGCAATCACTGCCTTCTTTGGTTTAGCTTTGTAGGTGCTAGGTTCCGGGGTACGGTCTCCACTCTTGAAATAAAAGACTGGATGATCTGGTATTTCGAACACTACCCTCCTTTGATGACAGTCGATGGTAGCAAAGAAAGTTCGCAGCCGGTCCGTTCCTAAGACTATGTCGAAGTTCGGTATGTCCAGCACCTTGAAGTCCGCATAAAATTCTCTACTGCAGACGACCACTGGACACAGAACGTATCCCATAGTTGCCTTTAGAACGCTGTTCCCTGAACTGACATTCCAGCTGGATACGAGCGGTTTAACTGGAATCACATGAGTTTGGATGAACCGTTGGGACATAAAGCAATGTGATGCTCCAGTGTCGAAGAGTGCTAAGGCAGGTAGGGAGGCTACTAAGATTGCACCTAAGTTGTGTGGGATATGTTTAGGTATAGGAAAAATATATTGATGTATAAGGATTGAAAATGTTTGAAAGATTGGGAGTTACCAGTGATGACTTGGCCAGTGGCTTCGGCTTCCTTAACCGTCATTGTGAAAGCCCGACATCGGGGTACATTCCTCCTTGCTGGAGGCACATTCCTCTGTCCTTGGGGCATGTTCCTCTGCCCTTGAGGCATGTTCCTCTGTGTCTGATGGAACTGACGAGGAGGTTGTGCAGGAGGTCTACGTAGAGGTGGAGCAGGTAGAGCGAGACGAGGTGCAGGAGCCTGAATAGCTGGCCGCTGCAGAAAGATGATGGCCGGTATGTGCTGAAGCTGGGTTGAGTCTGTAAGGACATGCTCCAATGGCATGAGTAGATGCACCACAAACTAAGTACACGCTGTTTGCACGCCTGCAGTCCTTCACCAGGTGTCCATTCCTCTTGCAGTAGAAGAAAAAGTCTGGACTGGACGGGTTAAAAGTTACTCCCGATCTCCTTGGTGCAAAAGGGGCCTGGAAAAGGCTCCTCCTGCCATCTGAGTGGCAGGGCGTTTCACACCGGTAGTCTGAGGTCTTCTCTTCTTCTTCACCCCTGCCTCATAGCATCGGGCAGCCTTCCGAGCGAGATCATGGGTTGGGAAATCCCCTATAGCTAGTGCAACTTGGATTTCCGAGTCCAACCCTTACTGAAATCTTCAAGCCCAAATCTCGGCAATCAGGATTAGGTATGCCGTGAACCTGTTATGGCCTTATGTTAGCAGTGTAGTATGAGATATCAGGAAATTGAATATTGAGACATATCTTACCTGCTAAGCATGGTCAACTCAGCATCGTATTCATCCACAGATTTGTTCCACATTGTACCTTACTGTAAGTGGATGAACTGCTGTTCTATATCGAAACAGGTAGTCTCAGGGAAATATTTCACGTCGAACATATCGCGAAATGTCTTCCATTCAATCGGTTGGGCGAGTCGGCTTTCTTCAGCCTTCCGACAGACTCTGGCATTATCTGTTAGTTGCATCTTTGCAACTCTCAGCCAAGCAATCTCTGGCACTTGTGCTACTGCCAGGTCATCTTCGATTGACTGAGCCCATTCTTCTGCCTCCATTGGGCTCTCTTTCCCAGAGAAATATTTCGGGTGCAATGCCCGAAATTGTTTGACTCTGGGTGTCTCGACCTCTGAGCGGTGCATGAGGATAGCAGTCTGCTGCTGCTGACCAACCAAGAGGCTCTTGATCGCCTCAAGCAGTACCATTTGCTCGTTGATGGGAGCTGCAACTGTAGGTGGTAGTGGTAGAGGAAGTGGTGGAGTGTTGCCATTGACGTTGGTACTCGTGTTGTTGGGAGAATTCATGACCTTGATAGAAAAAGAAAGATTAGGATAGATTCAAGGAATTTGAAATGTAAAGAATGTATAGTAGCTGATTCTTATTATTCTTGTGATATATTGCTTAGGATTCCATGCAGAACTGACCTGCATGGGCTGCCAATAAAATATGTCACGCCCCGCTTCTCAGTGTACGGAGAAGGAGACGTGACGGGCATTCAACGTATTTACTAAGAAGTAAACACGTTAAGCGGAAATAAGCAATATATATCAAATGCACAAGAAATGACAAGAGATGTAAAATAAACAGCAACTTTTATTAACATTCATCTTTATAATACAACTGATTTGAAAAGAAAAAGTACAATGAATAAAGCAGTGTCTAAACAGTGGCATACAAAATGGAAGGTAAGTACAAGTAAGCTAGTAATTTGGCCGTGCCTCAATCTGCTCTAAGTACTCCTGGCTGGGCTCGGTCTCTTGAGGGTCCGGTGCTCCTGACGAACATTCCAAACAAAGAAAGAAATATGAAAGTCGTCAGCGAACTAGCACTCGGTAAGTTCCAGAAGTAAGAATAGAATAGAACAAGTAAAGAGAAAGAACTGGTAATTTATACAGGTATATGTTTGTTATACTAACGTAATTGTTTGTAGCTTGGTACAGAAGGTATCAGTGTATACGAGAGGAGTCTAACTATCCTATGGACTATGATAACATGTAAGTACAAGGACCAGTCAAAACCTACGGGACAACGGCACGAGAGTTCATGTAGGTGTCTTTTAGTATCCATCATTGTGCCACTTTTAATACATTCCGTACCAATCTACCCCGTTATACCCCGTAATGTATTGTATTGATTATAATTATCAGACTTGCCGAGACCATGGAAACAAGTTGCTCATGTAATCAAGTTCAGGATGTAACAAGTAGTTATGTAATCAAGTCAAGTTATAACCATGGTTCGGTCAAGTCAAGTCATGTTTGCATGTTGATATTTTTCTGGTATTCAGGTTCAGGTTCAAGTATACATGTTAGAGTTTGGATTCATGTTTGAATTAGATTCTGATTTGGATTAGACTCAAATTTGATTTAAACTCAGACTTGATTCAGACACTTTAAATTGATTTGGATCCTAAATTAGATTTGGGAGTTATCGGTAACTGCCGCATATGGACGACATGATTTGTGTCTTTTTCCAAGACAATTACCATTAGTAACACCGTTAAGTTTTTCTATCTTAAATAGACAAGCACTCAATTTCTCCGGCTCCCTGAGACTCAAGAGAATTGATCCCGCTTAAAGCTATATTTACTAAAGTCCTTAACAGTGTTTTATATAACTCGAGAGGGTTTTATGAAAAATATTTTTAATATATAGTTTCAAAATAACCCCGAGAAATTATTTATATTATTTAAAGTTTTCATGGATGTAACTTTTAAGATTTGAAGTATTTTAGTGAATATTAACTTAGTTTGAATAGTTCATGGTATTTTACTGTAAAGCTTGACTTTTGGATAACTTGAGGGTATTTTAGTGAAACTTTTCATTCTTTTATCTTTTTAGAAAACATGAATTTTATTATATCTTGAAAATATGGGGTTTGATAATATTTATATAATTATTAAAAATTAATTTTTGATTATTAAGTAGATAATTTCGTTTTTCTTAAAAATCGTATTAAAAATCTTTCAAGACTGAATGCTCCGTGACGAACATTCCAAGAAACAAAATATAGCTGAAATGCCCGTCAGCGAACTTGCGCTCGGTAAATCCCAATAGAGATGTGTAATATATAAATTGAGTGTAAGATGACTTGTAATATAGTATAAATGGAAATTGTAATATGTGAACAAATATGGTAATGTATATGGAAGCTATGTCAGCATGACAAACACGTATAATATGGTCATGGAGTGTAGGTATAGTGAACATGAAGTGGATGTCCGTGTCCTAAGAGGTCTCTACAAGGTAATATATCTTAACGTCAATTCAAGTGTGAATATCAACCAATCTCAAGAGTATTCTCAAACCCAAGACTATCGTCCAGGGGCAAGGAATCACGGGCCCAAAATAGCGGGATTTCAATTGTTATTTAAGTATTCCAAACCCAATAGGCTATCGTCCAGGGGCTTGGAAACACGGGCCCTCATTCATGAATTCATGATATACCGTTTCAGCCCGGTACCACAACAATATTATTTGTACCATTTCAGCCCGGTACCACAACAACGTTATTTTAGTAATGGGACTATTGAGATTCCGTTGGATTCATACTCAAACTACGCCAACACTGTAAGGTTAGATTAGCACCCTATGAAGAGATTACAAGCATCACATGACCTAAAGTTTTCATTTTTAAGGTGCTAAACTAACATGCAAAGGATGGATCCTAGAAAATTAGGGTTTGCTAAAAATAAAGCTAACAAAATTAGGGTTTGAAGGCTACAACCTTTGTAGCTCCCGTTTTTGCTTCGCTCCTTAGGCTCTTTTGTGTTGAATCAAGGTTCTCTTGAACTCCCCTTGTGTCCACGATGATCCACCGCGGAGATATCCGTCCAAGCTCGCTACTTCGTCAAATCGAAGATAACACTCTAAACGAAACGGCTAAGCTTGTGTAGAATGTTGTTGTGGCTTTGGATCTCACTTCAAAAACCTTTCTTTTGTTGTATTTCACTCACTAGAAAAGATCTAGAGAGGAGAAGATGAAGGAAGATGAAGATGGTGGCTAATATATGAAGAGATAAAAAGATAACTCTTTTTCTTAAGAAGAAAAAGAAATGAATATCACAATATATATTTAATCCTTCTTGACACTAACCATGATTAAATGATGGATGATTAATTTAACTTGGGTTTAGAATGATAAAGGAAAAGATAACTATGGTTTAGTGGTGGGTGAGAATGGTTAGGTTAAAAGAAGCATGTAGAAACTAGCATAATTATCCTTTCCTTTTCATTTTCTTTTAAAACCAAAATTAAATAATTATCCATAGATTAATCTATGGTGTGAAGCTTATATTGCCACCATTTCCATATATAAACAACCATGATAGTTTGATGTATGTATGTGTACATGTATGCACATCTTCATGTGCATGAAACTAGAAAAGAAAAATAGAAACACATGCATGCATGCATACATCCATCAAACCCTAGAAAGGTTTTGAGTGAGAAAACTAATGGTTAAATGATAAATCAACGCTTGATTTATCAATCCGGTCATATCTCATATGACCCCACCAAAAGCAGTTCACCCGATCAATGTTCGGTATCATATACGCACATTTCAATCGGGTGCATGCGCATATCGCATATGCGCACCACAACGTTTCGCCTGGACTGGGTAACTCCTCTGTGGGACTCTAAGACTCGTCAATACGCCGGCAGAGGGTAATGATCATATCAAGTGCCCTCAAGCCGCAAGAGGTCAGCTAAACGTAACGGCCACCCGGGTATTGAGCGATCAGAAGACAACAAGCGAACCTGCTACAACTCCCGTTGAGCCATCCGGCAACACTACCGTAGAGTCCGGTCTCTTCGTCAGATATGCTGCATATCGAGCCTAGGGATGGTCACGTCGACCCCAATAACTCAATAAGTCGTGTCGGTGAATGGTCTATAACAGATCGAGAAACTACTGATAACACTTATCAGCAAATCTCAGCAGCCCTGGCCAGGGACTTGCCGTTATAACCAGTCGAGCACAGCACAGCATCAACTCCCAATACCGGGAGAGACGAAACCCCTCCTATCGCTCATCGTCTTCATGTGTCTCGGGACTGTACCCAACGGCCACCTGTTTGCACGACTCAGTAGAGCCGTGGTAGGGTGGCAATCAAAGTACAGTGGGAGAACACACAAGGCTCTATGACGATCTCGGGTCTACAGACTAACCTGTACCAGTGTCACCTGAGAACTGCTATCCGACGATAGATATAATTCCATATAGGAGTTCTCGGCGAGTCCGTCCAGTGTACCCAGTCACCACTGAGCACCCGTATATGATCTTGATGTCAAACATCGATGAATGTGGGAACATCTATTGCCCATCACATGGGTCTAGTATCATATACGCTAGTCTACTCTGGTATATCGATGCCCCGTCTCGATACACCTCCGACTAGGGACATTTCAGGATATGCTTATAGACTACAGATGTCCCACTAGTATGATCTCCATCATAATCAGAGTAGTCAAGCCGATATCCTCAGGGCTTTATCAGCATGTATGAATGAATAGAAGCATGATCAAATAAACATGTCAGATAAAGAATAACCAGATAGCATACTATCATGTCGAGCAAGAAAGTAAACTGAATATATATACATGTATAGATACATCCACTATCACATAATGGCCTCTAGGGCATACATATATCCAACAAACACCCAGCGTATATTAGTTTGTGATTAAAGTTACAAGTCTTGCCCAAATCCATGAATACATAAGAGAGTGCAATTCAAGTATCGAGTTGAGTTCAAGTATTCAAGTCAATTGTTCATGTATTCATGCCAAGTGTTTATGTCAAGTCATTACATATTCATGGTTCGGGTCAAGTCGAGTCAAGTGTACCTATTGGGTTCAAATATTCATGATTGAGTCGTGTCAAGATTAAGTCAATTCTATCATGTAATGGCTTAATCAAAAGTCATATAGATAAAAATAGATAAGCAATTATAGAACATGATATGAGATAAGTATACAAGAAACGTCCAAAAACAATGCTGTAAATATGTGATATGCACGACTAGTTAATCAAGTCATTTGAAGTCAGAATATAAACGAAAATATAACCTTAATTGTTATGCACACTTGAGTTCTATTCTCGTCTAAATACGACTACCGGTTTGGGAGATATACATGTTTTCATATCGTTGCGCAAAACAGATCAGAATCTGTTCAACACCAACACACATTTTTAAAACGCAGTTTAAGTTAATTTCTATCGGGTTTTAGGTTACAAAAATTATTATAAAATTGTAGGTATTTCAGAGTACTTATCTAAAATTCTAAGATTTGCGCGATTTAGATTTCTGAAACTCTAGTTATCATCGTTTTAATATCAGCGTTTAAAACAGAAATTTAGATTTCTGGACAGCAACTACATGTTATATTGCACAGCCTATATCAAGTTGTTTCATATGTTTATAAGTAATCTAATATACAGGAAATTATAGATCTATCAATTGTGCATCTACACATCTAAATTTTGTCACGAACGAACATCGGGTGTTCGAGTTATGTCCTATTTAAAAATAGTGTCTGAATCAGGACAGATTCTGTCCAGATTCGTCGCTTAATATTATAACACAGTTTTCTATATTTTACGTTGGTTTTCAGTAAAAACTTAAGACTGAGAAAATCTAGATCTTTCGATTTAGTTATCCAAAACACCTGAGTTTGCTCAATTTGGACATAGGTAGACTGAGTTATTGAAGTTGATTGATAAAAGTTGTTTTCAGATTTCAGAAAAATAAGTGACTAAAAGTGTCATAAGTTCAAAACCGTTCTTCGGTTTGATATGAAATTTTTACTGTAGATTTAGAATTCTATCTATTATTTTATCCTAATGTTCCCAGAATTTCCAAAAGTGGAAATTAATTTATAAAAATTATTTTAAAGATAAACGTTTTGTAAGATCGTATTTGAAAATGATAAATGTATAGCATCTATTTATAACTTTGTTGTCTTGTATGTAAAAATAAATATAAATAATTAAAATTTCAGCGATAAATAACATGAATTAAAATATATGAAGCAAACATATGATCCTGTCATAATTAACCGTCTAAAACAATAATACTTAATATGTTATCAACCATTGCATGCAAGATTTTATAACTAAACATATATGTTTTATTTCAACCATTTTCTAATTTAACAAAAAACTTTATCATGAGACTAACTAGTTATCCTAAGATTCGGAATGATGGAGGCATGGTAAGGGGATGAATTTCAAGTAGAGAAAAGGAGGAGAGGGGACTTACGGGTTGTGTGAGTCGGTATAACAACTAGCTCACCGATTCGATTCTAGGGGCAAAAACAAGTCTAGGTGGCCTAGGCTCGAGCAATCAAGATAAGGATCAAGTTAGTTTCTAAAAATATTCTCTATATAGATTTAGAGAGGAAAGAAAAGAAATGTAAAGCAATGCTTACGAAGTTTGTGAATGGTACAATACTTCGGTTTTGAATTCCTAGGGACGAAGTGAGCTCCGGTGGCGCTGAAACTTTGAGAGCTCTAAAGATAAAGATTTGAATTAATTTTTTTGAAGGAGGATGAACAATGAAGGAGAGAACATATAAAACAAAATTAATTTGACCATTATAATAATTCATAATCTTAACCATACTATTATTATATGCATTCATTTTGAGAGTTAAAAGAAAGATGAAATGAAAGGTCTCATTTGTAAGTTATGAGAGAGTTAAAAAAAATAGATAAAAATAATTGAAAGAATGTGGATTTGAATATGTGACCTATGGAATAACAATGCAAGAACTTAACCAATGAACTACAAGGTTGTTCATGAACATATTTAATTAGAATTAAATATATGTTGTTCCTTGAAAAGAAAATAGGATTTTGGGCTCATAGTTTTATAAAAGAAAATGAAAATGAGATTGGATTTGGGTTATGGGCTAGGTCGGGTCTTGCGTTTAATTTGAAATAGGTTAAGATTTAGTTTAAAGAAATGGGTTTGGGAAAAATAGATGGAATAATAAAACAATATATTTAATAGAAAACAAAATATACGGAAAAATACTAAGAATAAATAAATACAATATTTTACTAAAGAAAGAAAACACGAAGGCATAGTAATATTCGGGTCGTTACATACTACCCTCCTTAAAATAATTTCGTCCTTCAAATTTCTCAAGAAGGATTGTTCCCCGCCGAAACACGGAGAGGCGACCGCGTAGGTCCGTCTTGCTTGAATTTGAGGGCAGATGCTAATTGGTGCTATCCGTCCACCTCTCCGAAGATTCCAAGTTGATTTATGACACCATGTATCGAAGGTTTAAACGGATGCGGCCGATGTAGCAGATTTCGTCAGATTCTCCCTCGTTGAGGGGTTTTTGATTGTGGGGACGCTCTTCTCTGCAGGCGCAAGCCCCTACAGTTAATTACGCTACCGCATCGCAGTAACCACTTTCTCCTTCTCCAGATGGTCATTTCGTGTCATGTGTGTTTGTTTTGTTTTTGGTTGCCCGTGGATTGTATACGGAGACTAAGATCCGTATTTTCTTAGATTTGGGTTTGGGGTTGGGTTTAAGGATACGTTAGTCTTATTTGAGACTAGGATCAACTTAAACGTATGTTAAGGATACGTCAGTCTAATTTTAGACTAAGATCAACTTAAACGTTTGTTAAGGATACGTTAGTCTAATTTTAGATTAGGATCAACTTAACGTGATCGTTTAGATCCAACAAGAGAGCATTTGGGCTCTATTGTTTAGTTTAGGAACATTGCGGTCGATTGTTAGTTTAAGGACATCTTGGTC
The DNA here is from genome assembly GCA_030015575.1 of Agapanthus africanus. Classification (NCBI taxonomy): domain Eukaryota; kingdom Viridiplantae; phylum Streptophyta; class Magnoliopsida; order Asparagales; family Amaryllidaceae; genus Agapanthus; species Agapanthus africanus. The sequence continues at coordinate 69,264,313 of CM057337.1, read as the reverse complement.
CAAGGTTAAGGACATCATAGTCCGTGGGTTTAAAGGACCCCACAGTCCGAGATTAAGGACATCATAGTCCATGGGCTTAAGGACCCCACAGTCCGTAGTTTAAAGACGTCATAGTCTATAAAGTTTAAGGACATCATAGTCCATGAGTTTAAGGACCCCACAGTCCATTGAATGATTAGTTATCGAGACCCGTCACCTCTTTGAAGATGTTGAAGGATTACAACGACAAATCTCAAAGGAGTGAAGAGATGTACACTTGAACCAAAGTTGATTGGGGAATCTGTAGTCCAATTTAGGACTAAGATCAATTAATTAGATTATGAGCACATTGGCTCAGTTAAATCTGACTTGAGGACATATGGCCAACTTAGGCTAAATCCAATTAAGTTTAAAATGTTGGCCCTTTGTTGGACTGTTGAACATTTGTCTGGGTTCAACCCCTCATTATTTAGCAATGCTAAACAAAAGTTTGGGGGCTCTGATAACATTTTGTCTTTGGCTGAGCACTAACCATTATAGCTTTGGATTTTAAGGTTCATTTGAAGGGGAGATTTGCCTCTGGAAAATTTAGTCAATTTGGGCTAAACTTGGTTTTAAAATAGTGTTAAACACTAGAGGATATTTGGTGATCACGTGCTCCCACGTGATGTGCTGAAAATAGTATTAAACACTAAGGACAAAGCGTTTAAAGTAGTGTTAAACACTAAAATTGGATTGGTCGCGTGGGGACACGTGAAGCGTCTGAAGATAGGGCCAGACTTCCTTATTTTATTCTCAGAGTATCCAAATAAGTGTTAAACACTTTTGGTCTTTTGAAATCATCACATGTGGACACGTGACAATGCCTCTGCGTTGGGCATCAATTCCTCTGTATTCCCCTATTTTATTCTTTTGAAAAGGGTATTTGTTAGGGGTCACGTGGGGACACGTGAGGCGCCCTAGATCAGTATTTCCTTCGGCTTTGTTCTCTTTTATTTTAAGGGTCACGTGGGAGCACGTGAGGCATTGCCTCTGGGATAATTCCTTCTTATTTTGAGGAGTCCATTAAAGGGTCGCGTGGGGGCACATAAGCATGCCTTATTCATTTATTTTTGTTCGTTGGGATGAAGGGTCACGTGTTACCACGTGATCATATTGGATACTTGATCTTTACGTGCATGGAGAGCTTTAAGTCTCTTGTTTTTTAAGAATTAAATTCTTTTATAGGGTTAAACCCTAGTTCTGTTTAGAGGAATTAAATTCCTGTGTATTTGGACGAATTAAATTCCTATGTAGGGTTAGACCCTAGTTTCATTTGGAGGAATTAAATTCCTATGAATTTGAAAGAATTAAATTCTTGTGTAGGGTTAAACCCTAGTTTCATTTGGAGGAATTAAATTCCTATGAATTTGGGGGAATTAAATTCCCTAAACTTAATTCTCTCTCTAAGTTTTGGATCTGTATGGCAGAATATCCCTGATGAGAATTAAATTCTCAACTTGTGGGGAGATCTGCTTCTGCAGATCTTCAACCAAAAGAAGAACTAAGTTCTTATTCAGAAGAGTTAAACTCTTAAATTGAGAATTAAATTTTCTTTTTTGTTTTATGGAGCTTAGATCTCTTTCCCTTTCTCACCTAGGGTTTCTTTCTCTTCTGAGGAAGTCTTCTTTTCTCTCTGTTATTGATTTTCTCTAAAAAAATTTCCAAGGATCCTTCTCTTCTCTTCTTGGCTCCTATTTATAGGAGAAAGAAAAGAATCAGTTTGTTTAGTCAATCTTTCATTGAAAGATTTCAATTGATTCTGTAACCAACATGATCTTTTAGATCACTCGGTGAATTTTATTCACCATTGGATTTTTAATCCAAAAGATATTCTGTTTGTTATTCTTGGTGAATTTCAGGAAAATCTTTCCTTGTATAGAATCTTTCTATAAATTGGTGATTTTTAATCACCATTGGATTTTTAATCCAACGGGGCTCCACTTTTCAGAGCACAATCTTTTTTTATTTGGAAAGATTTAGAGAGATATTTTCCAATTAGGGTTCTCGATTCCTTCTTAATTAGAATTTAATTTTATTAGTTCGGAAAGCTTAAAAGCCTATCACGTGTTGGCATGTGATCCCATTGTTTGATCATTCAAATAGAATTTAATCCTATTAATTAAAGAGCTTAGGAACCCATCACGTGTTGGCACGTGACCGCCCGTGATTAACATTTTAACCAGAATTTAATTCTGCTGTTTTAAAGAACTAAGGAATCATCACGTGTCAGCACGTGACCTTTGATCACGTGTGAGCACGTGATGCCCCATTGGGGTTTTTCCTCAGTTTTTATTATATCTTTTAATCCCTTTCAGTGGGTTTAAAGGCTCATCACGTGTGGGCACGTGACTCCTGTTGATTAGAATTCAATTCTATTATAACAGAGTCCCCAGGAAACTATCACGTGTGGGCACGTGACCCTTGGTCACGTGTGACCACGTGATGCCCCATTGGGATTTTTTTCTGATATTTAATCAGGGAACAAGGATGTTGCAACAGAGTAAGGAAACAAGATTATGATGATGTCGTCGCATTTCGTCGTTGCGCTCCGTTAGTCGATACTCTAAGTAATCGAGATAAGACAATCAGGAAGATGAGAAAATGCTGTTAAGATAAGTCAATAGTAGTTTACAAAAAAGCCGCAAGCAAGTACTCGAATAGAAAAAAAGTAATTAGGGATTGAATTCAAGAATGGTACAAAGATAAGGATGAAAATCGAATTTAAAAATTAAGGAAGGATAAAGTTAACAAAATGATAGGATTCGATAATCAAGAATAAGGATACACAGTAGAACGTAGCTCAATCAACAGAAAAGAGAATCAAAGGCAGTACTCTAAACTACTCAAGTAGAGTACCGTATTGTAACTATGCTGCAGTTCATAGTTATAATCATATGACTCTATTTAAGTCACTCAAATTCTACCATCAAAATCAATGAATGAAAACAATAAGGAATTAAGAAAATTAACAAAATAAGATCAACCAGAGATGAATGGTTCGCAGTTTTGTTTCCTTGACGTCGAGACATGATTATCGGAGAAAATAAGAAAAGGATTTAAAGAAATAAAATCATGGTACAGTCGTTACAATATGAGCGCTGAACATAAATAACCAAAGGCCAAACATGCCTCACATGTTAAACACGTGAGCGCTCATATGCAAAGAATATGAGCGCTGAAAATAAACAGGCTAAAATCCACACTAGGGGTCACGTGTTAAACACGTGGGTTCTCTTGCCGTATTCTCTGACAGCGCTCGCATGCAAAGCATGAGCTCCCCAATTTAAAATGCTCCCATATGATAGAATTAAATTCTATTTGGGAAATATTTTCCCCGATCTTTCTAATATGGAAAGATTTTTCTCTAACAGAGAATCTTGGATTTAAAATCCATTGATGATAAAATATCACCAATTAAACTATCCGATAGAATTAATTTTTATTTGGAAAATATTTTTCCCAATCTTTCTAATATGGAAAGATCTTTCTCTAATAGAGAATTTTGGATTTAAAATCCAATTGTGATAAAATATCACCAATTAAACCATCTGATAGAATTAAATTCTATGTGAGAAATATCTCCCTGGTCTTTCTTAAAGTACAAAGATCTTCTCTATTAAACAGAGGGCCCTTGGATAAAAAATCCAACGGTGATTATAAAATCATCCATCGATCATTTGATAGAATAATATTCTATCTTAGGAACATATTTTCCTAATCTTGATAAACAAACAAAAATGATCTTCTCTATTAGATAGAATAAAATTCTATATTAGGAAAATATCTTCCTAATTTTGTGATAGAATAAAATTCTATATTAGGAAAATATTTCCCCCATCTTGTTAAACTAACAAGATATTCATACAACAGAATTAAATTCTATGTTAGAAAAATATCTGCCTAATCTTGTTAAACTAACAGGATATTCATATAACAGAATTAAATTCTATGTTAGGGAAATATATTTTTAATCCTGTTAAACTAACAAGATATTCATATGATAGAATAAAATTCTATCTTAGGAAAATATTTTCGTAATTTTATTAAAACAAACAAGAAATCTTCTTTGTTAAACAGAGAGTCTTTGGATTAAAAATCAAACGGTGAATAAAATGCACCGTTGATCTAAAAAATCAATTGGATTGATTATGAAATTAATCATGAACTCAATGAGAGATTTTCGCAATAAATTTATTCTTTTCCTTCTCCTATAAATAGGAGCAAAGAGGTGAAAAGAAAGGAAGGACTCGATATAAAAAATGAGGAGACCATCTCTTAAGCTTTTGTAAAAATACAGAAGGCTCTCCAAAAGATTCCACAAAACAACAGAGAATTTAATTCTCAGAGATCGTCTTCCTTCTCAAATCCCTATATAAAGAAAAGCAGAAATCAAAATATCTCCTTTACCTATTTAAGAGTCTAACCCGTCTTAAGAACTTAGTTCTTTCTTTGGATCTGAGATTCACAAGACAAGTCTCTCACAAGTTGAGAATTTAATTCTCATCGGGAAAATTTTGTTCTTAAGAATCAAAGATTTAGGAAAGAACAAAGTTGAAAAGAAAGAATATGGAGTCCATAATACTCCAGAAACTTAGTTCCTTTAAATCAAGAACTTAGTTCTCAAAGAACCTGATCCCAGATCCTCAAAATAGTGATCTTGGTGATTATTAATGGTCAAAATATCATCAACAAAGATTTAAGTTCTCTAAAAATATCGATTAAATCTCCAAAGAACTCAATGCCTCATGTGAAAAGCACGTGAGCACCCAAGGCCAAGTTACATAGCGCCTCATGTGAAATACACGTGAGCGCCAGAAAACAAAAAAGTTTAGTGCATAGCACTAGTGTAGCACCATATGTGAAACAAACGTGAGCGCCAGACGCTCAGCGCCTCACGTGAAATACACATGAGCGCCAGACACTCAGCGCCTTATGTGAAACACGCGTGAGTCCCACAAAAGACTAGTGCTTAGCACCATTTCAACGCCTTACGTGAAACACACATGAGCGCTATATGCAACTGAGTGCTTAGCACTGCTGGGTATTATAGAAACCCAATATTAGCCTAAATTGGCTAAGCTTATATTCATGATATCCAAATTGATCTTAGTCCCATACATGACTAAGGATCTTCATCCCATACTTTCTAAGTTAATCTTAGTCTTAAATATGGCTAACGATTTTTAGATGATCCACCATGATCTTTTCCCTCAACTATGTGATTTGGTTCAAGGGTACATCTCTTCACACTTCTGATATATGTCGTTGTAATTTCTCAACGTTTTCAGAGAGGTGTCGGGTCCGACACCTAACAACTCTTTTCTCGTCCCAATTTGATATAAAATTTTATCAAGATAGCGAATGATACATCCCACATTGATGCACTTCCAAATTGACGTGCACACCTCAAATCGGATCGCATCTCAAATTAGGTGCATTCCATGTCACCATTGTTCACTCCGTCATGTAACAAATACACATGCGCGCAAGATGAATAATGGACCAAAATGTCCTTAAACTAACATTCTTCCCAAACATGGAATGTTGGACCGTGATGTCCTTAAACTAAAATAATTGAGCCTGTATGCCTATTTGTTTCTTAGTTGATCATAGTCTCAAATATGACTAACGATCCTTCGATCAAACCCAAATTTCATATGAACCAGTGGACCTCACAAATATGATATCTGCGTCCTAAGTTCATTCCCTTTTGCAAACCAAGCTACCAACGTGGACCCCGTCAAGCAAATTCTTGATCTAAACCCAAATATAAAATATACGGATTTGGACTAATCCGCGCTCTTCGGGTGATGACATAAACTTGTCAACGTATACAATCTACGGACAACCAAAATAAACAAAAATATACACGACACGAAATGAACTACTGGAATAGGAGAAAGGGGTTATTGCAACGCGATAACGTAATTAACTGTAGGGGCTTGCGCCTGCAGAGGAGAGCGTCCCCACAATAAAAAAAACCCTCACAAATGTGGTGGGATCTGATAAAGTCTGGTACAACAGCCGCATCTATCCAAACATCTGATATATGGTGCCATAAATCAACTTAGTATTTTAGGAGAAGGAGATGGATATGTTTCAAATAATATCTACCACCAAATTCATGCTAGACGTCCCAACGTCTCAGTCTGGTCTTTTGACGGTAAACAGGTAGCAGTGCTAAACGATACACCACTTCTCGTACCCATTCCAAAATATCGAATGGTCCGGTGTATCTTGGGCTAAGGTTCCCTCGTCGTCCATAATGAATAACTCCTATGTTCAGAGATATCTTGAAGAATACGTGATCTCCGGATTGAAACTTCAAGTGTCGGCGCTTTGCATCTGTCCAATACTTCTGTCGGTCCGGGGCTATGCGCATCTTTTCCCTGATCGAGCGAACTACATCAACTGTTGCCACGATCATCTTTGGCCTAAGTATTCTTAATCTCCAACGTCGTCCCAACTCATAGGAGAATGACATATTTGACCATAGAGTGCTGCAAACGATGCCATCCCAGTGTTGGACTGGTAGCTATTGTGCTATGCAAACTCCATGAGATCCAGGCGATCTTCCCCCGATCCTTCGAAATCAACCATAAAAGCTCTTAGCATGTCCTCTAGGATCTGAATTTTCTGCTCGGACTGTCCATGGGTTTAGGTATGGTATGCAGTGCTGAAACTCAGACTCATGCTTAGGTTGGCTTGAAAACTCTGCCAAAACTGGGACCGAAATCTGGTGTCCCGATCGAAGACGATGCAAAATGGTACTCTATGAAGTCTCACGATCTCCAACATGATTCATGAGTATAAAAAAGTGGATATAATCTGAAGATTTAAACCTTACTTTAGATTTTATTTAGCTCCATGTACTTCCTTACCAAAACTTCTGTTGACTAACCAATTTGGAATGGAATAAAGTGAGTCGACTTGGTAAGTCTTCGTGCTGCGAGAGAGTGCAGTTACGAAGTCTATGGTAATGTGCTTCCATTTTCATTCTGGGATAGGTAACGGTTGAAGCAGACCAGCAGTTTTGTGATGTTTAGCCTTTTACTTGCTGACAGACTAAGCACTTTCCTATTCTCCGAGCTATTTCTCGCTTCATTCCATGCCGTCAGTAATGCTGCTTTAGATCCTTGTACATCTTCATGCCGCTGAGGTGTACAGAATATGGAGAGCTATGAGTTTCTTTCATCAACTTTTCTCGAACAGGGCCGACTGGCATGCATAAACGGTTCCCATACCGTAAGGATCCATCCCCATGAATTATAAAGTCAGTTCAAAGTCCACTCTTTACTTGTTCTGTGATCTTCTGCAACTTGGCATCGCCTGCTTGAGCTGCTTTGATTTGATCAACAAGCGTAGAATGAATCTGCAGATTCATCAAGGATGATGTAATACCTGGCATATTTACTTCATTCTACAATCCAGGAAGCTCCTGCTGTAACTTCCACTGTGAGATGAGATTCAATGCGGACGGCTGGCGATTCAAGGCATCTGGAACTACGTTTACCTTCCCTGGATGGTACTGAAAGTTGATGTCGAAATCTGCCATGAGTTCTAGCCATCTTCTTTACCGCGTGTTAAGATCATTCTGAGTAAATATATACTTCAGACTTTTGTGGTTGGTATAGATATTAACTTGCTCACCTAACAAATAATTCCATCGGGTCATAACAGTGAAGATAACCGCTGCAAATTCTATATTATGGGTGGGATAATTGCGCTCATGTGTCTTTAACTGCCTTGACGCAAAAGCTACAACTTTGCCATGTTGATGTAGCACCGTAACACCCGACGCCCCAGTACAGATGGTATTGTCTGCTCTTGCCGAAACCGGACGGTTTTGTACTTTAAAGCGAACCAGACCTGACCAGGGGCCACTTCCCAGGAGGTCACCCATCCCAAGACTTCCCTGGCTCGAGCACGATTAACTACGGAGTTCTCAAGCTCCTGTAATGCCGATTCACTTAAAAGGTGCCTCTGTAATTGAGGGTGGTATCATTACATTTATAATACAGTTCGGTCCTCTTTCGGAATGTGTTCCGAAATTCCCCATTATTCTACAGTGGGTCTCACCGACTCAAGAGGTGGTCCCCATGGATTCAAGAGGTGGCGCCCACTCCCTTGGCATGACAATTGGCGTGGCACCTTGTTTCGTGAGCAAGAACCGGGTCCCAAAATTCTTCCCACCTTATAACAATGGTTTGTCCTCGAACCACAGACCTACTACTGAAGGACCTGCATGGACCACTATAGATGTAACGTCCCATGTCCCAGTACAAGTGGTATTGTCCGCTCTGGCCGAAACCGTACGGTTTTATCCTTTAGAGCAAACCGGACCTGACCAGGGGCCACTTCCCAGGAGGTCACCCATCCCAAGACTTCCCTGGCCCGAGCATGCTTAACTACGGAGTTCTCAAGCTGCTGTAGTGCCGATTCACTTTAAAAACGCCTCTGTATTTGAGAGTGGTATCATTATATTTATAATGCAGTTTGGTCCTCTTTCGGAATGTATTCCGAAAATTCCCCATTGTTCTACAGTGGGTCCCACGGGCTCAAAAGGTGTCTCCACAGATTCAAGAGATAGCCCCCATCCCTTGGAATGATAATTAGCGTGGCACTTTATTCCGTGTGGCACTTTGTTCAGTGAGCAAGAACCAGGTCCCAAAATTCTCTCCACCTTTGAATAATGGTTCGTTCTCGAAACATAGACCTACTACTGAGGGACCTGCATGGGCCACCATAAATGTAACATCTAATGCTCCAGTACAGATGGTATTGTCTGCTCTAGCCGAAACCGCACGATTTTGTCCTTTAGAGCGAACCGGACCCGACCAGGGGCCACTTCCCAGGAGGTCACCCATCCCAAGAGTTCCCTGACCCGAGCAAGCTTAACTACGGAATTTTCAAGCTCCTGTAATGCCGATTCACTTAAAGGGTACCTCTGTAATTGAAGGTGGTATCATTACATGTATAATGCAGTTCGGTTCTCTTTCGGAATATATTCCAAAGATTTCCCATTATTCTACAGTGGGTCCCACGGACTCAAGAGGTGGCCCCAACGGATTCAAGAGGTGGCCTCCGCCGTCTTGGCATGAAAATTGGCGTGGCACTTTGTTCCTTGTGGCGCTTTGTTCCGTGAGCAAGAACCGGGTCCCGAAAAGCACGCATCCCAATCCTTTTCCCGAGACATCACAGTGAATTTCAAAACTGCCAAACCTGTTTAGTATAGTAAGAACAGGTGTAGAAGTTAGCCTTGTTTTCAGCTCCACAAAACCTTTTTCACATGCTTCCGACCATACGAAGGCTTCATCATTACGAGTATGTTTCTTCAAAGGTGCTATAATCTTCGAGAATCTTTTAATGAAGCATTGATAGTACCCAGTTAGGCCCAAGAAACTTCTGATGTCTAGTGTCGGCCATTCATTGACTGCTGACACCTTCACGGGGTCTACCGAAATTCTTTCTCCAGAAACAACGTGCTCGAGAAAATCAACTTTGTCTAGCCAAAACTCGCACTTGATGTACTTGGCGTAGATTTGAAACAGTCGTAGTGTCTCCAGAACTATGCGTAGGTGATCGGCGTGTTCTTCCTGAGTCTTCGAATAGACCAAGATGTCCTCTATAAAGATGACTACAAACTTGTCTAAGTACTCGCGAAAGACTTGGTTCATTAGGTTCATAAATATAACTGGTGCATTGGTTACTTCGAATGGCATTACCGGATATTCATAATGTCCATATCGGGTTTTGAATTCTGTCTTCGAAATGTCGGACTCTTTAACCTTCACTTGATGATAACATGAATGGAGATCTAACTTGAAGAATACACAAGATCCACTCATCTGATCGAAAAGGTCATCGATGCATGGTAGCAGATACTTGTTCTTAATAGTCACCTCATTCAGTGCTCGATAATCAACACGCATCCTGCAAGAACCTTCCTTCTTCTTTACTAGCAACACCGGGGATCCCCAACTTGAGGTACTGGGTCTGAGCCAACCTTTCTTTAAGAGTTCGTCTAACTAGATACAGAGTTCTTTCAATTCTTTAGGACTTAGTCGATATGGAGCTTTTATTACAGGTTGTGCACTGAGTTATAAATCAATACTAAATTCAAGAGCTCGATCGGGAAGCATACCTGATATATCTTTAAGAAAAATATTCTCGAACTCTTGAACTGTTTCGGGCTTTTCTCCTTTAGCTTGTAGAGAGGACACTTCTACGGTCTTCGGCTTAGCTCGGTAGCTTCCTGGTTTCAAGGTTCTGTCTCCACTGTTGAAATAGAAGACTAGGTAATCTGGTATCTTAAAGACTAGCTTTCTTTGACGACAATCAATGGTAGCATAAAATACTCCCAGCCAATCCATTCCTAACACAATATCAAAATTTGGTATGTCCAGCACTTTGAAATTTGCATAGAATTCTCGGCTGCAAACTACAACTGGGTATTGATCATATCCTAAAATTGCCTTCAAAACTCCATTCCTGGAACTGATGTTACATCTTGAAACGAGTGGCTTAACGGGAATCGTGCGTTCTCACGAACCGTTGTGACATGAAGCAATATGAAACTCCAGTATTGAAAAGTGTGAGTGCAGAAAGGGTGGCTACTAGTATAGTACCTAAGTAGTGTGAGGTTGCGTTTAAGTGTAGGAAAAGACAACGATTTACTAGTATTGAAAAGTTGAAAGGATGGGAAGAATTTACCGGTGATAACTTATCCTGTGGTTTCGCCCTTTTCGACCGACATTGTAAAAGCCTGACGTCTCGGCACATTCCTCCTTGCCTAAGGCATATTACTCTATCCTTATGGCACATTTCTCTGTGTCTGATGGTACTGTCGCTGAGGCCATGCTGGTGGTCCACGTTGAGCTGGTGCAGGAAGAGTTAGACGCGATGCAGGTTCCTGAATAGCTGGCCTTTTGTGGTGCTTGGATAGAGGTTCTTTTTGTAGGAACTGTGCTACCACGGCAACGTGGGCATGCTCCTGGTCCATGGTTAGATGCTCCACAACCCAAACACAGGCCATTTGCACGCCTGCAGTCTTTCGCCAAGTGTCCGATTCTCTTATAGTAGAAACAGAAATCTGGACTAGCTTGGTTAAATGATCCTCCTGGCCTCCTCGGTGTAAAAGGTGGACTGGAAGAGGCTCTGATTGGTCGCAAAAAGTGTGTCTATGTGTGTTTTAAATACTGCAATTAATAACGGTGTCACAATACCTAGCCGTTAGTGAGTACGGGTCGTCCACAAAGAAACGGTGAACTACTTGTCTTGCTTTAGACGAGTTAATAAAATAAAGGTGGGATTGTTGTCGTTTTATAGTAGGAAGGTTTGAAAAGTTTATAATAGAAGGGCTTATAGGTTTATAGGATTTAGTAGTTAATGGATGGAGTTTTAAAATTAATTCTTTTTATCTTTTAATTATTTAATACGAGAGAAATAGTGATGAATTTGGATTGGGATACTTGGAGGGAATTTGGGTTTCCCTCTACTGACCCTTGTCCTTCCATTGATCCCTATTTGTCTCAAGTTTTTAGCAAAACAATTATTAACGAATCTCAAATCGTGGTCGTGACTATCATGAATTGATAGCGCGCCCGATAAGAACGTTAATATTCATTTTACTAAAATTTATAAAAAATTAAAACTTTAAAAAGAATTTAAGAGATTTTTCATCTATTATTCTACCATATCTTACAAACCCTAGCAAGAAAGAATTTACTCGCTCATGGAGATCAATGAAGTAAAAGAATGGTGGAAGAAAACGGAACCCATAATTAAAATTAAAAATGCAAAAAGTAAATGCATAAAGTAACTGCGGAATGTAAATGCAGAAAGAAAATGCGGAAAGTAAATGCGACAGAATTTAAAGAAAGAACTATCTTTATTGATTAACTATTGCAATACAAAAGTTGCTCGCTGAAATACCAAATTACAAAACTTTAGTTTTTTCTAGATAGCTTGGTCGGTAGATCAGACGATTCTTCATTGGATTTTCGTTTATTCTTAGATAGATAGCTCTCGGTCCTTTATATAGGCTCTGGAACTTGAAACCCTAGACGTCATATTGTAGTGTGTGAAAAGACGATCAAGCCCCTGATTTTTTACATTCTACGGCCACTATACGATTGCGCAACCGCCGCCTATTGGCCTCTTTGACCGCGGATCCGCCTCCCCTTGGAGGGTTGGAGCTTCTAAATTTTTTGTGTCTTTTTCTTTCGATATTTGGAGATCCTTCTGATAAAAATATTCTGAAAATATATCTCTTAATCTCGGCCGTTGCAAGATTCTTCAATTTGCTCACAATATTCGGTAGATTTGGTTTGGTGAATCGATTTGCTGTGGATCTCCCACTTATAGTTCAGTCCCGAGATGATCTTATTATAATATTTGCACAATATCTTAAATCACATTGTTAGTAGTATTTGTTTTATTTGAGATATTATTCCAACCAATTAAATGATATGATATCTTAAGAATATTAGTTAAGAATATTTTATATGATATGCATATTTTAATAATAAATAATCTCATGGATATTTTATTTAAATATGATATATATATTTCCCTAATTATATTAATTATAAATGAAGAAACATATGATAATAATCTTTTTTAAAAATAAACCCTCATATGTTCATAATTTACAATTAATACCTTTTAGTAGTAAACAATAATAGGGAAAATGTCCATACAAATGTGTAATAAATTTGACGGATCAGGCTCCTCTGGTTATCTAGGTAGCAAAGCGTTTGATTCCGGCAGATTCCGGCTTACTCTTCTTCTTGACCACATCTTCATAATGGCGGGCTACCTTCAGAGCGAATTCATTTGTCGGATAATCGCCTGTTGCTAATGCAGCTTGAATCTCTGGGTTTAAGCCCTGTTGGAATCGTCTAGCCCAAATCTCATCGGTAGGGATCAGGTATGCCGCGAACCTGGTATAATGTTGATGTCAGAACAGTTACATATTAAGGAACAAAACTTGAGACAAATTCTTTACCTACCAAGCATAATGAATTCGGCATCATACTTATCCACTGATTTTACCCACATAAAACCTTGTTTTAGGTGGATGAAGTGTTGTTCCATATTAAACCGGGCAATCTCGGGAAAATAATTGGCATCGAATATATCGCGAAACGTCTTCCACTCTATTGGCTGTGCAAGACGGCTCTTCTCAGCCTTCCACCAGACTCTTGTGTTGTCTATGATGATTGGATACTAGATTAAGTAAAGTTAACCACAATCAATAACAGTGTCGCTAGTAGCTAGCTGAGATGAGTATGGGTCGTCCTCATGGAAACGTTGAACCTTTTTCTTGCTTTAAACGAGTTGATTAAAAATAGGAAAAATAGTTTTTAGATCTATGTTGAACACAGATGTAGAATTTATGAAGAAGCGGCTTATAGGGTTCATAAAATTAGTGGTAATGGATAATTAATTAAAGATGACTTCTTTTTATGTTTTAATAGATTTAAAACTAGACTGATAGTGGTGAATGAAGATTAGGGTTTTTGGAAGGAATATGGTTCCCACTCTTAACCTTTATCTTTTTATTGACCTCTATTCATGTCTAGCCTTTACCAAAATAATTGTTAATCTAATCTCAAATCGCGGTCGAGACTATCAATAAATTGATAGCGCGCCCGATTATGATGTTAATAATTACTTTACTAAAGTTTATAGACCTTAAAAGATGTGAAAGAAATTAAAAGATTTTATCATCCATTGATCTAACCTAATTCTATGAACCCTATCAAGCAAGTAATTACTCACGCATGGTTGAGATAGAAAAGAAGATGAAGAAGGAGATCATAATGTAAATGCAGAAAGTAATGCAGAAATAAAATGCAGAAGTCAGATGCAAAGAATTAAACTAAAGATCTACCTTTCTATTAATCAACTATCATTTACAAATCCGTCGAATTTAGAGTACAAGAACCCTAGTTTATGCTCCCAATCTCTGTCTCATAGGAAGTAGATGATGCGTCGATTGATCACGTCGATTCGTGGACCTATCTTGGATCTCTTGATCTTGTCAGTGATCTATTAGGTGATGATTTTAGTGATCTATTTCGAGATAATTTTCTTCTAAAGTTCTCGGTCCTTTAAATAGACTTAGAAGTAGAAACCCTAGATCATATGTGTTCAAATTTGTTGTTGCGATCACCCCCAAAAAATCCCATATCCAACGACCACAATATGGCCGTGGATTTGCCGCAAATGTAGTGATTTGGCCGTGGTTGGGTAGCATGTTGGTGAGATCAGGGTATCAAAATTCTTGTGCTGCCTCATGTTGACACGTAGAGATTGTTGTGATGTCTGGTTTCTTTAAATCTTCTCTGAGTCTCTGCCATTTACGATTTTACGATTTGATTCAACTTTATCGGCAGATTTTATTTCTGACATCTCGGATATCTCGATCTCCAGACCTGAGCTAAATCTGCACAATATCTCAATTCATAGTATTAGTAATATTTGTTATATTTGAGATATTATCCTAATCATTTTATATATGATACAATATTTTAAGAATATTGATTAGGAATATTTGATATGATATGCATATTTAAATTATCAAAATATCATATAAATATTATATGCATATATTTTCCTTCATAATGTTAAGTATAGTGTATAAACATATGATAAAGTGTATTTTGCAGATAAACCCACATATGTTCCATATTTCCGATAAACGCCTTTAAAGTAAGGAAAATGTTTTATCAAATGTGCAATATATTCGACTGAACATATTAGTTGGAGTTTTTCCATACGAACCCAAGCTATATGTGGGACTTGAGCTGCTGCAAGATTGTCCTCGATACTTTGGGCCCACTCTTCAGCCTCCATGGGGCTCTCTTTTCCTGAAAAGTTCTTTGGGTGCAACGTCTGAAATTGCTTCATACCCGGTGCTTCGGTTTCGGGATGGTTCAAAAGGATAGCAGTATGCTGTTGCTGGCCCTCCAGAAGACTCTTGATGGCTTCAAGAAGCACAGTATATTCGTTGATAGGCATTGTGACGGTAGGTGGAGTGGTAGGGTAGGCGGTGGAGTGATGCCATTGACATTAGTGCTTGTATTGTTGTGAGAATCCATCATTTTGATAGAAAAAATAGATTAAGATAGATTCAAGTAATTTGAAATGCGAGGAATGCAAAGTTATTGAATGTTATAATTCTTATGATATATTGCTTAAGACTTCATGCGGAATTGACTTGCATGGACCACCAATAAAATCTGTCACGTCCCGCTTCACAAAAGACTGTAACGGCACGTGACGAGGCCCGCAACGTATTTACTATGAGAATGTTATTTTCCTTAATAAATATGTTAAGCTTATGTAAGTAATATAACAATATACAAGAATAACAAGAGTATTTAAAATAAACAACAACTTCATTTACATTCAAATTCAAGTACAACACTCTGAAATAAAAGATACAATGACTAAAAAGGATGTCTAAACAATGGCATACAGAAAGTAAGTGCAGAACAGGGAAACTAGTTGTCAGACTGGGCTGTGAGCTGGTCCAAATCCTCCTGTCTCGGCTCTATCACCTCAGAATTTAGTCCTCCTAACGAACATTTCAAGAAAAAGAAATAGAGAGAAATATCGTCAGCGTACTAACTCTTGGTAAGTCCCTAAAAGAAGTAAGTAAATGGTAACCAAACATATGTAAAATGAATAGAAATCAAATAATAATGAATGTTAAGGTTGTATGTAAAAGTATCTTTATCATGCCATTCATATGTGTAAGGGTAGCTATTCTAACGTAATTGTTTATAGTTTGATAAGGAAAGTAAGCGTGTATACGAGAGTAGTCCAGTTTACCCCGAGGACTAAAGGTACAAGTGAGTACAAGACTCTGTCATAATCCACAGAACAACGACACAAGATATTCAAGAGGAATTTTAAAGTGACCTCTTGTTCTACGACAAACATTCTTTCTCAACTGTCACGCCCCGCTTTCCAGTGTACGGAAGCGGTGACGTGGCAAGCCCGCAACGTATTTACTAAGAAATAAATACGTTAAGCGTAATTAAGCAATATAATATAAAATGCACAAGAATTGACAGGATATATAAAATAAACAGTAATTTTTATTAACATTTATCTTTATAATACAGCTGCTTTGAAAAGGAAAGATACAATGATATAAAGTAATGCATAAACAGTGGCATACAAACTGAAATCAGTACAAAATGCACTAGAAGTCCTGCTGGGCAGTGAACTGGTCCAAGTCCTCCTGGCTCAGCTCGATCTCCTGAGATTCTGGTCCTCCTGACGAACATTCCAAAGAAAGAAATAGACAGAAATGTCGTCAGCGAACTAGCGTTCGGTAAGTCCCAAAATAAAGAAAGGAATATAGCAAGTAATGAGAATTGAACTGGTAAGATATACAGGTATAAGATTGCTATTCTAATGTAGTTGTTTGTATCTTGGTACAAAAAGAATTCGTGTATACGAGAGAAGTCTATCTTACCCCATGGACTATGGTAACATGTAGTACAAGGCCCGTCAAAACCCACGGGACAACGGTACGGGAGTTCATGTAGGTGTCTTTTAGTGATTATCTCGTGCCACGCTATACATTACATACCAATCTACCCCATTAACCCCGCGTAATATATTGTATTTATTATATTATAAGTCTTGCCGAAACCATGGATACAAGTTGTTTAAGTAGTCAGGTTCAGGATGTAAGCTAGTAGTCAGGTCAAGTTATAGCCATGGTTCGGTCAAGTCAAGCCTTGTGTTCAGGTTTGATATTCAGGTTCATTTTCAAGTATACATGTTAGAGTTTGGATTTAAGTTTGAATTGGATTCTGGTTTGAGTTTGGATTCAAGTTTGATTTAGACTCAGACTTCATTCAGATAATTATAACTGATTTAGATCCTGAATTAGGTTCGGGAGTTATCGGTAATTGCTGCCCATGGACGGCAGGTTTCACGCCCCGCTTCTCAAAATACGGAATATGAGGGGTGACAAGGCCAGCCATGCTCCTACGGTCAAGGAAATATCCTGCCGTGGCCACACTTCGGTTTCTAGCATTACGCGGTAATCAGTAATCAATGTACATGTAATGAGAAATGCAGTCACTAATTCTATCAAAATAGATATAAGATATACCAGATAGAGATTAAGGGAAATATAGCACTGGCGTCGCCAATCTAGATGTCCGCAATATCCTCGAGGTACGAAAGATCCTGATCCGAGCTAAGTCCACTTCTCACTCTGAGCATGCATACTCAGGTCGTCAGAGCGACACAATAGCAATATATATAAATAAATATGTAAGCATGTGCAATGATGATGAACATGAAACAGTAAACATGGAGTGATAACATGAGCATGAAGTAACCGGTACAGGTAAACAGTAAAGCAGGTATATCGAATCAGTAATCAATGCAATGTCCAAGTCACTAAACCTATCAGTCTCTAAGTCTCAATGTCTAGGTCACTAAACCTATCATCAGTCTAAGTGTGAGCGTCAACCACCGCAGGAGTATCCCTAACCTAAGGGTAGGCCCCAGGGGCAAGGAAACACGGGCCCAAATCACGCTCGCTAACAATCAGTAATACCATCCATACGACTCCCGAAATCGCTATATATGCCGGCAGTGGGACTCACGAGATTCCGTTGATCGAACTCACACTCAAACTACCCCACACCCGCGGTCTATATCAAACACTGACCATGAACCCAAATACTAGTCGCTCCATGACAAGTCTACAAGAGAACTGGAGACATGGTCTCCATCAAGCACGTCTCGACCAGTATCTAAGATAAATGAACAGTACACGATGTCTTACCTATGAAACTGATATAAGTGTTTCCATAACCATCACATTCCAGTTATAGTTACACTTATATTTGTCCCATAGGCATCGACAATGCAATAACTATTTGGTCCCGCTGATTGTGTATAAGTACGCTTCACTTCACTTATTCATTCACGCTTTTACACTAACGTACTTGCCACAATCCAATCACTAATATTTATCACTGGGTAATGTAACACGGTCACTAG
The DNA here is from genome assembly GCA_030015575.1 of Agapanthus africanus. Classification (NCBI taxonomy): domain Eukaryota; kingdom Viridiplantae; phylum Streptophyta; class Magnoliopsida; order Asparagales; family Amaryllidaceae; genus Agapanthus; species Agapanthus africanus. The sequence goes on along the minus strand of CM057337.1, from coordinate 69,246,247 downwards.
GTTATTGATGCAAAATGAACACTATCTATAGAGGTATGACAATCACACACATGATGGAGATATAGTAAATGCGCTACCGAATACATATGAGCAACCGGTGTCGGTTGGACTAGAAAAATCATATAAAATCGTACGTGTATAATTTGGAGAAACAATATAAAAGCATAAACAGCATATTAAATTATATCTACCGAAAAATTGGTTTTGAGTCAATCGAGTTTCAGGTTTGCGAGTTATGGTCATTTACTTTTAAGTGTTCACTGCTGGAAATCTATTTTCTGAACTGGATGTCCGTTAACACGTTTTACTCCCAGTTGGGAGAATAATTAGGCGACGCTACAGTTGGATAATATTTAGTTTTATCAGTAAAGTTTCCAACGCACCAGAAGGATCGATAATATCCACTATGTTCTGGGAGTTATGCATTATCTAAGATCAGGATCTGCATTCTGTCCCTGCTTGGGACAGCAGTATGTACTGATGGTTTAAAATGTGATTAAAATAGAAAACAATGGTAAAAATGAACAAAACCACTTCCAATAGTTAGCTAACAGATTCATCTTCACTACGGTATAGGGTTATGCATAATACCGTTTTCATACAGAGATGTAAAAGCGTTTCCAATCAAGTGTTGGCAAGCAGTGTTGTTCTGGACTGCAGTCCAGAGCCGCACTCACGACCAGTTTCCGTCAAATTTTTAAGTAGAAACAGATTATAAATTATATGGAGTTCTAGGTTGTCAAGTTGGCTTCGATATGAGCCCTCGAACACAACATTCCGGTGTGTAACCAATTTACTATGATTTTCACAAATTTCAGATACAGAAGGTTTCAGATTCGACGGATCTAAATGGGGATGACATTTCACGGCGTTAGGGTCCGTATTTTCGAGCCAACCCTTAACACAGTATTCGTTATCGCTAGGGAAAACTGTTATGCTTAAGTTCTGTCATTTTAGGAGGGTTTTTAGATTATTATTTGCATCGAGCACTTATATTAACATTTGATTCGCAACCGAAAAGATTATACGATAGCATGTAGCAAGTATTTAACTTGCCTGAAGATGATCGGAGACGCGGCCGCGATGACGAAGACGAGAGCAACGGAATGATCATGGCTCAATGACAACGACATAAGTAACAAAAACAGTAGCAGCAACAGCGACAGCGAGCCTCGTCTCGGCTCTGGCCCGAGCTTATGTCGTGGCTTCGACGTGGCGTGAGCTTGGCCCCGATGATGGAGACGAGGCTTGACGTCCCGGAGTTAGACGGTGGCTGACGAAGCAGGGACGAAGCGCTGGAGGTGCTGGCGTGGCTTGGGCTGGAGTTAGGAGCTCGGCTCGGCTGCAGGAAGAAAGAGGAGGTAGTCGGGAGAGGAGTGGGCGCAGGGTGAAGGGGTTGCAAAAGAGGAGGTGGTGGTGCTGGGGTCCGGCGGAAGAGACAGCGATGTTCGCGAGGAGGTTGTTGGTGCTCATGGTGGCGAGTTGCAGGGAGCTCCGTTGAAGGGTTCGAAGTCTTCAATGAGGGTAAAGGCTGATAGAGACGTGGCGGCGATGACGATGGCCTCAACGGCAACATTCAGACAATGGAGGCAGCGACCGTGGGTGTCGAGGTGGTCGATGATGGGTCGCTCGGGTGTGGGTTGGTGCTCGGGCTCGGAGATGGTGGTGGCGACGGGCTCAACGGGGGTGGCTCAATGGCCGGCCGGCGGTGACGAGGGCGTGCAGGCGAGGTGGGGAGACGGGGATGGTGATGAGAACGGGTGAGGCAGTGGGTTGTGGTGTGCAGGGGAAGCTCGGGTGATGGGTTACAGGGTTGCTCGGCACGCAAAGGGGGTCCCCGAGTTGGGTCTTGCGGGTGTTGGTCGATAGGGGTTGCGCTCGGTGGGGAGTCGGTGGTGGAGGAGAGGAGGAGATAGGCTGAGGCGGTCGAAGGTGAGGAAGGGATTCAGAAAACGAGGCTGGAGATGGGTTAGTGGTAGCCGTCGACGATGAGGAGATCGGGCTCATCGTCGATGGGTGAGTAGGCGGGTGTTTGGAGTAGAGAGCTTGGTGGAGGCAAGAAAATGAGAACGAGGAAGAAGTAGAGCGAGGGGGAAAAGAAGGGGGAAAGCTCGGTCGTCGTGGGGGAAATGGCGATGTTGGGGGAGCGGGTTTCGCGACGATGGCGCGAGAAGCGAGGAGTCGTTAGGGTAAGGTTGTTGAGGAAACGAGCGGGGCGCAGGGAGTTGGCGAGCGGGCGCGGTCTTCGCGGCGAGCGCGAGTCTCGCGGGCGAGCGCGAAGGAGCCATTGAGGGGAAAAGGGCGGGAAAAAAAGAACGAGGGTGAAGAAGAGGAGTAGGTGAGGGGTGAGGGTCGGGTTTGGTGAGCGCGGGTCGGGTCGGGTATGGTGAGCACAGGTTTGGGCTTTAGAGTTTAGGTTAGGATTTTATATTTAAATATAATTAAAATATAAAGAATATGGAAAAAATTTGGAAAAAATCAGGGAAAATTCAGAAAAATTTAGAAAAAATAAAAGGGTTAGGATTTGTAATTTAGAAATATTTGAGTTTGTAAAATTTTTGTGATCTTTGTAAAAAAATATACGGAAATTATTTAAAAGGAACTGTAGGGTGTTTTTCGTCACCCCATTGAGATGGGAATACGCACGCGCTTGTCAGGCATAGTACATATTCCCCCTGCTTAGGGTAGGCGGGGGTTTATTGATTGTGGGTATCGGAATCTCCGGCAACCGCAGACTAAACTGCCGTTAATTACCCCTCGCCTTTGGAGCGAGACAACCTCCGATTGATGGGTCAAACTGATTATGCGAACTCAATGTGCCGTGTGCGTGTGTTGTGTTTTGAAAGGGTTTTGGATATATCGGGAGCCTCGCAGAGTTTACGGGGGTTCCTGTGGGGGTCAAATTTTTTTCCAATGGGGGACGTGTTTTGGGTGTGGAGTGCATGGAAAATGAGGGGTGAGGAGCGTCTTAAAGATGCGTGCGTGGCACGTGAGCGCTAGGCGCCCGCGGGTCACGTACCTGGCGAGTGGGCGCTTGGCGTTCGTGGATCACGTGCCAGGTGCGTGGGCGCTTGGCGCACGCGGGTCACGTGCCAGGCGCGTGCCCGCAGGTCACGTGAGGCGCACGTGGGCGCTGAGCACCCATGGGTTACGTGTCCTGCACGCGACCCTGGGTGCCCACGGGTCACGTGCATGGCACACGACCGCTGGAAACACCAGCGGAAAAAGGGCTTAACCCCTGGGCTGGGAGTTGAACTCGCAAGGGTCTTTGGAGTTGAACTCCTAACAGGGATTATGTATAGATTTGGAATTAAACTCCTAAAAAAGGGGTTGATTTATGGAGTTAAACTCCAACAGATCTTGAATGGAGTTAAACTCATAGAAATCTTTGGATCTTCTTTTAAGTCTCGGATCTTCCTGGAATGGGATTTTTGGAGATGGGTGTCCTTCTTCTTCCTTTCTGTTGGCTGGATCTTGGGGGAAAAGGGGGGGTGATACTTAAAATCTCCCATTTTAGGGATTAGATAGCAGATCTGAACTCCCCTTCAAGGGTTTTATGGTGAAAAAATATTTATTTTTGAAAAGGGAAGGGTTAAACTCTTGATTTAATTCAAAGAAAAGAAGAAGGTTTAGAATCTTGAGGAAGGAGGAGGAGGTACAAACCCTAGTATTTTTTTGAGAGAGAGAGAAAATGTTTTTCTTGATTTTTTCATCATGTTGTCTTTATAGACTACACAATTTACATATAGCCCCTTGAGTTTTGCCAAATGGTACTTATGCCACTCCATGCCATATGTGCTTATCTCTTTTTGCACATAAGCCATGTGGTTTACAAAATTTTGGCTTTTTGCTTATTTTATATACATTTATTTCTATGCATATATATAAAGTAAAAGAATTACATTAAACCAATTTATGGCTTCATTCCTTTTGTCATGGAGCCGGTCCCTTTGACCTAGGTTTGGGCCCACTTGGCTTGGGGTTGACCCTGGGTTTTGACTTGGTCAACTGGGGTGTAATTTTGACCCCAACAAAGTGCCCCCCATCAATAAATGCACACCACATATGTAGGTTGTGTGCATAAAATTGATGGATCTTCTTTCGTGTGGAGATCGACTCCGTTTTGATGACGTGGAGGTCGATGCTGCCCTTTTTGCAACGTGGACGGTCAGTGCTGCCCTTTTAGCGACTTAGATGGTCGGTGCTGCCCTTTTAGCGACTTGGACGGTCGGTGTTTCCCTTTTTGCCACTTGGACGGTCGGTGCTGCCATTTTAGCGACTTGGACGGTCGGTTCTGCCATTTTAGCGACGTGGACGGTTGGTTCTGCCCTTTTTGCGATTTGGATGGTCGGTGCTGCCATTTTTGCGACATGGACGGTCGGTGCTGCCATTTTTGTGACGTGGACGGTCGGTTCTTCCCTTTTTGCGACTTGGACGGTCGGTGATGTTCTTTTTGCGACTTGGACGGTCGGTGCTGAAATTTTAGCGACATGGACGGTCGGTGCTGCCCTTTTTGTGACGTGGACGGTCGGTGCTGCTTTTTTTGCGACTTAGACGGTAGGTACTGCCATTTTAGTGACGTGGACGGTCGGTGCTGCCCTTTCTGCGATTTGGACGGTCGATGCTGCCCTTTTTGCGACTTGGACGGTCGGTGTTGCCATTAGCGACGTGGACGGTCCGTGCTGTCCTTTTTGCGACTTGGACGGTCGATGTCTTGCTCCACTTCTTATGGTGTCGGGGTTTGATTTGACTTGCTCCATTTTCTGCGGTGTCGGGATTTGATTTGACTTGCTCCGTTTTCTGCAGTGTCGGGGTTGAAGTTGACTTGCTCCGCTTTCTACAATATCAGGGTTGATTTGTTTGATTTTATTTATTTTAGGAGTTCTTTACCCGTCCAGTGGTACCTTTGAGCTTGGAAGCGCTACCGGGTAGGACATTAATTTGATTTGTTTGATTTCTGCCTTATTTGGCGGGACTTTTGAATTTGAGACGAACTTGGAATTCGGATTTTATTTGGCATCAGCATTGCTGCACTGGAATAATACCAGGAGCAACTCATCATTTGCCCTGGAAGGACTTAGGATTTGGTTTTTGGGTCGGCATCAGTTTTGCTGCACTGGAATAATGCCAGAAGCAACTCATTATTTGCCGCAGGAGGACTTGGGATTTGGTTTTTGGGTTGGCATCAGCACCGCTAACACTGAAGCAATGCCAGGAGCGACTCATCTTTTGCCGTTGGAAAAACTTGGGATTTAGGTTTGGGTCGGCATCAGCACCGCTAACACTGAAGCAATACCAGGAGCGACTCATCATTTGCCGTTGGGAAAACATGGGATTTAGGTTTTGGATCGGCATCAGCACCGCTAACACTGAACCAATGCCAGGAGCAACTCATCATTTGTCGTTGCCCGTTGGGGAGCGATAGCTTAGGAGACAGGTTTAAATCTCTATCACCTAAGGCTTTTCAATTTTATGAGTCCTAAGAGTCTCATAAAAGCATTTTCTCCCGACGAGTCGAGAGGATCTCGCAGGTGTATTTCTCCCTAAGTATTATAGGGATTCCTAAGTGTGTTGCTCCTTTGTGAGTCGTAAGGATCTCTGTAACATTTCAGAAATATAAAAATATTATTTTTGGAATTTAATGTTAAAATAATATATTTCGCGAAAACTATTCGATTGGCGAATAAGGATTTTTCATAAAATGGTATAAGTATATACCAATATTTGGGAATTTATCGGAGATTAAAATGATTTATTTATTATAATGATATTTATCGGATTTTTGGCCAAATCCGTGTTTTTACAGAGTGGTCATGTTGATTGGCCAAACGGTGATTAGAGGAGTTCCGGAGCGGGACTGTTCCGTTAGTACACCTGACCGGGCCGACGAGCGGGAGGATCGTGAGATTGGTAATCCACAGAGAAAACGAGGACCCGGAGACCGAAGGCGCCATACTATGAGCAAGATGAAAGTAGATGATCTTGCTCTGCCAGCTTGGGCGTACCGGCTTATTTTTCGATATTGTAAGAGGTGTACCTCAATGTTAGTTATTGCGATTTGCGTTTTGTGATCCGAGTATCACACTTTTGTCAGTTGGACTTGAGTTTCGATGATTGGGATTCATGATTTATGATTTGTGCATATTTATTGCACTTGGTATCGATTTGTGCCTTCATTGCACATATTAATGGTTTCATGGATTCGATACTGTTTATTTCGATTTCGTGCATGTTGTATGCACTTGCCTTTACTTATGCACTCGGTATAGCTTATATGTTCTTGTAGCGCATTGATTCATGTTTTGTGCACACAGTTGTACACGTTTATGATTCTATACATCTTGGTATACTCGGTGTTGTTTTGTGAGAATTTGAGATATTGATGTGTTTTTGTGCATTAGTTGCACCAGATTGGTATTTCGTGCATTGGTTGCACCGGATTTGTATTCTGTGCATTTGTTATACCAGATTTATGTTTTCGTGAGCGTCTGCACTTGATGTTCGTTATCGTGCATACTATTGCACTGGATGTTTTATACGGAACAGACGCACTTGATTTGGATTTTCGTGCACATTGGGCGCATGATATGAGATTTTGTGCACACCAGGATGCACTTGATTGAGATTTTTATTCGTACATGTTGAATGCACTTGATTGGAATTTTCATTCGTGCATGTTATTTGCACTGGGTTGAGATTGTCGTGCACATTCGTTGCACTGGACAAATGCTTTCGTGTACTATAGATGCATTTGATATTGTTGTCATGCACATCCGTTGCACTGGACAGATGCTTTCGTGCACACCCGTTGCACTTAGTTTTGCTTTTGTGCATATTGTGGCATTTGTATTGGATTTGGTGTTCCGTGCGCACCAGATGCATGTGATGTTGGATACGCCTTTTGAGGCTGATTTATTTATGAGTATTGTGTTTTGATGATGGATACTATATTTTATAGTAGTCGAGCAGGGATGGTCTGAGGACAGTGCCTGAGTACTTTTGCATGCATAAAAAGTTACCAAAGCTTTTCAAAAGGGAGTTATAGTCTCGCTATTTCCTACGTATCCGCGAGTGACACGAAATTTTATAAAGAGAACCTTCTGGGATATTTCAAAAAGGCAGGACGTATAAATTAAGCTAAACATATATAGGTATATATTTACTACTTTATAAATGATCGTCCGCCACTTGTGTCGTGAGCTACGCATAGCACGGAGATTTGGAAAAGATTTGGCATGAGTTGTTCAGCATTTTAAAATAGTTTTACAAGAATGCGTGCTATATATGTATTATGATTTTGGCTATAGTGCATTTGGATTCCAGTAGTGGAATTCGATATTCGTATTTCCTTTATAACTCCGATGATTGCGTGATGCTTGACGGAGTTTGATTTTGAGTTTCGTAATCGTTTTCAGGCGCACAGGATGCGCTGTGGTATTTCTATGTCTTCCGTGATTTCGGAGCCCTGTTGATTTAAGCTGATTATTGAAATGTTTTAGTATTGGGGATTTAAATTTTAAATTCGGGGAGCGAATTTATTTAAGGAGGGAAGACTGTAACATTCCAGAAATATAAAAATATAATTTTTGGAATTTAATATTAAAATAATATATTTCGCGAAAACTATTCGATTGGCGAAAAGAGATTTTTCGTAAAATGGTATAAGTATATACCAATATTTGGGAATTTATCGGAGATTAAAATGATTTATTTATTATAAAGATATTTATCGGATTTTTGGCCAAATCCGTGTTTTTACATTTTTTTCATGGCTTGTGCACCATGTCATGCGCATGTTATGCATTGAGTTTGTGTTAGTGGCTTGTGAGTGTGTGAGAAAGAGAATGAGTTAACAAGAGAAAACAAAAAAAGAAATGCAAAGTGAGAAGAGAGTTATGTGTGTAAAACAAAAAGAGAAAGAAAGAAGAGATATTTGTTGAAGGGTGAGTGTAGGGGATATTTAGTGTGAGAGAGTTACAATAAGAGAAGGAAAGTGTGACTTGGCTGCCTTCCTTCATCTCCCCCATGGTTTTCTTCATCTCCTTCACCTCACTACCTCAATGCATTATCTCAATTCTTTCTCTAAATCCTATGCCACCTTCATTAAAAACATACACAACCCCATTCTAAACCTTTTGAACCATTCAAGTTTGGATTTTAAAGACTTTGGGCAACTCTAGAAATTTCCTAAGTGGCCAATGAGGTAATCCCTTCACTTTTAGTTATGTATTTGTGTTATATATCGTAGTTTAGTTTAGAATTTGAGTTAATTAGGATATGTGATCTTAGAAAATTCCAAGTGCTATTAAGTGGTTAATGGAGGTGTAGTGAGTTTTGACAAGACCTTAGAGATTGATTTCATGGCCTGGAAATGAGTATAGAACCCGATACACGAAATTAGAATTGTTCCGTGTCGGTTTTGTGAACCTAAAGGCCTACAGGGTATCTGGAGCTATCTGAGGTATTTTAAAGAAAATCAAGCAAGTCCATTAACCTAGATAGACCGCTAGAAGACCACCACAAAAAATGAACCCGTTTCACCCTCATATGGCCGGCGAGATCGGATTATTTGGCAATGTCACCAGATTTCTGTAGGCGTCTGGTGTTGAGTTTTTTCCTGTAGCTCAATTACTCTATAACCTATCCTTTGTACTTGCTTGTTTAGTTCCCATTTACCTGAGCCAAAATCTGGGAAGTACTTGAGAGTGTTTTGACTATGTTTTTCGATATGTGAATTCTTGGTTTTTATATTTGGAATGCGTGGTTTTGTATTTGAGTTTGGATTCCGTCGTTGGACGTTTGTACGTCAACGGACAAGGGTTGTTTGCTTGTTTTTTCCTGCGTAGGCTATAGGTTCTAACCTATAAGCAATCCATGTGCCGTATTGGTTTTCGGATATTGTTTTTAATAGAATTGCGATTGTGTATTGATTGTAGGTATCTTCGCGTGGACTTCCGAGACGATGAAGCACATCGATTTCGGCTAAGTGAGGAGTTTAGCAGGTGAGTAGATTTATATCTACGGGGGAAGTCGGGTGGATGGCGTATAGCACCCCCACAAACATTGATATGGAAGATTGTGATATAGATTATAATCAAATAAAAGATATGCTACGAGTTTAAGATAACCTTGTTATAGGATTTAGTAAGATATGATAAAAGTTGGCACTAATGAATATATTTGCTTGAGAATAAGAAATGGGAAGTGAATCATGATAGGTACGAATTGAAAGAGAACAAGTATGAGTTGATAATGGTATGATAGGAGATCGAGATCGATAAACATGACACGAGATTGAGATAGAGGTGTTGTGAAATTAATAAGATATGACGTTATACAAATGTGATTTGAGATATATGTGTATATATATATTTACGAGTATAATGAGTAATATGCCGTACGAGACTTAGATCCATACCCTCATTATTGTATAGGTCGATAGATTCCCTATTCTGTTTGTTGACCCCGTACGATAGATTACCGTACGCGATGAGATGTACCGGATGATTGATCCACGCTAGTGATTTGAGGATGATGATCGATGATTATTGTTATATCGGATGTTATGAGGCGGGATCGCCGATTTAAAGATTTCCACCTGAACCATACTTATTTTCAAAACGACGATGTGTACCGTTTAAAAGTGACCGTATGATTCTCGTGTAGATAGATACACCATTTATTGTTCATGTTGTGTAGGATATTACCCCTCGTGATATACATACCACGTGCCGGTATTTAATACTATATGATATCATTTGCTAGTACACCTGGATAATTACTGTTGATGCGCATGTTACACATACACAGATTTACTGGCTCACACACATTCTTCATCGGTAATTGCCATGCCACTTATACAGTAGAATTGCCATGTCACTTATACAGTAGAATTGTCGTGCCATTTACACAGGAGAACTGCCCTATCATGATATTAATCTTAAAAGTAAAAATACATTCAATGTTCAGTACTATCACTTGACATGCTTACATGATTCTACCGATATGCCCATACTACTTTATGTTGCATACATCATACTTTATGGTTATATACATTGAGATGCTGTTTTTATGAGATCTTTGGATTTGAGAACCGCAATTTAATTTCAAAGGAAATTGTGTATTGTTTCAAAACGCGGTTTCTCTTGATATGATATTTCGAGGTGTCCACTATGAGTTTTCTCGGTTCTGAGCAGTGAGTATACCCGATTCGAGGAGCGGTAGGCACCGTCTGCGGGTAAATAGTGGACCCGGTGAGGTATCCTGGGGCAAGAAGACTCGTATTGTTAGGTGGTGAGCCTGGCAGGGGAACACTACCTACCGGTGATTGTATAGAGCTCGGCGGATATCCGGAGGATACCGTTTTGGAGTTATGATATGAGATGGAGATGAGGACCGATCTGAGGATGCGGCACCTGAGATGAGATAGATATGAGGGCCGATATGAGTATGCGGCGCCTGAGATATGAAGATTTACGTGTCGATGCTGGACACGGGTTTTCATGATATTTCGAGTGTCGATGTTGGACACTCGGGTTCCGTGATTTTGATGTGTTGTTCATGGACACAAATGGTTGATATCCTCATATATATATATATATATATATATATATATATATATATATATATATGTTTTTATGATATTCGAGTGTCGGTGTGGGACACTCAGGTTCAGGTTCTATGATATTGTTTTGTGTCGTTGATGGACACGTGGATGATATCTACAGGCATATAGGCATATGATGTCGGATGTTTATTTCTATGTCATTGTATTGATCGATTGTTGACATATATGCATATGTGGTCACCCTAGATATCATAGTATTACCTTCAGGATATAGTGACCTAGGAAATCGTTATTTTATTCAATTTCTACTTGCTGATGTTTTCTACTCATGAGTTGGCAACTCATCCCCGTTGTGCCACAGTTCTTGCAGGTTTGACCGCTTGAGATTAGTTGCGGTATCGCTGGCACGCAGTTTCATCCAGGGTGTTTGCTTTGGTAGGTGGGACACATGTTGGATCATGTTCACTCTCGTACTATTATATTCTTTGTATCTAGATAACTCCATCACATCAGATCAGATCAGATCAGAGATTAGAAATTGTATATTGGTAGATCTAGTCAGACTTGGGTATTGTGCGGGACTTAGAGTGATGGGTTTATGATCGCTTTCTTGGGTTTTGATGTCTTGCCTCTTTCTTTTTTCTTTCTGGGTTGATCTTCGCCGTTGGACGTCGTATATATATTATTTGCATGGTTGTGATTCTGCTGGTTGGTGAAGATCTAGCTCCCGGTTGGAGATACCTATATATTGTTGTTATATATTTTTGGATCAAAATATACAAGGGAGGTGCTTCCCAAATTTTTAAAAGACAAAACAGGATTCATTTATACCTTTATTTCAAAACTGCACTACCATTATTTTCCACAAAAAGATTTAGATTTTCTAGGTTTCGGCTTACCTGATTTACGTCATGCCTTTAGACGTTGCGTAATTTAAGTGCCGGTCACGTGCTAAATTACGGGTCGTGACAATCTCACACGGGGATTTTCTCCTCCCAAGATCGAGAGGACTTTGTGAGTGTATTTCATCTCTTTTTTACGAGTTTAGGCCTTTTCGGGTTTTCACAAACTCGCCAGCAGTCCCTCCATTTTTACACACGGAGCTCTTTCGGGTTTTCATCTGTGCCCGTTTTGCTTGTGGACATACCCTTTTTTTTACATTGGCAAATCTTCATTGTTGGTGGGACTTTAAATGTAGTATCTCCGGTAGGACTTGGGAGAGATAGGGGTCGTTTATGCCCGTGGATTTTTTACGGTTTTACAGGATGTGTGATCCAGACCATAGGGCCGGTGTGCTTAATTCGCCTGCGACGTGGAGCATTCACGCGTAGTATTTCTTGAGATATCGTCCATTGATGGGTGGCATAAGCCTTTCTCCCTTGGCATTTATCAGCTGGTAGGATCCTCCATCAAACACTTTCTCGATGACGTATGGTCCTTACCAGTTTGGCTCGAATTTTCCCTTGGCATGTCGATTGGGGATGATCGGTCTTTTGAGGACTAACAAAAATTCGCATTTCTTGAAAGCGCGGAGAAAGTCATCTTGTCATAGGCCCGTGACATTTAGGCTCGGTACAGCTCCAAATTTTGCTGTACTGCAAGCCTCTTTTCTTCGAGGGCGTCGAGCTCTTCGAGCCGAAGGAGCATGTTTTCCTCCTCCGTCAACTCGTGCTGAACGACCATTCTTAAGCTCAGAACTTCGACTTCGAGGGGGAAGATCGCCTCCACTCCGAAGAGTAATGAGTATGGAGTGGACTGAGTTGGAGTACGTTGCGTGGTACGATATTCCCACAACGCCTCATGAAATTTGAGATTCCAGTCTCGCTTGTTGGCTGAAGTATTTTTCCTCAGGAGCTTACATAGAGTCTTATTGAAGGCTTCGGCTAGCCCATTGGTTCTTGGATTATAGATGGATGAATATCTCCAGTCTATCCTATGCTGAGTAGCGAACCTTGAGAAGTTGAAGCTCTTGAAAGAAGACCCGTTGTCAGAAATGATTCTTTTTGGTATACCGAAGCGGTATAGAAAATTATGCCAGAAGAATGTCATAATATCTTCTGACTTGACTTCTTTTAGCAGGACAGCTTCAGCCTATCTGGAGAAGTAGTCTATTGCAGCCAATATGAACCGGTAGCCTTTGGACGATGGAGGATCAATTGGACCAATTATGTTGGTGCCCCAAACTTCGAAGGGCCATGATACTACCGTAGGATGCAGCGGATTGGGATGCTTATGAATGAATTCAACGTGAATTTGGTAAAGATGATACCTCTTCGCATGCTCTTGCAATCCCTTATCATGGTAGGCCAGTAATACCCAAGCCGTTTAATTTGAAGCCGTATTTTGGGGCCAGATTGGTGAGCTCCGCAGACGCCTGAGTGAACTTCTTTCATGACTTTTTGAGTTTCGGCCGATGACAGGCATCAGAGCCAGAGTTGGTCATATGATCTGCGGTATAGCGTATTATTTACAAATACGTATCGGAGAGCTCTCTTCTTCAGCTGAATCCTCACAAATTTTTCTTCGGGCAACTTGTCGTATCGGATATACTCTATGAAGGGTTCTCTCCAATCGGGCTCGTCTTGAATGATCGAAGCTTTTTCGGCAGGATTGTTCTCTTGTTCTACGTTTTCTTCTTCACGCAAAGTGACTGGAGGCAGAATTTGACGGCTTCTGACTGTGATTAGAATTTCGTCCATGTCAGGATCAACTAGCTCTTTTAGCTAGGCGAGCGAGTATGTCGGCTTTTCCGTTCAACGCCCTAGGGACTCTCATTAGTTCAATACGGGTGAACTGTTTCATGAGCTCGACTACTCGGCTTCTGTATCGAGCCAACTCGGGTTTGTATATCTTATAGTCGCCACTTACTTGGTTGACGACAAGCTAGGAATCATAGCCGAAGGGTTCCCATTTCTATGGCTTGCTCCAGACCAGCTATCAAAGCTTCGTACTCAGCCTCGTTGTTTGTGCGAGGCTCGGTGAGAGCAAAAGAACATCGTAGGGTTCCTTCCGATGGCGTGACGAACACCAATCCTATCCCCGCTTTTATCTCCGGGATGCTTGATTTGCCGGAGCTCCTCATTGATGAGGCTCTATCGAAGTAGAGCTCCCAACATGGCTCATCATCCTCGAGGAGCAGCACTTGTTCATCAGGTAACTCGCAATTGAGCGGCGACACTTCTGGTATGGGATGAGCAGCAAGGAAGTCGGCGAGGGCTTTCTCTTTTACTGCTTTCTGAGGAGTATAGATTATGTCAAATTCAAGCAGCATGACAGCCCATCTCGCCATTCTACCGGCTAGGCTTGCTTTGGTCATCAAGTATTTGAGCGGGTCGAACTTGGAGATCAGCATAACCCGATGAGCGAGCAAATAGTGCCTCAGCTTCTTCACAGCGAATATCGTAGCCAGGCATTGCTTTTCGATCGGGGAATAGTTGTGTTCCGCCCCGACTAGAGTTCGACTGAGGCAGTAGAGGGCATTTTCTTTTCCTTCCTCGTTGTTCTGGGCATGGAGCGCACCGAGTGACTCATCTAGCGCGGCAGTATAGAGAATCAACGGTTTATTTAGAATAGAGGCAGCAAGCACTGGAGGGTGCAACAGGTATTGTTTAATGCTTTCGAACGCTTCTTGACATTCGGTATCCCAGACAAAAAGGAGCTCCTTTCTTCATGAGCTTTGAGAAGGGCCTACATCTCCCCGGTAAATTTGAGATAAACCTTCGTATATAAGCAAGCTTTGCTTGAAAAGATCTTAGCCGCGTCAGACTCTTTGGAAGGGGCATCTCCATGATGGCCTTTATCTTGGATGGGTCAACTTTGATCCCCCGACGTCGGACTATAAAGCCCAGGAATTTTCCCGATGACACGCCAAAAGCGTACTTCAGAGGATTCATCTTCAGATCGTATTTCCTCAGTCTAGTGAGAATGGTCCTAAGATCTTGGATATGATCGGCCTTGGCTTTAGTCTTGACGACCCGATCATCAACATAGCATTCGATGACTTTATGGATTAGGTCATCAAAGATATTGGTCATTGCCCTTTGATATGTAGCAACTGCGTTCTTCAGTCCGAACGGTATCACTTTGTAACAATATATACCGATCGGGGTTCGGAATGCTGCTTGCTTCTCATCATCAGGCAACATTTTTATCTGATTGTACCCAGAAGAACCGTCCATGAAGGTGAACAGCTCGTAATTTGAGGTGTCATCGACCATCATTTCCATGACTGGAAGCGGGAAATCATCTTTAGGGTATGCCTTGTTAAGGTTCCCGAAATCGACACAAACCCGGATTTGCCCATTTTTCATCTTTACTGGGACAATGCATGCGAACCAGTCTGCATACTTCTCTTCCCTGATGAAGCCAGCATCGATAAGTTTCTTAGTTTCCTCGATGAACTTTTCTTCCAGCTCCCTTCCCATTCTTTGAGGAGCTTATTTGATAGGCTTGGCATCAGGAGATATATCCAGCTTATGCACGGCCACTTTAGGGGATAGGCCAGGCATTTCTTTGTACGTCCATGCGAAGCAGTCGGCGAACTCATGCAGCAGGGCGATTATCCGCTCTTTTATTTCCTCTGACAAGAGTGAGATAATGTAAGTCGGCCTTGGGTTATCGGGCGTTCCCAAACCAACATCAATTAGCTCGTCGAAAGTTGCTTGTCCGCCATCTTCGAACTCTTGAGGGGCCTCTTCTGGCTTGATTAGCTCTTCTTCATCATTTGACTCTTCGCTGGTTTTACCAATATGAATCATATAACATGCCTTGATGTCAGGTTGAATGAAACCTATGCCCCGTCTATCTGGGATTCGTCCATCGATGAGTGCTCGGACCTGAGGCGGGTGCCACAACCCCTCATAAAACTTCGCTTCGGAGTCCGTTGGATATAACCAGCATCCGCACTTTTTAAAATATTCCCGCATCTTGGGCGTATAATATCTGAGATTTAGGACAGCTCTTATGCTACTTTCATAGGGAAGGCACGTGACAGACAAATCGTCCGAGTGCACGACAGGATTTGACCCATAAAACAGGATGCCCTTCTGCCCACTCTTTCTCCCGGGAACGTAGAAGGTTTTCAGCTGGTCCACGATGGAGACTGACAATGCATCGAGCTCTTTGCACATCTACTTCGGCATCCTTATGACGGCTAGGAACCCTTCTGCAATTTCAAAGGTCTCTCGTAGTTTTGCTCGTTGCGTGGGGGACCAGTCTGCACAGCTGTTGCAAGGCGGGCCTCTTCCTCCGACTTTTCAGTGACGCTGCCTAAACGAGGGAGGATTTTGCTGTCGGATGGGCCTTCGGTATCAGATTCGCCCGTATCGCTTCCAAAATGAGGACGAGTTTTACGAAAAGACGGACTTCCAGCGTCGGGACTCATCAGTGTCACTGCCGAAACGCGGACGCACTTAGGGGTTTTTGCTTTTGAAATTGACAGCCGGCTCAGATTTGCCTTTGAGTTTTGGGGCCGCTCTGTCCTCGGTCAGTTGTGGCTTAACCTTTTGTGGGGTTTACAAAGTACCGAGAATCTTCATATCGGACTTCATGCACACCGAATGGCTAGATGTCTCCGTCAATGCGTCTTTCTTCGCCATTTTTAGTATACTTCATGCATTGATGGAGAGTTGACGGAACAATACCGTAATCGTGGAGCCACGACCGTCCCAAGAGAATTTTATAAGACATGTCAGCGTCGATCACGTATATCTTAGCTTCGGTTTGTAGATCCCCAAATTTGATTGGCAGAGCTATAGACCCCAGAACTTGCTGGCAATTCTGATTGATGCCTTGAATGACAATCATTTCCCTTGATAGGTGTCAGACGTCCATTGACAAACTCTTCAGAGTCCGCAAGTTCATGATGTTCATCGAGGATCCCGGATCAATCAATATGCGATTAATCCGATCTCCGTCGCTGTACCCAGTCACGTAAAGCGGCCGATTATGCTCAGCCGTACCCAGTAGCAAGTCTCCGTCCTTAAACGTGACTGCAGCGGCATGCAGAGCATACTGGGCTTCTTTCATTTTAATTTCAGCAAAGCGGGCTTGATACCGCTCGGGGTTTTGTAGAGCGTGAATGAGAACATCTCTAAGCTCTTTAGATAAGACCAAGGCATCGTAGATGCTCAGGAGAGACGGAAGATTCCGGAGATGAGCCAAGACATTGTAGTCTACTGAGGAAGGACTTGAGTTTTCATTAGCCGGTTCTCTGCCATCTTCCTCATTAGCAACATGTTTTTCCTTTCCTTTTGAGGAATTGCCCTGATTTGGCGGCAGAGCCATGCCGCTTCTGAGCTGGATTTGGTTGGCCTTTGTGGCGAGCTCCTCGTCCTCTTCGGGAAAACAAAGCTCCTCCTCAGAGTCGCTGCCAAGATGGATTGTGTAGTAGGTCACGTTAGAGATCTCTTCATTAGAGTCTTCTTCTAACTCCTCCAGAATTTCAGCCGCTTCTACAGGGAGGAACTCCTTCAATTGAATGAGAGTTCTTTCCTTCTGTTCATAGTTTTTGAGGGAATCGATATATTTTTGAATGGTCGATCTCCATGCAGACTCTTTTTCGCGTCGGGCTGCACTTTTCTTCTTCTTGAGCTTTTTGGATTTTGAGCCTGATGGAGCCGAATTGGCACCTGGAATGGTAGGCTTCTTCTGCCCTTCCCATTCCGTTCTAGGCTCTTTCCGAAGTAGGTTTAGCATCTTCTTCGTCTTATTAGATATGTGCGTACTCCACGAAGACTGCGGTGAGTCAGTTTCATTTCTCAGGGCAGCGGGTTCAGCTGTCTGCTCCCAGAAAGCTTCAGCTTCTGTCTATATAAAGTTGGTGGTTGCAACTTGATTGTTCACCAACACACTCTTAGACAGCTCGATCTCTCCGGTCTTGTACTGCTTCTCGACCCAATCTTTGAAGATATAGTAATCCTCGATCGCATGGCTCACTACTCGGTGGTACGGGCTGTTTCCCCCAATCAGAGCAAAGCTCTGTTCAAATTTCAAATTTTGAAATGAAGCAGCGCTTCATAACAGTGCCAGCGCTGAGAGTCAAAGACTCTGAGGCAGCGCTCACGGGCAAAGCACATAAGCGCTGCAGCGCACCACGTGCAAAGCACGTAAACGCTAGCGCTAAGTGCGCTGCACTCTAAGCAGCGCATCACAAGAGCGCTAACGCTGGAACTAAATGTTTCCAACCGTTGGATTAAAGATCCAACGAACATGATTAAAAATCATCAGTTGACCAGAATAAAATTCTGTTAAGGAAACATTCCTCATAATCTTTCCAAACAAAAAAGATTTTGCTCTGCAAATCAGAGCACCGTTGGATCAATGATCCAATGGTGATTAAAAATCACTAAAATACAAAATAAATTATGTGTGGGGAAATATTTCCCAATCTTGATAAAAACAAGAAGATTGCCTTCTGTAAATCAGAAGCCCTAGGATCAAAGATCCAACGGTGGGGAAATCCCCAAATCAATTAGAGAAAATATTTCTTTAACTGATTCAACAAATCAGCTTGCCCTATATAAAGGCCCCAAGACTTCAAGTATCATAGAGAGGAACCCTCCCACCCATAAACTTTGAGAAATTTCAAAGATAAAGGGCAAGCTCTCAGAAGAAGAAGATTTTCTTCAAGGTAAAAGAGAACAGAGAGATGAAATCATCTCATATAAAAAGAAGAATTTACTTCTTTTTCTAAGATCATAGATCTATAAGACCAAGGTCTTTCACAACAGAGATAAAAGTATCTCATCATAAAAATAAGAAGAAGAACTTAATCTTCTTCAGATCATAGATCTATAAGACAAATTGTCTTTCAGAGATTATAATATCTCATTATAAAGGGAGGAGAATAATTCAATTCTCTTAGGATCACAGATCTAAAAAGGCAAAGCCTTTCATAAAAAACATAAGAGATTGAAATATCTCCTGTAAAAAAAAATAAGAACTTTGTTCTTAGATCCATGAGACAAAATCTCTTATAAGAAAGAGAATGTAATTGTCAGGGCGCAAAGCTGCCTAAAGAGAGCCATAGCGCTCCAATCAAAAGAAGCGCTTCAGCGCTCCAAAATTAACGCATAGCGTTACAGAGCCTTAGCGCTCCAAACTTCACCAGAAGCGTAATGCGCTCATTGTCTGGCGCTCAGCGCCAAGCGCGCCACATGCTCCTCACGTGTGCGCTACTTCACCAGAAGCGCAATGTGCTCATTGTCTGGCGCTCAGCACCAAGCGCGCCACGTGCTCCTCATGTGTGCGCTACTTCACCAGAAGCGCAATGCGCTTATTGACTGGCGCTCAGCGCTAAGCGCGCCACGTGCTCCTCACGTGTGCGCTACTTCACCAGAAGCGCAATGCGCTCATTGGCTGGCGCTCAGCACCAAGCGCGCCACGTGCTCCTCACGTGTGCGCTAAGAGAACATAAATTGTTCTATAAATAAAGGCCCCAGAGTTATAATGAGTGCTCAACACTCAATAAAGGATAAAAACAATTGTCAGAACTAATGCTCAATATTCTAACTGAATAGGCCAAGCCCAAGTTGGCCACAAATCCCTATTTCAGATTAATTGAGCCCATATGCTCATAAATCTTTGATCTTAGTCCCAAATTGGACTACAGATCTCCTAACCAATATTGGTTCAAGAGCACATCTCTTCACTCCTCTGATATTTTTCGTTGTAATCCTTCAACGTCTTCAGAAAGGTGACGGGTCCCGACAACCAGACAAACCACGGACTGTGGGATCCTTAAACTCATGGACTATGATGTCTTTAAACTTTACAGACTATGATGTCTCTAAACTACTACAGACTGTGGGGTCTTTAACTCATGGACTATGATGTCCTTAAAGTTTATAGACTATGATGTCTTTAAACTGGACCGCAAAGTCTCTAAACTAAAACAATAGAGCCCAAATGCTCTTTTGTTGGATCTAAATGATCCTGTTAAGTAAATCTTAGTCTAAAATTAGACTAACGTATCCTTAACAAATTGTTAAGTTGATCTTAGTCTAAAATTATACTAACGTATCCTTAACAAACGTTTAAGTTGATCTTAGTCTCAAATGACATTAACGATCCTTAAACCCAAACCAAAACCCAAATCTAAGAAAATACGGATTTGGACTAATCCATGCCCTACGGACGATAACATAAATTAGTCTCCGTATACAATCCACGGGCAACCGAAAACAAAACAAACACACACGACACGAAGTGACCATCTGGAGAAGGAGAAAGTGGTTACCGCGATACAGTAGCGAAATTAACTGCAGGGGCTTGCGCCTGCAGGGAAGAGCGTCCCCACAATCAAAAACCCCTCAAATGAGGGGGAATCTGACGAAGTCTGCTGCATCGGCCGCATCCGTCCAAACCTCCGATACACGGTGCCATAAATCAACTTGGAATTTTCGGAGAGGTGGAAGGATAAAACCAAATAGCATCTGCCCCCAAATTCAGGCAAGACGGACCTGCGCGGTCGCGTCTCTGTATTCGGCGGAAAACGGATTCTGGCATGCCCGGTGGGACCTTTTCCTCTTTCCAGTCCACACTTCGTATGTCGTGTTTCGTGAACGAATCGCGGTTTGACATGGTTGCCTATGGATGTGAAGTACTAAGATTTGGTATCTTGCTCCGTGCAGAAAACAGAAGATCAATGGTTTCGAACTGCGCTAATTGCAACTGCAACTCTCGCTCTGTCCCGTCCGGAGGAGTGACTTACGGGCCCCAAGCGGCCTCCATCTTAGCCATGCCGGTGGAACAGGTGACTCAAGCCACGACTGGACTGTTCTTCGCGACCATGCTCCCGCCAACGAGCTTCTACGCTCCTGTACCATCGCAAGAAGCTCCGAAGAAGTCGGTCTTTGATCGGCTTGCAACTACTGCAGCCCCTCTCAACGGGTCGCCCAAGTCTACTGCCTCAGTTTTCAACAGACTGGGCCGAAGCTCAGATAGGCCCATGAAGAAGCCCGCGATACCTGGAGCAGCCATCCCGAAGCGGATAGCCATTCCTACTCCTGAAATCGTCAAGGCGACTTCTCCTGCTAAGGGGTCGGTCTTCACAAGACTGGTCGTTTCTGCTCCTGTTCTAGGCGAAGTCATGAAGGCTGTTTCCCTGTTCGAAAGTCGGCCTACGCAAGACTGACTATCCCTTCTCAACGGACGTCAGTCTTCGGCAGGTTAGCACTAATAACAGCCTCTCCTCAAAGCAAGGGACATGAAGAAGCTCATCCAACAGCGGAGGTGATACCGTCTGCAAGGCATGCTCGACGTCGTCATTGGCGCCGAGTGAGGAAAGTCGGGGGCAGTTCCCCTTCTGGACTGACTCCGCCAGCTCCAACGGTAGAAGTCGATGCTGCTGTTCAAACTGGAGGGTGCGCAAAAATTCTCCAATTGCTGTATTGAAAAGATCTCTTCCACCTGTGGGGAATGCCACAAAGGCGAAGCTTGAACAGCCCCCTCATCGGCTGTTCTCTAAAATTTACAAGGTCTGGCGTCAAGTCCAAGACTCGGTGATTGATCAAGATTACTCATGCCGACCAAAGAAGATAAAGGTTCGGCAAGTGAAGGACCACTCTGTCGTACCGCCGAAGGTGTCGTCTACCTGGGTGCCCGCTGCAACGGCCCCCTCAACTTCACCAGCCCACAAAAAGAGAAGGCCGGAGAAAATCCTCGTGTCTGCGACAAATGTCAAGGGCACTGAGCCTAAACGCCCTATTTCTGGGGGCATGGTGGTGTATACCGTCTATATGGTATCCGGAAAGAGGATAGCCGTATCTCCACCGGTCATCAACCGCTTATGCGATCAGTGACTAAGGCTCAGGAGCAACAACAGAAGCTCCAGGAGATACTAACACAGATAGCCACACTCACTGGGCCAAAAGAAAGCCCGGAGACGTCATCAGAGCAGCGTCATGAACAAGAAACTGATGCTGAGTTCCTCCGCAGAATCCTCGAGAAGAAGGACAAAGAGGCAGCGGAACAAGCTGCCAACATAAAACGAATGTCCCTTTTATTCCAAGACATGATCGGGATGATATTACAGCCGGATCCTCCAGCTGAAGACCCTCCGATTATCCTTGAAGATGATAGGGGAGAGACATCAAACCCTCTTCCGGCTTGTTCAGCAGCCAAAGAGGAGATCATTTCTAAAGCCGCCCTGGATGACTATATCGCTCAACAGATAGGAGCTCATCAGGCGAACGAAGCGGCTGGGCAAATTGTTAAGACTGGACGACCCTATCCGGGTTGGTACGACCAAATAAAGTACCCATCGGGATATACGATCCTAAATTCCATGTATATAAGGGGACGAGGAATCCACACCAGCACGTTGCTCAATTTAGGGCTCTGTGCGGCAATACCGGAGGTGGCGACAAACTGCTGCTTCGCCAGTTTGTTGGCAGCTTCTCGGAGACAGCATTTAAATGGTACTCCGAGCTCCCGAACGACTCCATTAAGACATTTGCAGAGATGGAGTTACTGTTCATGCAAAGGTTCGCAAGCGCTAGCGAGAGCACCCCTATCACCGCACTAATTAACGCCAGAGTGAAGCCAGGCGAAACATGGGTTCGGTACGCAATACGGTGGCGGAATTTATGGTCAAAGTGCGAGCAGCACATCGAAGAAGCGCCTGCGGTGGGCATGTTTGTGTGAACCCTCGATCCGCAGGCAACCATATCCAGTTCATGATGTTCTTCAAGCCGACCACCTTCCAGGCCTTGATCGACAAGCTGGCCCAAATGGACCAGATGAGCCATAGACCTTCCTATTCAAAGACGGAGCCTCGGAATGAAAAGGGCAAAGGGAAAGCAACCTTCGTCACTAACGCTCAACAACAACCGAGTGGCCCGAGGCCGGTTGTTCACCAAAACAACAAGCGGCAATCCCTCGATGAGAAGTTGAGACGTCCTTACTCATTTCCCCGGGATAAAATAAGGACACTGTTCGAACTAGCAATGCGCAACGGGCTCATCACTCTACCAGAGCCGAGACACCCACTACAACTGAACGATGTCAACAATCCTAGTTACTGCCCCTACCACCGAGTATTGGGCCATCTGATTGAAGACTGTTACGTATTCAAAAATTGGGTTGAAGACTCGTATCAACAAGGCAAGTTCGCGCTGTCCGAAAACTGGAAGGTAAATCCGCTACAACCACATGCTCTGAAAAAGATGGACATGTCGGGGGCATCATGCTCATTCATAAAGGAAGCTCCATGGGAAGTTGTTCTTTCGGCAAAAACTAAAAGAATGCTCAATCATGTCCGGCGATCAGGTGGAAAAGCCCGCAAGAGCCAGAGATCATCGATGGGATGCTGAAACCACGCCCAAAATCGGGAATTAATAACAATGGGCAAAACACCCAGGCACAACCATCACAATCTTCGAAGAAAAATAAGAAGACCAAAAAGCCCGCGCAGTCTAACGACAAGCGCACGGATCTGCAAAAGCATATTGACGCGCTGGAGGAATACAACCAGAGGGCGCGAACCCCAGTCACGCTTCAAGAGTTTCTCAATCACATCCTTGAAAGTGAAAATAACGACAATGATGAGGGAGATGACTTATCAGAAGAACCCGAAGATTATGTGGCAAGTTGCCACATGATCTCTCATTCGTCGTTAGGTAACAAAGAAGCTCACTCGGCGTTAGAAGATAACGTAGAGGAGATGGGGTCAGGAGCAGTGTCAAAATCCTTGGATTATGTGACAAGGTCTATCAAGGAGAAACCTACTTGTTCATAGAGCATCTGGCGAAACTTCGCCTCAAAGCCACTACGGACCGAAATGTCCCTAAACTAACGATGGAACGCAATGTCATAAAACTTGCAATTGACCGAGACGTCTATAAACTACTACGGACCGCAGCATCCCAAGACTGACAAAAAAAATGGTACGTCCATAAGCGAGATGGGCACGGATGAAAACCTGAAAGGGCTCTGTGAGTAAAAATAGCAGGGCTACCGGGGAGTTTGTAAAAACCTGAAAGGGCGCAATCTCGTTAAAAAACACTTACAAGGTCCTTTCAACCTTGTAAGGAGAAAATATCTGCGTGAGATCCTTACGACTCATAAGGAAGAAACACACTTAGGAATCCCCACGATTTCTAAAAAGAAAACACACTTACGAGATTCTCACGGCTCGTAAGGAGAATTCCCTTTTGAGACCCTCACAGCTCATAGGATTCAAAAGCCTTAAGCTACATGGATCTGAACCTGTTCTTAAGCCATCATATTTCCCAGATTGCCCTACAAACGTTTCAATATTGACCCCTGTAGACAATCCACGGGCACGAATAAACAATTCTCTAACAAAGTCCCACCAGCGACTAGAGATATGCTCACACGGCGAACGACACTTGTAAGTCCTTTCGACTTGTAAGGAGAAAACACTCTTGTAAGATTCTTACGACTTATAAGAGAACACACACTTAGGAATCCTCACGATTCCTAAGAAGAAAATGCACCTACAAGATCCTTACGACTTATAAGAGAACACACACTTAGGAATCCTCATGATTCCTAAAGAGAAAATGCACCTACGAGATCCTTACGACTTGTAGAGAGAAATACCTTTATAAGACCCTTACGGCTCGTAAATTCAAAAAGCCTTAGTCGACAGGATCTTAACCCTGTTTGCTAAGCCATCTTTGTTTAAATCGATAAAGGCAGATGATGATTCGCTGCTGGTAATATCCCAGTTGTAGCGATGCTGATGCCTAAATTGGCATCAAATCCCAAGTCCTTTCACGGCAAATGATGATTCGCTGCTGACAATATTTCAGTCGCAGAGATGCTGATGCTGAGATTGGCATCAGGTTCCGAGTTCCACACTCGCGATAAAAAAATCAACGAGTAAAAATATATGCATACAAAATAGCCGAAATGGTTAGGCAACTCGCAATAAAAAGCAGCGAGTAAAAAAAGTAGCCGAAATGGTTGGACACCGCGAAAAATAACCGAAATGATTGTGCAGTCATGACTTTCGCGATATAAAAGCTGAAATGATAGAGCATCGCGGGAAAAAAATTGAAATGAAACTTTTTTCCCGACAAGCGAGTCCATACTGACCCCTGTATACAATCCAGGGGCACAAACAAAGAGGGAACCATACCATCCCACCAGACTCTATCAGAAAGAAAGCCAAGTCTCGATGGCAACATCTGCATCTCAAGAGATCAGCAACGGTGATCCTCCTCATTCCAACAGGATTCGGAAGCAATATCACCAAACGGAGCCACGGCAAAGTCACTAGTTCAAAGATTCTACGGTCCACAGACAACCTAGAGTCAACCAATGACCTCCCTGTCGGATCAACGCTCCGTCTCGCAAACAAGTCAACCAACTCTGAGGAAATCAGTGTCCTTGGCAAATCCTCGATTCAGGGAAATCAGAGTCCTTGACGAGAGCATCTCGATTCGCGTCGACCCATAAGGAAATCAGTGTCTTTGCAGGAATACCTCGACTCGTCTCAACTCCGAGGAAATCAGTGTTGTTGGTAAATACTTCGATTCAGGGAAATCAGCGTCCTTGACGAGAGCATATCGATTCGCGTCGACCCGCAAGGAAATCAGTGTCTTTACAGGAATACCTCGATTCATCTCAACTCCGAGGAAATCAGTGTCCTTGGCAAATACCTCGATTTAGGGAAATCAGCGTCCTTGACGAAAGCATCTCGATTCACGTCGATCAGCAAGGAAATCAGTGTCTTTACAGGAATACCTCGATTCGTCTCAACTCCGAGGAAATCAGTGTCCTTGGCAAATACCTTGATTCAGGGAAATCAGCGTCCTTGACGAGAGCATCTCGATTCGCGTCGACCCGCAAGGAAATCATTGTCTTTTCAGGAATATCTCGATTCGTCTCAACTCCGAGGAAATCAGTATCCTTGGCAAATACCTCGATTCAGGGAAATCAGCGTCCTTGACGAGAGCATCTCGATTCGCGTCGAACCATAAGGAAATCAGTATCTTTACAGAAATACCTCGATTCGTCTCAACTCCGAAGAAATCAGTGTCCTTGGCGAATACCTCGATTCAGGGAAATCAGCGTCCTTGGCGAGAGCATCTCGATTCGCATCGACCCGCAAGTAAATCCGTATCTTTGCAGTAATACCTCGATTCGTCTCAACTCCGAGGAAATCAGTGTCCTTGGCAAATACCTCGATTCAGGGAAATCATCGTCCTTAGCGAGAGCATCTCGATTCGCGTCGACCCGCAAGGAAATCAGTGTCTTGGCAAGAATACCTCGATTCGTCTCAACCCCCAAGGAAATCAGCGTCCTTGGCAAATACCTCGATTTAGGGAAATTAGCGTCCTTAACAAGAACATCTCGATTTGCGCCGACCCGCAGAGAAATCAGTGTCTCCGCAGGAATATACGACGTCAGCCAAACGGAGCCATGACAGAGTCACTAGTTCCAAGTCTCGACGGCCACATCTACAGCCTGGAGACCCACAACAACGTTCCTCCTCATTCCAGCAGGATTCGGACGCGACAATCAATCAGCGGAGCCATGGCAAAGTCCCTAGTTCCAAATCTCGACGGTTCACAGACAACCTAGAGACCACCTCGACATTCGTCTCGTTACAGTAGACGCAACGTCGGCAAAGCGGAGCAGCGGCAAAGTTCCCAGTTCCAGGACTCGGCGGTATACAGAAAACCAAGAGTCAACCTCTGATCCCGTGGAAAACGGCCAAAATCAACCCTCGACCTCCCCGTCAAAGCAATTCTTTGATTCGGGAGCAAGTTAACTCATCAATCACTTACGAGTCCTCTCAACTTGTAAGGAAGAAAATTCTCTTAGGAGATCCTTACGACTCTCAAGAGAAAAACACACTTAGGAATCCTCACGATTCCTAAGGACAAAATACACCTACGAGATCCTCACGACTCGTAGGGAGAAAAGTAATTATGAGACCCTCATAGCTCATAAAGTCGAAAAATCTTAGGTGGCAGATCCTAACCCCGTTTCCTAAGCCATCACCACCCTGTAAAGAGTCCAAGATGGACAGCTATATACTATCTACAGGCCACACTGGCTAAAATCGCATGGCAACAACACAGCAAAGAGAAGAAAGCAATAGTAGAACAAAAAATGTGTATCTTTTATTCATGAATTCAATTGAGCACAAGACAAATCATATAAAAGAATAAAAATGGATACATGTTAGTCAAAGAACACAAGTGTTCAATCTATACAAAAACAACTACTGAGAGAGAGGCGTCTTCAATAAATCAGCTAGTTGTTCGCGCACTCCTCTCAACTCCTTCTTACAATCAGCCGCCGTGGCCAGCTCTGCTTCAATTTGGGCCCGTTGCTGCAGACAGAATGAAAGTTTCTGATCAATTCCCTGCTGAGCAGCCTCCTGACTCTGCACAACCTGCTCATTAAGATCAAGCTTCTTCCTCAGCACCAGCCCGTCAGAAATGCATCGTTGAAGGTATTCAAAGATGGAGTTCAGCTGGGCAGCATTTGCTGCGACCTCAGTGCACAGTTGAACAGATTCAGCGGAAGTCGCCTCACGTTCCTTTCATTTAAAGGTTGCCTTTCATTCGAAATGGCGAAGGAACAGAACACTTTGCTCAACCCATGCAGCTCGCTGGGAGTTCAAAACTAACACCTCCGGAACAGGACGCCTAAGCTCAAGCTCATGCAGGCAGGCCTCAATCTTCCTGCAGTGATTAAACCAAGACATAACGACGCCTTCGCTATGGAAGTTCACGAGCGTCGCCAGCATGGGATTAAACTTGGCAGCAAAATCTGTAGCAAATGCAGGGACCTCCGCGTTAAGCTCCTCGATGTACTCACTTAACATGCGCAGGCTGGTCACAGCGCCCTTGGAAGATGGACGTCTGGAAAAGGGCCCTGCCGGCATTATGATGCGAGACTCGAACGGAGCTGGAGTCAGTGCGACCACTGCAAAACAAATCATAGTCAGATATTGGATTAAGAGACAAAGAAGATGCAATAGCAATGAAGGCTACTATACCGGTTACGGCAGGTGGCAGAGCTGGGAGTACTGGTGGCGCGATAATACTCTTATCCCTTCCTTCAATTTGTAGCACTGTAATCAATTTAAAAACGGCAGGGTCACCCATTAAAGAAAAGAAAAGACGTCGGTTAGAGAAGATACTTACCGGCACCAGTAGGCAGACTAACTTCCGACTGGAAGGAGAAGTGCGGGTTCAACACTTGATACAGATGATCGAAGAGAACTTCTGCAAGGTTACGATGATACATAGTCAGTACACAAAAGATGCTATCCCTGATTTAAATTAATCGGAAACCAATACCTTCCAGCATTTGAGAGGATATAAGAGGAGACGAAGGGGCAGTGACCGTCAAAACAACAACTGGTGGTGCTTCTTCAAGTGTCGCAACCTCAGCACTCACCACACCTACATTTAAAAGGAACAAAATGTCATCAGAAGGGATTGCGAAACGAAAAGAATGCAGCGACCCAAGACCTACCAGACAGGTCATCAGCCAAAACGGTGACGGAAGCATCGCCAAGCATCATGACTTCTTCGATCTCATTCGGGGGGATAGTTTCGCCGCCCGTGGCTTCGTCCCCTGATTCCACAAGGGCCGTCATGACCCTCGCAATGCCAGGCGATGGCAGGGAACCACAGGTGGAAAGAGCGGCAATTGGAGCAGTCCCGGACTCCTAAGAAAGAGTAGTCGCTTCAGGCTCGGTAGTTGCCGTCATCTCGCCTGCCACCTCCTCACCCGGACTTGGCCCTGCAGGGTATGATATATGAGAATCTGAAGATTAAACTCTAATAAAATGACCCAGTGTTACATTACCTTGGGTCGGCTTTTCAATTGCTTCCCGAGCCGCGCGTGCCACCTGTCTATGAGTGGTAGACAGGGTGACAGGAGCACCCTCTGAAGAAGCAGGGACATGGGAAGCAGCACTCGAGCCTGCACCTACAGCCAAGGCGGCGTTATGTTCTCTTGTTGCACGCCTCCTGCGCTTCCTTTCTGCCTGGGCCGTGAGAGCTGATCTTCTTAAGACCTCCGACAAGGAGACGTCATCGTCCGAGCCAGGAGCTACCTCTGGAGCCGTCATGGCGTCTGTCATCGGTTGCTTAAGTGAAGCCTCTTTTGGCGATACTGAAAGAGCAAGCCTTGGAAGCATCGCCGCGTCACCACTCGCGATTGGCACTGCACTTAGGATAACCTGAGTCGAGGTAGTCCCTGCAATAATATGGAAAAGAAGAGTTAGTTTACCCATAAAAACGAGATTGGAAGCACAGTGAGCCGAAATGTACCAATGCCCAAGGAAGCAAGAAGCCTTTCCTCCTCTTCAAAAGACTTGAGAGAATCCGCGAGAGCTTCTTCAGTGGAGATACCTGTTGAAGAAGGAGTGTTAGTCAAGGTATGATAATAAAAATGTAACAGCAAAAAGATATAACTGAAGTCTACCTGACTGTGCAAGGGCAACCAATCCTGCTTTGTGGCTAGCTAATCGCTTTGAAGATGCAATAGCAGCCTTTAGATCAGTATCATCCGGCGCCATGAATAAGCCTTTGTTGGTCCCGTATTCTTTAATGCCCTCGCTGTAAGCAGCATGAGGTCCCTGGCTAAGAACGACGTCAGCAGAGAAGAGCAACTTCTTCTTTTTCTGCGAACGAGTACCAGCAGCCGACAATACAAGCTTGCGCTTGGCGGGCAACTTTGGGCGACGAGTCCCAATTTTCGTACCCACCCCCGATTCAGGAGACGCCGCAGCTACCACTTTTATAGGAGCACAAGGTTGGGGTAGCTCAGGGATAATATGTGGTGCCGCAGCCGTAGCAGCTTCCCTCAAAGGAGGACGGACAATGGTCCGTCGTTTCAAGGGAACGACGGGGTTACCAGCCGGGGCGATGCCCTTGCGATCAAGCAGCGGTCTCTTTTCCTCTCTAATAATGGCGTCCATCGAGTGCTGGTACCATGCCACATATATGTTTAGGGCTTTTGGAACGCAACTCGGCTCACAAATAAAGAAATTGGAGCCGGTGTTCAACAGCATAAAATGATGCAACGCGCTTCGGATACCCTCTTCAGTAGCAGCCGGTTCTACCAAGAAGGCCTCAAGTGGGACACCCTGATTATAGCTTAACTGCTGGGCGAAATGATGTAGGTTGTATCTCATAAACAACGCCGAATTATTCTTCCTAAACACGAGAAAGCCCGGCCTGATGGATTATAAATGAAGAATCTCCCGAGCTTTCAAGACAGAGGCCCCATCTTTAAAGATGTCCTGCAATGGATGCGCCGTTTTTGTGGATTCCTGGCCGACGGTCAGAATTTTATCGGTGAAGGTCATGCCATCTCCAACCGTGCGCGGACGAAGGAGCAAACCCCTAGCTTCCCGAGATGTCGGTTTTACAATGGATGCGTCGACTAGTCGCATGATCCGAGGGAACTTACACTTGTCATAGAAGCAAGGCCTTTTGTGGATACCGAAGACGCCAAGTACATGTAGCTCGATCCAGGACATAAAATAATGCATCGAGAAGTTCATGTACTGCACCCCTGGTTCAGTAGTATCTGCTGCCAAGCTGAGGCCGTGATATAAATGGGCTAACCCAGCGATCCCAACGGCCACTTGCATCCCAACAACCATTCGGTGAGCTGGATAAAAAACGGACGGCCTCATATGGCGAGGGTGCATCGGATGTGCAAACCAGTTTAGCCATAGCCCGAGGAACCCTAAAAAGAATGTTTCTTCGTCAATTCCAGGAGTTGCAAGTTCTGTGAAAGAGACGACCGGGGTGTTGGGGAGAAAGAAATTTCTCTGATCCGCCTCCGCTGCCGGTTGGTTGTCCAAACCGAAACCAAAAGGATCGTCGAGTTTGGAAAATTTCACGACTTCCTTCGACAGGACTTCCGAGCGGAGAAAACGGACGATGAAATCTGTGAAAGTAACCCCGCGGCCTCCGGATTTGAGAAAGAGGCACTCATAGATATTCAACACCTTTATCAAACTCGGAAATTGGTGTTAAATGGCGTTCTCTGAGGTAAGACCCATTACCACTGATTTGGTGGCAAAGATATGCTCATCCAGAGGAAGCAACTCTTCATAATGTTCTCCCCTAACCGGTAAGCCGGAAACCTCGGCAAACTCCTCTAAAGAAATTGAAACTTCTTGATCCAATAGAAGGAAGGTGTGGGTCGGAATGTTCCATTACTCTAGAAAAGCCTTGACCCACCAGGCAGGAGGCGTAGAATACTAGAAGAGAGACACGTAAATTGCGGGATATAACCCAAGCTTCAGCAGTTGTGACATCTTAGCCGACAAAATATAGCGGGCCCATTGCAGATATCCGGCTGGGTGACGGGGAGTTAAGCCTATGTTATATGGCTATCCCCAAGAACGCGACTCACCCTAGCATATACGCTGTCCTAGAGTATCCAAAGCCGCCGCCGGCTGTACGGGTATTGCAGCTATAGAAGGGTGAAGGAGACCCTCCGAAGTCCAGTTGACTTCCTCCACGGCATAGTTTATTGAGGGTGCATCTGCATAAGGGATCTCCGAGATAGGCTCTGAAGGTGTCGCACAAGAAAAGCTCTGTCGGCCCCTGATAATCTGGTTGTACCATATTCCCTATCGATGAAGATTCTTGTGCTCTGGGTTATGATCTTTTATCAATGCAAAGACTTCCCTATCCACCGGCGCTGTAGGGAATCCGCCCTCTAAACGGACAAAAGGAAACGAAGTATCGAAAGACATGGTACCTGCGCGAAATAGAACAAAGTTAGCCGTCAATGCTACAAGTCAAGTTCTGGCACTGGGTACTTTAAATTTGTACCGTACTGCAATGCAATGGAAAGGGACCCGGGGGGGACCTATATAATCTAAATGATAACTCATCATTAATAAAACAATCTCATCATTTGATGAGACTGTCATTAAATGAGGAAATCCTCAAAAGATTCTCATTTAATGAGGATCCCTCGGGCCAAGGAGTAAATCTCCTATTGAGAGCAGCGCTCTACAACAGAGTGACATCTGTCAACTCTGATGATGAAAGGAATAAAATTCCTCAAAAATATTGAAGAGCCATGCTCTGTAAAATGATGGAATAACCCATCAGAAAATTTAAAGGAAAACTTTTTAATGAATCAAAAATTCCGAGATCTTCAAGATCTATGAACAAACTCTAAGAGTTTTCATGAAAGATTAACAAATCTATATGATTTGAAAAGAGCAAAGTTTTGTTAATGGGTTAAGAAACCCTAAGAAAGATCTCTTTAGATCTATGAAGAGCAAAGCTCTATTAAGAAACCCTAAAAATCTATATGATTTGAAAAGAGCAAAGCTCTGTTAATGGGTGAAACCCTAGAAAGATTTAATCTTTACCTAAATTTTTGACAGAGTTTTGTCCCTAAGAAAATTTTTAAGATGAAGAGTTGTGCTCTGAAGGAGAAAAAATTCTCAGAAAAAAGTAAGAAGATGAACAGAGATCATTTCAAAAGGGCCAAGGGTCCTATTAATAGGCATTAAGAGACGTTTCAACTTCTAAGTTGATCTAAGGGTGCAGATGCTGCCACCGCTGCACTCACGTGTGAGACACATGAGCGCAACGGCGGGGGGCATTTGTTTCCTCCAATCAGAGCAAACCTTTGTTCAAATTTCAAATTTTGAAATGAAGCAGTGCTTCATAACAGCGCCAATGCTGAGAGTCAAAGACTCTGAGGCAGTGCTCACGGGCAAAGCACATGAGCGCTAGCGCTAAGAGCGCTGCAGCGCGCAACGTGTAAAGCATGTAAACACTAGCGTTAAGTGCGCTGCACTCTAAGCAGCGCATTACGAGAGCGCTAGCGCTGGAACTAAATGTTCCCAACCGTTGGATCAAAGATCCAATGAACATGATTAAAAATCATCAGTTGACCAGAATAAAATTCTGTTAAGGATGTTAGTTATATGTATGCCCTAGAGGCCATTACTGTACATTGGATGTATATTGTAGTGGATGCTGG
The DNA here is from genome assembly GCA_030015575.1 of Agapanthus africanus. Taxonomy (NCBI): domain Eukaryota; kingdom Viridiplantae; phylum Streptophyta; class Magnoliopsida; order Asparagales; family Amaryllidaceae; genus Agapanthus; species Agapanthus africanus. Next base: position 69,213,714 of record CM057337.1, on the reverse strand, counting down.
GACATATATAGGGAGGACTTTCTTGCTCGACATGATAGTATGCTATCTGGTTGCTCTTTACCTTAACGTGTATACCGATTGTCTCTCTGTTACATGTTGGTAAAGCCCTTAGGATGTGTGCTTGACTACCTGGACTATGATGCGGATCATAATAGTGGGGACATGGTAGTCCATAAGTACATCCTTCAAAGTCCCTAGTCGTGGGTGTATCGAGACGGGGCATCGATATACCAGAGTAGACTAGCGTGTACCTTCTCGACCCATACAGATGGGCGATGGATGATCCCATATCCATCGGTGTTTGACATCAGAGATGATATACGGGTGCTCAGTAGAGACTGGGTACACTGGACGGACTCGCCAAGAACTCCCAGATGGTATTATACCTCACGTCAGATGGCAGTTCTCTGGTGACACTGGTACAGAGTAGTCTGTTGACCCGAGATCGTCATAGAGTCTTGTGTGGTTCCCACTGTGCTTTGATTTCCATCTTACCACGTCCAAGAGGGCATGCAAAATGGTGGTTTTTGGGTACAGTCCCGAGTCACATGGAGGCAATGAGCGATAGGAGGGGATTCGTCTCTCCCGGTATAGGGGGTTGATGTTGCGCTGTGTTCGATTGGCTATAACAGGAAATCCCTGGCCAGGGTTGCTGAGATTTACTGGTAAGTGTTACCAGTAGTTTCTCGAAGTGTTATAGACCTCATATCGACACGACTTATCGAGCTATTGGGGTCTGACGTTTACCACCCCTAGGCGAGATATGCGACATATCAGACGATCAGACCGGACTGTACGGTAGTGTTACTGGTTGGATTCACTGGAGTGTGAGCGGGCTTGCTCGTCGATCTTCTGATCGCTCAATACCCGGGTGGCCGTTACGTTTAGAAGACCGCTTGCGGCTTGTGGGTGCTTGATATGATCATCATCTGCTGCCAGCGTATTGACGAGTCTTTAGAGTCCTACACAGAGGTTTCCTGGCTCAAGCGAAACGAAATAGGAGCGCATATGGGATATGTGCGGGACCGAGAATAATGCATGTATGTGATACCGTATTCTATTCTCGCGATGAATGTATCGAATGGTTATATGCGATATAACCTAGTTATCGAATCGAGGGTTGATTCGATAAGCCGATACATTGGATACTAGTCGGTTATATGCGATATAACCGGATCGTTAAATCAAGTGTTGATTTAATGATTTAATGCATAATTATATATTTGATATATTACTTTGCATTAACTGGTATTGGTTCACTTTAAATGGATTTTCTCACTTGGTGTACAAGTTGTATATGTGATATACTTTTTGTGCAAATGATTGTATCATGTTTGATGATACATGTTAACTTGGATTTGTGTGGAGATTAAACCATGGTTGTGAGAGTGGTTAGGGTTTTGTTTATTCTCCCATTATTCATTTATTCATTTATTTGTTTATTCTTTTGGAAAAGATAAAGAGAAAAGAATGGTGGCTAATTTTGTTTCATGTTGAAGCTTCTTGAAGCTTTGATCAAGTCAACCATTCTTATCTCATCCTTAACCCTAACCATTTCCACTAACTCTAGTTTAATCTCTACACTTGACCATGGTTTATATTACATACAAGTTTTTACATGAATGATAATGAAAAACACTCATCTCACATAAAAAACCCCGGCTATTCGAACACGACGATCTAATATAACATATGATTCTTCTGCTGCGATATCTGTGATGTGATCATGTGATGTTTCTGTGATGGATATAGTATATAGTATATATGATATATTATATAGACGTACACTTATGCCATCCGCATTCGCCTCGATGTCCCCTCGTGCACCGTTAGGTTAGGTAACTAACGACAGAGCAGGGCAGGGCTAGCGCGGGTGTAAAACATAAGTAACGTCTATATAATATATCATATATACTATATACTATATCCATCACAGAAACAACATGAATGATAATGAAAAACACTCATCTCACATAAAAAACCCCGGCTATTCGAACACGACGATCCAATATAACATATGATTCTTCTGCTGCGATATCTGTGATGTGATCATGTGATGTTTCTGTGATGGATATAGTATATAGTATATATGATATATTATATAGACGTTACTTATGTTTTACACCCGCGCTAGCCCTGCCCTTCTCTGTCGTTAGTTACCTAGCCTAACGGTGCACGAGGGGACATCGAGGCGAATGCGGATGGCATAAGTGCACGTCATATCTATCTGTGATGTTTAGGTACTGAAATGATGGGACTTCATTAATATGATTAATGAAATAAAAGAAACCTAAGATGTTGTAGAATCGAATTTCAAAATAAAACAGGTAGCTACAGTTCTTGCTTTGCACAGCGGTGTATATGATATATCCTGCACCTTATTCGATAAGGAAAGGACCGAGATCCCTTCACCGGGAGTGACTCCTTTAGCAATAACTAGCAGATGCTACACACTCGGTTTGTCTTTTGATTGCTTTTAAGAGTTCTGCTTTGCACAGTGATATATATGATATATCCCGCACCTCATTCGACGAGGAAAGGACCGACGATCCCTTCACCGGGAGTGACTCCTTTAGCAAAACTAGAAAAGCCTCAAAAGCACTCCATTTTAAAATCATTTGATTCTACAACGATATCAAGTTCATTACGCAATAGGTTTTCAGAAAAACCTGTCGTAGCCCTCCGTCATTTCAGATAAGTTGTATATAGTATTCGTGCTGCATTTGTTGGCTTTCGTCAAGGTGCAGTGTGCGGTAGCTATATGCTGCTTATCTGCAGCATACGATGCAATTGGATTAGGGTAGTCATGCGGCTTTGTTGGCTTTCGTCAAGGGTCGTGCGGGTGGGTTTAATTCGATCAAGAAATGAACGGGTTGAACTTGACTAGCGGGCTATGGTTTGTTGGCTTTCGTCAAGGTCATAGCACGTTAGGGGCAAAAGATTATCGGGAATTTCAAGTGTTGAAATTTGCAATGAGATTGCATACCTTCTATGAGATAGTTGGATCCCGATACCCGCTGCGAGTAAGAGTTACTCCTGGAAGAGTTTTACACATTACAATTAGCCGATCAAGTAGGTGTCTAGAAAGGTATCAACGGGGTTACGCCTCTGGGAAAACGAGGTTTACAGTAATTAGGTTTGTGCGAAAGCACGGGGGACCTCCCTCAAAGTACCGACACTGGCCTGGCTGAAAGATTGGCGAACTTGTAGTGTGTAATTAATCCCGGCTAGTCTTTCCTTTTAGGGTTTGAAGGAAGATTTGATAAAAAGCAGTGGGAGCCATCCTGATTAGATAAAATAAAAACCAATCTATTCTTGCAAGAGCGCACGCTGAGTGTTTTCTTCTCTCTCTCCCCAGGTAGCGACCATATCACGCCTTAATCAAGATAATAAAACGGATTATTGACCGAACCCGCTTGTTATACTGAGCTGGGGAACGTTGGTCCCGCTCCACCTTATAATTGTTATAAGACAGAGCAGGAAATAGGGGATTACCAGAATTCCCGTGCCACCCAAACGAAGAGAGTGCATGCTGATGCATCATCTTCGGGTGTGTTCATTACAGAGAACTGTTTCTCAGTATCCTTTACGTCCTGGGTATGTGATACCAGATCAGGATCCCAGATATGTAATTTGTTACATAGGGCTACAGAAAGGTAGAAAAACTGAGAACAGGTGATAAGTTTCATGAGACAGAAAACGGGGCAAGAGTTGCAGCCAAGTCTGTTGGTCACTGTCACCCTGTATTGTAATACATTGATTCTGAACGAATGTTATTAGATACCGAACCTGATATACAAAATCATATCTGTCTCTTTATTAGTAAAGAAACGATAAAATTTTGTATTGTTGGATAATGTTTTGAACATTTCCTATATCAAAAGTTGATCGGTTCAGGCACGTTGTCTAAAAGCATTGACGTTCTAAATCAAACTACAGTTCTTAGTATACAGAACACACACAAGAGGAAGAATTCAGAAATGAACGAATTCTTCTTGAGGCATTGTAGACTAGGTCAGATCAATGTGACCCGACTAGCTAGAGTTACATATAGATGCATATTTAAATCAGTTTGAATTTACATCTTGTGAAACTCGCCAGTCATGTCACAAAGATAAGATGACCATAGCTCCGTTTACTGGAAACAGAGAAAGAGTTAATGAACTCTTGGGATGATACATGTTGATGTATGTAGGTCCCCTGTCTACACATGCCAAGACCGGTTCTTTATACTTCATTATATTCTCTGATAATCTCTCAAGATTCAGACATATGTTCCTGTTGAAACACAAGTCCGAACCTTTTGAGATATTCACAGAATATAAGTTAGAAGTAGAGAACCGATACGGGTATAAGTATTATGTCCTTTGATGTGATCAAGGAGGAGAATACTTGAGCATGGAATTCCTGGACTTTTCTAAAGGAGAATGAGATTCTCTCTCAGCATTACTCCTCTGTATACACCATAGCACGATGGTATATCAAGGCGGAGCAATCACACCCTATATGATAAGGTGTGCTCTATGATGAGTACTACTGAGTTACCTGTTTCCTTTTGGGTGTTATGCACTTGAGAAGTTGCATACCTATTGAATAGGGTTCGAATCAAATCAATGCCTACCACTTCATATGTGATATGGAAAGGGAAGTGTTAGTTATATGTATGCCCTAGAGGCCATTACTGTACATAGGATGTATATTGTAGTGGATGCTGGGACATATATAGGGAGGACTTTCTTGCTCGACATGATAGTATGCTATCTGGTTGATCTTTACCTTAACGTGTATACTGATTGTCTCTCTGTTACATGTTGGTAAAGCCCTTAGGATCTGTACTTGACTACCTGGACTATGATGCGGATCATACTAGTGGGGACATGGTAGTCCATAAGTACATCCTTCAAAGTCCCTAGTCGTGGGTGTATCGAGACGGGGCATCGATATACCAGAGTAGACTAGCGTATACCTTCTCGACCCATATAGATGGACGATGGATGATCCCATATCCATCGGTGTTTGACATCAGAGATGATATATGGGTGCTCAGTAGAGACTGGGTACACTGGACGGACTCGCCGAGAACTCCCAGATGGTATTATACCTCACGTCAGATGGCAGTTCTCTGGTGACACTGGTACAGAGTAGTCTGTTGACCCGAGATCGTCATAGAGTCTTGTGTGGTTCCCACTGTGCTTTGATTTCCATCTTACCACGTCCAAGAGGACGTGCAAAACGGTGGTTTTTGGGTACAGTCCCGAGTCACATGGAGGCAATGAGCGATAGGAGGGGATTCGTCTCTCCCGGTATAGGGGGTTGATGTTGCGCTGTGTTCGATTGGCTATAACAGGAAATCCCTGGCCAGGGTTGCTGAGATTTACTGGTAAGTGTTACCAGTAGTTTCTCGAATGGTTATAGACCTCATATCGACACGACTTATCGAGCTATTGGGGTCTGACGTTTACCACCCCTAGGCGAGATATGCGACATATCAGACGATCAGACCGGACTGTACGGTAGTGTTACTGGTCGGATTCACTGGAGTGTGAGCGGGCTTGCTCGTCGATCTTCAGATCGCTCAATACCCGGGTGGCCATTACGTTTAGCAGACCGCTTGCGGCTTGTGGGTGTTTGATATGATCATCATCTGCTGCCGGCGTATTGACGAGTCTTTAGAGTCCTACACAGAGGTTTCCTGGCTCAAGCGAAACGAAATAGGAGCGCATATGAGATATGTGCGGGACCGAGAATAATGCGTGTATGTGATACCGTATTCTATTCTCGCGATGATTGTATCGAATGGTTGTATGCGATATAACCTAGGTATCGAATCAAGTATTGATTCGATAAGCCGATACATTGAATACTAGTCGGTTGTGTGCGACATGACCGGATCATTGAATCAAGTGTTGATTTAATGATTTAATGCATAATTATATATTTGATATATTACTTTGCACTAACTAGTATTGGTTCACTTTAAACGGATTTTCTCACTTGGTTTGTGCACATTGTATATGTGATATACTTTTGTACACTTGATTGTATCATGTTTGATGATACATGTTTAACTATAGTTAAGTGTAATGGATTAAGCCATGGTTAAACTAATGATTAGGGTTTTCTTTTTATTACTTATTTATTTATTTATTTATTTTGAATAGATAAGAAAAGAATGGTTGCTAATTTTGGAGTTTAGTTGAAGCTTCATGAAGCTTTGACTTTGTAACCATTCTTGTCTTCATCTTAAACCCTAACTATTAATCTAACCTTGGTTAATTCTCTACACTTGACCATGGTTCTAATATGTTAAGTTTTCATTTTCTTTTCCAAATATAATTAACTTATCATATTTCTTTCTTCTTCTTCTTCATGAGCAAGGAAGAAAAAGCTTTCTTCATCAATGGTGATTGATGATAAAGAGTGAGAAATCCAAATCTAAAGTCTACCCACTTCCTATTTCTTCATCCTCTACCTCTTGCCAAGTAGTAGAGTGTGTTCTCTTCACAAGTTTTTGGACTTGGTGAAGTCGGAGCTTGATTTAGCGATGCCTCGACGTAGATCATCTTCGGCATGGACATCGACGACCTAGCTTGCCCATTCTCCGACGAAGCCGACGCTTGAGCCCGGATTTGATTTGGACAGCGGAGAGGACCTCGTTGCGGAGATATGGAGGTGGAGCACCGGATCTACAAAGGTTGTAATTCTTTATCTTGTAGTTAAGTGTTAACTAGTTAGCTTTTTCGCCTAGTTTTCTAGCAAACGATCCGCAGTTTAGGGTTTCTCGGCACGTTAAAATTTGAAATTGGCATGATTGATACCTTGTGAGACCTCTCTAGTGTGCCTAGGAACCCTACAGTGGTATCAGAGCCTAGCTAGAGCCTTATGCGAAGTCTAGACGGAATTTGAAACCCGATCGAACCCGAAACACCAAATCAATCTTGCTCTCTGTACTTTTTTGAAAACAGTGAGTTTTTCCAAATTAAAAATTTCTAAAAAATTCAGCAGGGAAAAATAAGAATTACGGTGCAAAAAGTTTCTGGTGAACAGTATATTTCGCGGCGGATCCGCGGCAGAAGCATGGATTCTGCGGCGGATCAGCGGCCCCTTGATGACGTCAGCCCTATATTTTTGCACAGTAATTCCTGATAAATTCTTCTGAGTTTTATGGGAATTTTTAAAAGTCATTCAAGAGTTGAATAATCTAGGATTGTTTTGGGGATTCGGTGTTTCGATCGGAGCATCAAATTTTGTCTGTGTGGCTTTCCGGATAAATTTTAGAATATGTTAAAAAGTTCGACCGGATATAAATACCCAATTTTTCCCCTGTCGGGAAATTTCCAAGTGTTGGATTTTTCCGTAGTCTAACGACGTTCTAAGTAGTGCAAGTAACTCGATGGACCCTCTAGAAGACAACAAACCTTAACTCGATTATGTGACCGTCTTGAACTGCCCTTTGAACCTTCGGGTTTGGGGCAGTACGGCGTGCCACATGTGAGGCGTTGGCTTGACCCTTCTACGGCTGGACCGTCGGTACTGAGGCACGAACTGAATGTTGTTAGACTTATTTCATGTGTTGATCTGTATCGGGAAAACTTGGGTGTTTGAATGTTCGATCGGAAAGTTTAACATTTTCTGATTATCCGGAATGGGATACAATAATTGGAATTCACAAGAAGTTATGAGATAACTAAATGAATGTTATAAACATAGCAATTTAGTCTCACTTGATCGGTTGCCACGGAATTTTGATGTGATCAAAAGTCCGTCGCAATCACGTAGCGTACACGGATACTCGCCGGGTAAACTTAATAGACAGCCTCACTCCATAGCCCCGACCAAGTGACTGTAGGAGAACCCCATCGCCGAAAGCATCCGTTCGGGTGCTCGCGGTAGCGGTGTTCCGCCTTGGTGCACTTCGTCGACGGTATCGGGGGTGCAGCCGCCTACTGAAGTTTGCGACGAGCATTCGATCAGGATGTCGGGAATCTTGTTGAATTGCCCGACTTGATATTGAAAAGTGTTTTCGATTTTGAGACTAAAATGCGGGGTTTATAATTGTTAGGCATGCGATGTCTAAGGAATTCATTTGGTCAGGCATGCGATGTCTGAGGTGGTTGCGGATTCCAACTGTTGTAGTTTTACACTTTCTTTTCTGTGACCGTAAGTGTAATATGTGATATCGCCGGTTTCGTTGCTATATGTCAACGACAATTGGGATGCGCATATTTACTTACGTTGATGACATATGATGTTATGTGTTGCTGGATATGTTATATTGGATCGTCGTGTTTGAATAGCCGGGGGTATTTATGTGAGATGAGTGTTTTTCATTTTCATTCATGTAAAAACTTGTATGTAATATTCTTTTATTGGGGCGCTTCCAGGTTGCGGAAGTTGTCACCGTTTGTATATTATTTACTTTTCCGCACTAGGATAGACCCAAGGAGGAGGGCACAAGTAACCGGGTTCTGGAGTCCAGTGGGAGACCAACTCGAGGAGTCGAGTCCGGGTCTCCTAACTCTAGAATTGGTAGGGTTGCTTGCCGCTCTCGTAGGGGTCTAGGGGTTTGGGTTTGGCTATTCATCACGACCGTGGAATCCGTGTTTTATACTGGCTCGTATTGAAAACACGGAAGTCCTAGTATATCCAATATTTCATATGATTCTTCTGCTGCGATATCTGTGATGTGATCATGTGATGTTCTGTGATAGATACAGTATATAGTATATATGATATATTATATAGGCGTTACTTATGTTTTACACCCGCGCTAGCCCTGCCCCGCTCTGCCGTTAGTTACCTAACCTAACGGTGCACGAGGGGACATCGAGGCGAATGCGGATGGCATAAGTGTACGTCATATTTATCTGTGATGATTAGGTACTTATATGATGGGACTTCATTAATGTGATTAATGAAATAAAAGAAACCTAAGATGTTGTAGAATCGAATTTCAAAATAAAACAGGTAGCTACAGTTCTTGCTTTGCACAGCGGTATATATGATATATCCTGCACCTTATTCGATGAGGAAAGGACCGAGATCCCTTCACCGGGAGTGACTCCTTTAGCAATAACTGGCAGATGCTACACACTCGGTTTGTCTTTTGATTGCTTTTAAGAGTTTTTGCTTTGCACAGTGATATATGTGATATATCCCGCACCTCATTCGACGAGGAAAGGACCAACGATCCCTTCACCGGGAGTGACTCCTTTAGCAAAACTAGAAAAGTCTCAAAAACACTCCATTTTAAAAACCATTTGATTCTACAACGATATCAAGTTCATTACGCAATAGGTTTTCAGAAAAACCTGTCGTAGCCCTCCGTCATTTCAGATAAGTTGTATATAGTATTCGTGCTGCATTTGTTGGCTTTCGTCAAGGTGCAGTGTGCGGTAGCTATATGCTGCTTATCTGCTAGCATACGATGCGATTGGATTAGGGTAGTCGTGCGGCTTTGTTGGCTTTCGTCAAGGGTCGTGCGGGTGGGTTTAATTCGATCAAGAAATGTACGGGTTGAACTTGACTAGCGGGCTATGGTTTGTTGGCTTTCGTCAAGGACATAGCACGTTAGGGGCAAAATATTATCGGGAATTTCAAGTGTTGAAATTTGCAATGAGATTGCATACCTTCTATGAGATAGTTGGATCCCGATACCCGCTGCGAGTAAGTGTTACTCCTGGGAGAGTTTTACGCATTACAATTAGCCGATCAAGTAGGTGTCTAGAAAGGTGTCAACGGGGTTACGCCTCTGGGAAAACGAGGTTTACAATAATTAGGTTCGTGCGAAAGCACGGGGGACCTCCCTCAAAGTACCGACACTGGCCTGGCTGAAAGATTGGCGAACTTGTAGTGTGTAATTAATCCCGGCTAGTCTTTCCTTTTAAGGTTTGAAGGAAGATTTGATAAAAAGCAGTGGGAGCCATCCTGATTAGATAAAATAAAAACCAATCTATTCTTGACAGAGCGCACGCTGAGTGTTTTCTTCTCTCTCTCTCCTGGTAGCGACCATATCACGCCTTAATCAAGATAATAATACGGAATATTGACCGAACCCGCTTGTTATACTGAGCTGGGGAACGTTGGTCCCGCTCCAACTTATAATTGTTATAAGATAGAGCAGGAAATTGGGGAATACCAGATTTCCCGTGCCGCCCAAACGAAGAGAGTGCATGCTGATGCATCATCTTCGGGTGTGTTCGTTACAAAGAACTGTTTCTCTGTATCATCTACGTCCTGGGTATGTGATACCAGATCAGGATCCCATATATGTAATCAGTTACATAGGGCTACAGAAAGGTAGAGAGCTGAGAACGGGTGATAAGTTTCATGAGGCAGAAAACGGGGCAAGTGTTGCAGCCAAGTCTGTTGGTCACTGTCACCCTGTATTACCAATACATTGATTCTGAACGAATGTTATTAGATACCGAACCTGATATACAAAATTATATCAGTCTCTTTATTAGTAAAGAAATGATAAAATTTTGTATTGTTGGATAATGTTTTGAACATTTCCTATATCAAAAGTTGATCGGTTCAGGCACGTTATCTAAAAGCATTGATGTTCTAAATCAAACTACAGTTCTTAGTATATGGAACACACACAAGAGGAAGAGTTCAGAAATGAACGGATTCTTCTTGAGGTATTGTAGACTAGGTCAGATCAATGTGACCCGACTAGCTGAAGTTACATTTAGATGTATATTTAAATCAGTTTGAATCTACATCTTGTGAAACTTGCCAGTCATGTCACAAAGATAAGATGACCATAGCTCCGTTTACTGGAAACAGAGAAAGAGTTAGTGAACTCTTGGGATGATACATGTTGATGTATGTAGGTCCCCTGTCTACACATGCCAAGACCGGTTCTTTTACTTCATTACATTCTCTGATAATCTCTCAAGACTCAGACATACGTTCCTGTTGAAACATAAGTCCGAACCTTTTGAGATATTCACAGAATATAAGTTAGAAGTAGAGAACCAAAATACGGGTATAAGTATTATGTCCTTTGATGAGATCGAGGAGGAGAATACTTGAGCACGGAATTCCTGGAGTATTCTAAAGGAGAATGAGATTCTCTCTCAGCATTACTCCTCCGTATAAACCATAGCACGATGGTATATCGGGGCGGAGCGATCACACCCTATATGATAAGGTGTGCTCTATGATGAGTACTACTGAGTTACCTATTTCCTTTTTGGGAGTTATGCACTTGAGAAGCTGCATACCTATTGAATAGGGTTCGAATCAAATTAGTTGCCTACCATTTCATATGTGATATGGAAAGGGAAGAGCCCATGTCTTAAGCTAGTTAAGATTTAGGGTTGTCCGGCCTATGTCTAAACGCAAAATCCGGACAAGCTCGAGGCAAGGTCTGTAATGTAGAACTGGAAATGTTCCAGCTATACAAACTACAGCACATGATTTGATAGAACCAAAGGATTCAGTAGATTCCAACGAACCTCAGCCTCTCCGCCGATCTAGTAGGGTTCCTCACCCACCTGAGAGATACTTCGGTTTCTCTATGACAGTGGGAGCGAGGATTACATCATGAGATGATGACCCAGCTAGTTTCGAGCTGGCCATCAGGATTGAGACTCTGTGAGAATGGCTGGATGTTTATCGATCTGAGATGGAATCCTTATACACCAACAAAGTATGGACTTTGGTTGCTATATCTGAAGGGTTAAATCCCCATCAGGAGCAAGTATATCTTGAGAAGATTACTTGGTGTACATGGAAGAGTTGAGACTTTCAAAGCTAGACTTGTTAAAGGTCTACATCATTGACCAGGTATGGATGATGATGAAACCTTTTCAAGTAGCTATGCTTAAGTCCATCTAGATCCTACTTGTCACGGCTACATACCATGACTACGATATCTGGTGGTTGGGTGTCATGACTGCTTTTCTAAATGATGTTTTAGAAGAGTGCGTCTATAAGTACACGGCCAGAGGGATTCGTAGACAGTGGGAGCAGCGGAAACGTGTGCAAGATGCTTTATAGGATTAAAGCAGGCATCGCGGAGTTGGAACATCTGTTTTGATGTGGTAGTCAAAGAGTTTGACTTCATCAAAATGGTAGATGAACCTTGTATAAACAAAAAGGTAGTAGGGAGTATGGTGATGATCCTCGTAGAGTACGTGGATGACATACTCTTTATAGGGAAGGAGTTTCCTTTGCTACGCTCGATCAATCTCCGCTTATCACAATGATTCTCCATATAGGATCAAAATGACACCTCCTAAATCCTGGGTTTTTGGATCTATGAGATAGATCTAATTGGATGTTAGGACTCTCACTAGTTGTAGTGAGACGGTATCAACCGATCCTGGGGAGAATCACTGGAAGGGTTCCAGGGTGATAAAGACGACTGAATGTCAGTCACAGGCATTGTCTTTACCCTCAGTGGAGGGACGGTATGTTGGAAGAGTTCCAAGCTAGATACCGTGGCATACTAGAAGATAAAGGCGGGATACATCGCTACTTAAGATGCTACCAAAGAGGCTGTTTGGGTGTATATTAGTTCATGAGATGAACTATGTTCCTACCATTGTGTGACAATGGAGTTGTGGCTTATGCCAAGGAAGGCCGGTCCCATCAGTGATCCAGACATATTCTAAGGCAGTATCACTTGATCAAGAAGATGGTTGATTTCCAGGGAGATCGAGGTTAGGAGAGTAGACTCAGAGGACAACACAGCGGATCCACTCACAAAGGCCTGTTCCCAGAGAGAGATTTTTATGGGATGGTTGAGTATGAGATACTACAACCACTGCTACAGATGGCCCTAGTGCAAGTGGGAGATTGTTAGTTATATGTATGCCCTAGAGGCCATTACTGTACATAGGATGTATATTGTAGTGGATGCTGGGACATATATAGGGAAGACTTTCTTGCTCGACATGATAGTATGCTATCTGGTTGATCTTTACCTTAACGTGTATACTGATTGTCTCTCTGTTACATGTTGGTAAAGCCCTTAGGATCTGTACTTGACTACCTGGACTATGATGCGGATCATACTAGTGGGGACATGGTAGTCCATAAGTACATCCTTCAAAGTCCCTAGTCGTGGGTGTATCGAGACGGGGCATCGATATACCAGAGTAGACTAGCGTATACCTTCTCGACCCATATAGATAGGCGATGGATGATCCCATATCCATCGGTGTTTGACATCAGAGATGATATACGGGTGCTCAGTAGAGATTGGGTACACTGGACGGACTCGCCGAGAACTCCCAGATGGTATTATACCTCACGTCAGATGGCAGTTCTCTGGTGACACTGGTACAGAGTAGTCTGTTGACCCGAGATCGTCATAGAGTCTTGTGTGGTTCCCACTGTGCTTTGATTTCCATCTTACCACGTCCAAGAGGGCGTGCAAAACGGTGGTTTTTGGGTACAGTCCCGAGTCACATGGAGGCAATGAGCGATAGGAGGGGATTCGTCTCTCCTGGTATAGGGGGTTGATGTTGCGCTGTGTTCGATTGGCTATAACAGGAAATCCCTGGCCAGGGTTGCTGAGATTTACTGGTAAGTGTTACCAGTAGTTTCTCGAATGGTTATAGACCTCATATCGACACGACTTATCGAGCTATTGGGGTCTGACGTTTACCACCCCTAGGCGAGATATGCGACATATCAGACGATCAGACCGGACTGTACGGTAGTGTTACTGGTCGGATTCACTGGAGTGTGAGCAGGCTTGCTCGTCGATCTTCAGATCGCTCAATACCCGGGTGGCCGTTACGTTTAGCAGACCGCTTGCGGCTTGTGGGTGTTTGATATGATCATCATCTGCTGCCGGCGTATTGACGAGTCTTTAGAGTCCTACACAGAGGTTTCCTGGCTCAAGCGAAACGAAATAGGAGCGCATATGAGATATGTGCGGCACCGAGAATAATGCGTGTATGTGATACCGTATTCTATTCTCGCGATGATTGTATCGAATGGTTGTATGCGATATAACCTAGGTATCGAATCAAGTATTGATTCGATAAGCTGATACATTGAATACTAGTCGGTTGTGTGCGACATGACCGGATCATTGGATCAAGTGTTGATTTAATGATTTAATGCATAATTATATATTTGATATATTACTTTGCACTAACTAGTATTGGTGCACTTTAAACGGATTTTCTCACTTGGTTTGTGCACATTGTATATGTGATATACTTTTGTACACTTGATTGTATCATGTTTGATGATACATGTTTAACTATAGTTAAGTGTAATGGATTAAGCCATGGTTAAACTAATGATTAGGGTTTTCTTTTTATTACTTATTTATTTATTTATTTATTTTGAATAGATAAGAAAAGAATGGTTGCTAATTTTGGAGTTTAGTTGAAGCTTCATGAAGCTTTGACTTTGTAACCATTCTTGTCTTCATCTTAAACCCTAACCATTAATCTAACCTTGGTTAATTCTCTACACTTGACCATGGTTCTAATATGATAAGTTTTCATTTTATTTTCCAAATATAATTAACTTATCATATTTCTTTCTTCTTCTTCTTCATGAGCAAGGAAGAAAAAGCTTTCTTCATCAATGGTGATTGATGATAAAGAGTGAGAAATCCAAATCTAAAGTCTACCCACTTCCTATTTCTTCATCCTCTACCTCTTGCCAAGTAGTAAAGTGTGTTCTCTTCACAAGTTTTTGGACTTGGTGAAGTCGGAGCTTGATTTAGCGATGCCTCGACGTAGATCATCTTCGGCATGGACATCGACGACCTAGCTTGCCCATTCTCCGACGAAGCCGACGCTTGAGCCCGGATTTGATTTGGACAGCGGAGAGGACCTCGTTGCGGAGCTATGGAGGTGGAGCACCGGATCTACAAAGGTTGTATTTCCGTATCTTGTAGTTAAGTGTTAACTAGTTAGCTTTTTCGCCTAGTTTTCTAGCAAACGATCCGCAGTTTAGGGTTTCTCGGCACGTTAAAATTTGAAATTGGCATGGTTGATGCCTTGTGAGACCTCTCTAGTGTGCCTAGGAACCCTACAGGAAGAGCCCATGTCTTAAGTTAGTTAAGATTTGGGGTTGTCCGGCCTATGTCTAAAAGCAAAATCCGGACAAACTCGAGACAAGATTAGTTATGTAGAACTGGAAAGGTTCCAGCTATGCAAACTACAGAAGATGATTTGATGGAACCAAAGGATTCAATAGTTACCAACGAACTTCGGCCTCTCCGCCGATCTAGTAGGGTTCCTCACCCACCTGAGAGATACTTCGGTTCCTCTATGACAGTGGGAGCGAGGATTGCATCATGAGATGATGACCCAACTAGCTTCGAGCAGGCCATCGAGAGTAAGACTCTGTAAGAATGGCTGGATGTTTAGCGATCTGAGATGGAATCCTTATACACCAACAAAGTATGGACTTTGGTTGCTATATCTGAAGGGTTAAATCCCCATCAAGAGCAAGTATATCTTGAGAAGATTACTTGGTGTAGATGGAAAAGTTGAGACTTTCAAAGCTAGACTTGTTAAAGTTTTTCGTCATCGACCAGGCGTGGATAATGATGAAACCTTTTCAAGCGGCTATGCTTAAGTCCATCCAGATCCTACTTGCCACGGCTACATACCATAACTACGATATCTGGCGGTTGGGTGTCATGACATCTTTTCTAAATGATGTTTTAGAAGAGAACGTCTATAAGTACACAGCCAGAGGGCTTCGTAGACAGTGGGAGCAGCGGAAACGTGTACAAGATGCTTTATAAGATAAAGCAGGTATCGCGGAGATGGAACATCTGTTTTGATGAAGTAGTCAAAGAAGTTGACATCATCAAAATGGTAGATGAACCTTGTATAAACAAAAAGGTAGTAGGGAGTATGGTGACGATCCTCGTAGAGTACGTGGATGACATACTCTTGATAAGGAAGGAGTTTCCTATGCTACGCCCGGTCAATCTCCGCTTATCACAATGATTCTCCATACAGGATCAAAGTGATACCTCCTAAATCCTGGGTTTTGGATCTATGGGATAGATCTAATTGGATGTTAGGATTCTCACTAGTTGTAGTGAGATGGTATCAGTTGATCCTAGGGAAAATCACTGGAAGTGTTCCAGAGTGATAAAGACGACTGAATGTCAGTCACAGGCATTGTCTTTACCCTCAGTAAAGGGACGGTATGTTGGAAGAGTTCCAAGCTAGATACCGTGACATACTAGACGATAAAGGCTCGATACATCGCTACTTAAGATGCTACCATAGAGGCAGTCTGGATGTATATTAGTTCATGAGATGAACTTCGTTCCTACCATTGTGTGACAATGGAGTTGTGGCTTATGCCAAGGAACATCCGTCCCATCAGTGATCCAGACATATTCTAAGGCAGTGTCACCTGATCATGGAGATGCTTGATCTCCAAGGGATCGAGGTTTGGAGAGTAGACTCAGAGGACAACACAGCGGATCCACTCACAAAGGCCTGTTCCCAAAGAGAGACCTTTATGGGATGGTTGAGTATGAGATACTACAACCACTGCTACAGATGGCCCTAGTGCAAGTGGGAGATTGTTAGTTATATGTATGCCCTAGAGGCCATTACTGTACATTGGATGTATATTGTAGTGGATGCTGGGACATATATAGGGAGGACTTTCTTGCTCGACATGATAGTATGCTATCTGGTTGCTCTTTACCTTAACGTGTATACTGATTGTCTCTCTGTTACATGTTGGTAAAGCCCTTAGGATGTGTGCTTGACTACCTGGACTATGATGCGGATCATACTAGTGGGGACATGGTAGTCCATAAGTACATCCTTCAAAGTCCCTAGTCGTGGGTGTATCGAGACGGGGCATCGATATACCAGAGTAGACTAGCGTGTACCTTCTCGACCCATACAGATGGACGATGGATGATCCCATATCCATCGGTGTTTGACATCAGAGATGATATACGGGTGCTCAGTAGAGACTGGGTACACTGGACGGACTCGCCGAGAACTCCCAGATGGTATTATACCACACGTCAGATGGCAGTTCTCTGGTGACACTGGTACAGAGTAGTCTGTTGACCCGAGATCGTCATAGAGTCTTGTGTGGTTCCCACTGTGCTTTGATTTTCATCTTACCACGTCCAAGAGGGCGTGCAAAACGGTGGTTTTTGGGTACAGTCCCGAGTCACATGGAGGCAATGAGCGATAGGAGGGGATTCGTCTCTCCCGGTATAGGGGGTTGATGTTGCGCTGTGTTCGATTGGCTATAACAGGAAATCCCTGGCCAGGGTTGCTGAGATTTAATGGTAAGTGTTACCAGTAGTTTCTCGAAGTGTTATAGGCTTCATATCGACACGACTTATCGAGCTATTGGGGTCTGACGTTTACCACCCCTAGGCGAGATATGCGACATATCAGACGATCAGACCGGACTGTACGGTAGTGTTACTGGTCGGATTCACTGGAGTGTGAGCGGGCTTGCTCGTCGATCTTCTGATCGCTCAATACCCGGGTGGCCGTTACGTTTACCAGACCGCTTGCGGCTTGTGGGTGCTTGATATGATCATCATCTGCTGCCGGCGTATTGACGAGTCTTTAGAGTCCTACACAGTGGTTTCCTGGCTCAAGCGAAACGAAATAGGTGCGCATATGGGATATGTGCGGGACCGAGAATAATGCGTGTATGTGATACCGTATTCTATTCTCGCGATGAATGTATCGAATGGTTATATGCAATATAACCTAGTTATCGAATCGAGGGTTGATTCGATAAGCCGATACATTGGATACTAGTCGGTTATATGCGATATGACCGGATCGTTAAATCAAGTGTTGATTTAATGATTTAATGCATAATTATATATTTGATATATTACTTTGCATTAACTGGTATTGGTTCACTTTAAATGGATTTTCTCACTTGGTGTACAAGTTGTATATGTGATATACTTTTTGTGCAAATGATTGTATCATGTTTGATGATACATGTTAACTTGGATTTGTGTGGAGATTAAACCATGGTTGTGAGAGTGGTTAGGATTTTGTTTATTCTCCCATTATTCATTTATTCATTTATTTGTTTATTCTTTTGGAAAAGATAAAGAGAAAAGAATGGTGGCTAATTTTGTTTCATGTTGAAGCTTCTTGAAGCTTTGATCAAGTCAATCATTCTTATCTCATCCTTAACCCTAACCATTCCCACTAACCCTAGTTTAATCTCTACACTTGACCATGGTTTACATTATGATAAGTTTTCATTTTCTTTTCTTTTTTAAAAAACTTATCATATTCATTTTCTTTCTTCTTCTTCTTCTTCATCATATGAAGAAGCTTACTTCATCAATGGTGATTGATGAAAATAAGTGAGAAATCCAATTCTAAAATCTACCCACTTCCTATTTCTTCATCCTCTACCTCTTGCCAAGTAGTAGAGTGTGTTTTCTTCACAAGTTTCTTGACTTGGTGAAGTGAGAGCTTGATCTAGCGATGCTTCGACGTAGATCATCTTCGGCATGGACATCGACGACCTAGCTCGCCTATTCTCCGATGAAGCCGACGCTAGAGCCCGGAATTTGTTTTGGACAGCGAGAGGACTTCATTGCGGAGCTATGGAGGTGGAGCACCGGATCTACAAAGGTTGTATTTCCGTATTCTTGTAGTTAAGTGTTAACTAGTTTTTTTTCGCCTAGAAATCTAGCCAACGATCCGTTCTAGGGTTTCTCGGCACCGTTTAAATTTGAAATTGGCATGGTTGATGCCTTGTGAGACCTCATTAGGGTGCCTAGGAACCCTACAAAGGAAACATTCATCATAATCTTTCCAAACAAAAAAGATTTTGCTCTGCAAATCAGAGCACCGTTGGATCAATAATCCAATGGTGATTAAAAATCACTAAAATACAGAATAAATTCTGTGTGGGGAAAGATTTCCTAATCTTGTTAAAAACAAGAAGTTTGCCTTCTGTAAATCAGAAGCCCTAGGATCAAAGATCCAACGGCAGGGAAATCCCCAAATCAATTAGAGAAAAGATCTCTTTAACTGATTCAACAAATCGGCTTGCCCTATATAAAGGCCCCAAAATTTCAAGTCTCATAGAGAGGAACCCCCCATAAATTTTGAGAAATTTCAAAGACAAAGAGCAAGCTCTCAGAAGAAGAAGATTTTCTTCAAGGTAAAAAAGAATAGAGAGATGAAATCATCTCATATAAAAAGAAGAATTTACTTCTTTTTCTAAGATCATAGATCTATAAGACCAAGGTCTTTCACAACAGAGATAAAAGTATCTCGTCATAAAAATAAGGAGAAGAACTTAATTTTCTTCAGATCATAGATCTATAAGACAAATTGTCTTTCAGAGATTGTAATATCTCATTATAAAGGGGGGAGAATAATTCAATTCTCTTAGGATCATAAATCCAAAATGGCAAAGCCTTTCATAAAAAACATAAAAGATTGAAATATCTCCTATAAAAAAATAAGAACTTTGTTCTTAGATCCACGAGACAAAGTCTCTTATAAAAAAGAGAATTTAATTCTCAGGGCGCAAAGCTGCCTAAAGAGAGCCATAGCACTCCAATCAAAAGAAGCGCTTCAGCGCTCCAAAATTAACGCATAGCGTTACAGAGCCTTAGCGCTCCAAACTTCACCAGAAGCGCAATGTGCTCATTGTCTGGCGCTTAGCGCCAAGCGTGCCACGTGCTCCTCACGTGTGCGCTACTTCACCAGAAGCGCAATGCGCTCATTGTCTGGCGCTCACCGCCAAGCGCGCCACGTGCTCCTCACGTGTGCGCTACTTCACCAGAAGCGCAATGCGCTGACTGGCGCTCAGCGCCAAGCGCGCCACGTGCTCCTCACGTGTGCACTACTTCACCAGAAGCGCAATGCGCTCATTGACTGGCACTCAGTGCCAAGCGCGCCACGTGCTCCTCACGTGTGCGCTACTTCACCAGAAGCGCAATGCGGTCATTGGCTGGTGCTCAACGCCAAGCGCGCCACGTGCTCCTCACGTATGTGCTAAGAGAACATAAACTGTTCTATAAATAAAGGCCCCGGAGCTATAATGAGTGCTCAGCACTCAATAAAAGACAAAAACAATTGTCAGAACTAATGCTCAGCATTCTATCTGAATAGGCCGAGCTCAAGTTGGCCACAAATCCCTATTTCAGATTAATTGAGCCTATATGCTCATAAATCTTTGATCTTAGTCCCAAATTGGACTACAGATCTCCCAACCAATATTGGTTCAAGGGTACATCTCTTCACTCCTCTGATATTTGTCGTTGTAATCCTTCAACGTCTTCAGAGAGGTGACGCGTCCCAAAAACCAGACAAACCACAAACTGTAGGGTCCTTAAACTCATGGACTATGATGTCCTTAAACTTTACAGACTACGATGTCTCTAAACTACTACGGACTGTGGGGTCCTTAAACTCATGGACTATGATGTCCTTAAACTTTATAGACTATGATGTTTTTAAACTGGACCATAAAGTCCCTAAACTAAAACAATAGAGCCCAAATGCTCTTTTGTTGGATCTAAATGATCCTGTTAAGTAGATCTTAGTCTAAAATTAGACTAACGTATCCTTAATAAATTGTTAAGTTGATCTTAGTCTAAAATTAGACTAACGTATCCTTAACAAACGTTTAAGTTGATCTTAGTCTCAAATGAGATTAACGATCCTTAAACCCAAACCAAAACCAAAATCTAAGAAAATACGGATTTGGACTAATCCATGCCCTACGGGCGACAACATAAATTAGTCTCCGTATACAATCCACGGGCAACCGAAAACAAAACAAACACACACGACACGAAGTGACCATCTGGAGAAGGAGAAAGTGGTTACCGCGAAGCGGTAGTGTAATTAACTGCAGGGGCTTGCGCCTGCAGGGAAGAGCGTCCCCACAATCAAAACCCCCCCAAATGAGGGGGAATCTGATGAAGTCTGCTACATCGGCCGCATCCATCCAAACCTCCGATAAACGGTGCCATAAATCAACTTGGCATCTTCGAAGAGGTGGACGGATAAAACCAAATAGCATCTACCCCCAAATTCAGGCAAGAAGGATCTGCGCGGTCGCGTCTCTGTATTCGGCGGAGAACATGGGCAATATTGAAGATTGTCGGTCATTTTTGCTTCGTGAAGTCTTTTCGACTCCGGTAATTGTAGACCGTTGTTTAGGGTATCTTTGAATATCTTACGGACCTTGTCCCTTCTGAAAGAGTAAACCTTGTTCCTTTTCTCCTCTAGAGAAGGCCCTTCTCCACCCAGCACTGGCTTTCGACGCCGGTTGGTTTGTCAGGACCTCCTCCAGATGAGTGCTTCCAGCAGGGTAGATGAGAACCGAACCAAATTGACGGGGTTGGTCCTCCAATTGCCGGCTGAGACTGACAGCGAGAACAACACGAGCATTGATCTTGACCACGTACGAGATTGGGGTCGCGTTGGCAGCTGAATTCATCTTGGGAGATATCGTTGTTGAAAGTTGATTGCCGCACGAAAGGAACATTACTTTAGTACAAACGTCGGTATATATGTTAAATGAGTTCACATGAACGCTTGACCCGAGATATGGGAGGAGAGAAAGGTCCCACCGGACGTGCCAGAATCTATAGGGTGTTTTTCGTCATCCTATTGAGATGGGAATACGCACGCGCTTGTCAGGCGTAGTACAGATTCCCCTTGCCTATGGTAGGTGGGGGTTTATTGATTGTGAGTATCCGAATCTCCGGCAGCCGTGGACTAAGCTGCCGTTAATTACCCCTCGCCTTTGGAGCAAGGGAACCTCCGAATGACGGGTCAAACTGATCATGCGAACTCAATGTGCCGTGTGCGTATGTTGTGTTTTGGAAGGGTTTTGGATATATCGGGGGCCTCGCAGAGTTTACGGGGGTCCCTATGGGGGTCAAATTTTTTTCCAATGGGGGACGTGTTTTGGGTGTGGAGTGCATGGAAAATGAGGGGTGAGGAGCGTCTTAAAGACGCGTGCATGGCACATGGGCGCTAGGCACCCGCGGGTCACGTGCCAGGCGCGTGGGCGCTTGGCGCCCGTGAGTCACGTGCCAAGCGCGTGGGCGCTTGGCGACCACGGGTCACGTGCGCGGCAAGCGACCGCCGAGCGCTGGGCGCCCGCAGGTCACATGCGCGGCAAGCGACCGCCGAGCTCTGGGCGCCCGTGGGTCACATGCGCGCGTGAGGCGCACATAGGTGCTGAGCGCCCACGGGTCACGTGCCCTGATGCGACCGCTGGACGCCCATGGGTCACGTGCGCGGCATGCGACCGCTGGGCACCCACGGGTCACGTTCGCGGCACGCGACCGCTGGAAACACCAGCGGAAAAGAGGCTTAGCCCTTAGATTGGGAGTTGAACTCCCAACGGCCTTTGGAGTTGAACTCCTAACAGGGATTATGTATAGATTTGAAGTTAAACTCTTAAAAAGGGGGTTGATTTATGGAGTTAAACTTAAACAGATCTTGAATGGAGTTAAACTCCTAGAAATCTTTGGATTTTCTTTTGATCCTCGGATCCTCCTGGAATGTGATTTTTGGAGATGGGTATCCTTCTTCTTCCTCTCTGTTGGCTGGATCTTGGGGGAAAAGGGGGGTGAGACTTAAAATCTCCCCTTTTAGGGATTTGGTGGCAAATCCGAGCTCCCCTTCAAGGGTTTTATGGTGAAAAGCTATTTATTTTTGAAAAAGGAAGGGTTAAACTCTTGATTTAATTCAAAGAAAAGAAGAAGGTTTAGAACCTTGAGGAACGAGGAGGTATAAACCCTAGTTTTTTTTAGAGAAAGAAAAAAGTTCTTGATTTATTTATCATGTTGCCTATATAGGCTACACACTTTACATATAGCCCTTTGGGCTTTGCCAAATGGCACTTATGCCACCCCATGCCTTATGTGCTTATCTTTTTTTGCATATAAGCCATGGGGTTTACAAAATTTTGGCTTTTTGCTTATTTTACATATATTTTTTTCTATGCATATATATAAAATAAAATAATTACATTAAATCAATTTATGGCTTCATTCCTTTTGTCATGGGGCCGGTCCCTTTGACCTGGGTTTGGGCCCACTTAGCTTGGGGTTAACCCTGGGTTTTGACTTGGTCAACTGGGGTGTAATTTTGACCCCAACAGTACCATACCTATCGTTAGATAGCAGTTCTCTGGTGACACTTGTATAGGTCTGTAGACCCGAGATCGTCATAGTGTCTTGTGTGGTTCTTACTGTGCTTTGATTTCCTCTCTACCACGGCTCAAATAAGTCGTGCAAATAGGTGTTTTTTGGGCACAGTCCTGAGTCACATGGAGGCAGTGAGTGATAGGAGGGTTTCGTCTCTCCCGATATTGGGAGTTGATGTTGTGCTATGCTCGATTGGCTATAACAGCAAATCCCTGGCCAAGGCTGATGCGATTTACTGATAAGTGTTATCAGTAGTTTCTCAAAAAGTTATAAGCCGCACATCGGCATGACTTATCGAGTTAGTGGGGTCTGACGATTTCACCCCCCAGACTCGATATGCGTTATATCAGACGAAGAGACCGGACTGTACGGTAAGTGTTACTTATAGGCTCTATGGGAGTTTGGACAAGTTTGCTTGTTGATCCTCTATTCATTCAATACCTGGGTAGCCGTTACATCCAGCTAGTACCGCTGACGGCTTGTGGGTATCTGATGCGACCATTACCTACTGCTGGCGTATTGACGAGTCTTTAGAATCCCACAGAGATTTCCTAGCTCAAGCGAAATGAAGTAAGGCACGTATAAAGATATGTGCGGGAGCTTGATTAAATACGAGTATATGATACCGTATTCTAATATAGCGTTTTTTATATCAGCCGGGTTATATATGATATAACCGGATTATTGAATCAAGTGTTGATTCAAGGATTTTATATATATATATATATATATATATATATATGTTTATATATTTGATATTAGCCGGGTTATATATGATATAACCGGATTATTGAATCAAGTGTTAATTTAATAATTTTTTATATATATATATATACTAATATTAAATATTAGCCGGTTATATGTGATATAACCGGATTATTGAATAAAGTGTTCATTTAATGATTTGATAAACATATATATATATTTGATATTGGCCGGGTTATATATGATATAACCGGATTATTGAATCAAGCGTTGATTTAATAATTTGATATATATATATAAACTAATATTAAGCTCACTTATGATTTTCTTCTCTTTATATATATTGTATCATGGTTGATGATACATAGAACTAGGATGTATGAGAATCACATTAGGAAAAAGATAACGATAAGTTTTACGAATTAAAACAAAAGGAGAATGAGTCATTATTTTTGGTTGCTTGGAGAAGTATGGAGAAGTGTTATCAGTAGTTTCTCGAAAAGTTATAATCCACACATCGGCATGACTTATCGAGTTAGTAGGGTCTGACTATTTCACGCCCAGACTCGATATGCGACATATCAGACAAAGAGACCGGACTGTATGGTAAGTGTTACTTATAGGCTCTATGGGAGTTTGGATATGTTTGCTTGTTGATCTTCTATTCGTTCAATACCTGGGTAGCCGTTACATCCAGCTAGTACCGCTGACGGCTTGTGGGTATCTGATATGATCATTACCTACTTTCGGTGTATTGACGAGTCTTTAGAATCCCACATAGAGATTTCCTAGCTCAAGCGAAACGAAGCAGGGCACGTATGGAGATATGTGCGGGAGCTTGATTAAATACGAGTATATGATACTGTATTCTAATCTAGCGTTTTTTATATCAGTCAGGTTATATATGATATAACCGGATTATTGAATCAATTGTTGATTCAATGATTTGATACACACACACACACACACACACACACACACACACACACACACACACACATATATAAACTAATATTAAGCTCGCTTATGATTTTCTTCTCTTTATATATATATTGTATCATAGTTGATGATACATAGAACTAGGATGTGTGAGAATCACATTAGGAAAAAGATAACGATAAGTTTTATGAATTAAAACAAAAGGAGAATGAGTCGTTATTTTTGGGTGCTTGGAGAAGCTTAGAGAAGCCATGACTCATCTTCTAATTTTGTTTTATTCATAGATTTTATCATAATCTTCATCTTATCTCATCCTCAGTGGTTCACACTCATTCCATGTTCATCTTCTTCTCCATCTCCTCACTAGATTTTTCTATGGTTGAGAAAAAGAAAAGAAAAGAAATATTTTAGTAAGCAAAATTCCTACTTCATCAAGCTACACTACTCTAACCATTTAGTTTAGGTTGTTAACTTCACTAATACTTTGATTAGTGAAGCATGAGCTTGAATATGAGAAACTTTAAGATGGATTATCTTCGACGATGAAGACTACGAGTAAGCTCCTTCATCCTTTAAGTGGAGCCAAAGAAGAGTTTTAGGGACTATTACTTGGAGGTTTAGAAGTGAAGGACTAGATTACAAAGGTTGTAGACTCATTTCACTTAGTTTAGAACTTATTTGCTTAACTATAATACCCTAATTCTCTAATTCGATTCTTGTTTAGTATATTTAGACCTCTAAATTTTTAAAATTGCATATTTGATACTCATTTAAACCTAGTAGAGGTGCTAAGACATACATGCATCCCGTTCATTCTCCACGGGATCACGGTATAATATAACCCGTTCTTTCCCTACGGGACCACGGTACAATCAACAAAGGTTATTCCGTTCACCCCCGGAATCACGGAAACAATAATATTCTCTTAAGTTATGTTTCAGTTACATTCTTAGCACTACTACAAATAGGGGTTGCCACTAAGGATAAATCCGTAGGAGCAAACCACTGCCCCTACGGCTATAACCGTAGGGGCAACAAAATACGTCGTAGGTGCACATGCCGCAGGTGCAAGTCTTAGCCTTAAACATGTCCCTACGGTTAAATGCTTGCCCCTACGGCATAATGCATAGGTCCATCTGTCCCTACAGATTACACTGTAGGGACAAAAAAGTTATTTAATTTATCGGTTTATAAAATAAAATAGTTGTCCCTATGGATAACTCCGTAGGGCCAAATAAATGCCCCTACAGCCCCATGCGTAGGTCCAGATGTGTAGGGCTAAAATATCAGCTAGCCTGATATATTGTCCCTATGGATAACTGTGTAGGGGCATGTGTATGCCCCTACGGTCCAATCCGTAGGGACAAGTCTAACTCCTTTTACTGAGATCATAGGGGCAAAAAATCATGTATCTTGATATTTTGTCCTTACGGATATATGGGTAGGTGCAATATTTGGTCCTACGGATTAATCCGTAGGGACATATTATCAAGATTTTTTTAAGAAAAAGGGCTGACTGTTTTTTCCTCGCCATGTGCACAATAATATATACATCATATATAAGCTAATCAACACACAGAATATATACCGCAGTATTCATAATCAACATCTCACGCATAATATATAAAAGAAATCAACAAGCAGAATACGATATCAATCTAAATTAATATGAACACGCAAACACCACCAATATCAATATCGTCCAAACTATATACAATATGTATCATATAAGTAAATACATGTTCAAAATATAAGAATCAAAAAGCTACCCTAGCTCGGTCCAGCTCCACCTCTAATAAACGCCGTAATCTGGTGCGCCTGCTCCTCGGATATACCCTGAGTCAACATCTCGAGCAATGAGGAGTGTGCGGGAGTCTGAGCGGGCTGTGGAGCTATAGGAGTGGTCTGCGCAACCGCCGCCAAGGTAGTGGCTTACGGAGCCGCAGCTGCGGGAGTCTGAGCGGGATGTGTACTGATTGATCGTTCTTTTGTGCGTATGCGTTTTGAAATCAAAGAATTAACCGCAATCAAGACGGTGTCGCTTGATAGCCAGCCGGTTGAGTATGGGTCGGTCCACAGGGAAAACGTGTCTTTTCTTATTGTTCTAACGAGTCAATTCCTATTTTTGGTAGGTTTTGATTTCTATAAAAACTGAAATTGAATTTGATTTGGATTAAGACCTTGCTATGGTTTTGGAAAGTTAATTCTACTCACCGCTTTCTTTGCCCTGATTAAGAACATAGGTGTTAGGGTAATAATTGACAAAGGGAATTAGCACGACTAGGAAGAAACATAGTTTCTTCCCTTTGGTTCTTGTCCGTCCTTTCTTAATTCTTAGCCCTAAGCTCTATATTAATCAACCACAACCGGTCTAACTAGAGAATCACCGCTATCTCGTGGGATGGGGTGTCGTAGTGAGCGGTGTGTGTTTGACTAACATAGAGCCCTAATTTATAAAATTATACAGGCAAGAAAGGAGTGAGAGATTTTCATCTCTCAAACCTTCCCCAAACCTAACCCTAACAAGTGAGGAACTACTCACTCATTAGGGAATTAACAATGGAATTCATTGTTTATTTTTTTATTTTTTAATTATCTAATTAACGTGCAGATAATAAAAGACAGATATGAAAAATTGCAGAAATATAAATTGCAAATAAGGAAAATTCAAAATAAAATCTTACTTTTTTTGATGCACTCTTTGACGATTACAATGGATTGAAAATTTTAAACTAGAAAATAAAAAGAGGCATGCTCCAAAAAAAGCTGTAGGCTTCCTATTTATAGATAGGAGAAACCCTAGGGTTTACATCTGATCCACATCTAAAATTATAAGACTACCCTAAGAAAACCGGGTCAATGCACCGACACGTACCGACACGTGCTTTGCACGGCCGCGGAACCGCGGCCATAAGCCTTGTTTGGCCGCGGAACCGCGGCCATAAGCCTTGTTTGGCCGCGGATCCGCGGTCATATGGTGGGGTCTCTGTCTCAAATCTTTAGGGCTGCTTCATCTTGCATTTTACTTCTGGTTTCTTCACTTGGTTTCTCAGAATATCTTCTATTTTCTTCCAGATTTCCACAGTGCAAAATGTTGTGGACTTTTACCGTTCGCTTCGTGTTGAAGTTTTGAATCTTGTGCTGCCCTCATACGTTGTGCAATCGAACTGTTCATTGATCTTCATTTGATCCTTAAACTGTAGGCGGCATCATAAAAATTCTTCTATTTGTCGGTCGTAGTCTCACTTTTGTAGCGTTTTTTTTACCATTTTCACTGTATTGTCCCGAGAACCTGTAACCTGCAACTATTTAGCAGACATGGATCAAAATCACCTATTTATTTACAATATGATTAAGAATGGGGAATATAATAATGCAAAAATCTGATATGAACAAATACCCCCAAACTTATCTTTTGCTCGTCCCGAGCAAAACCAATTTATTCTCGAAAAATCCTAACCTCACTTTCCCAGGGAATCGCGATTGCACTGAGCTCGTGCAACAATCCGTTAAACCTCTAGGTGTCCCTAGTAGGTGGAGTGTTGTCTCCTGAGGGTTTTCAGCGGATACTACCCACAAAATCCGATCAATTTGGCCTATTGACTTTCATTCTTCAATTCGGTGTTCTAGTAAGAAATTCTATTATCTTCAACTTAGAAACTATCAACCCGTATTTTTCACACTCACTTATTATTTAACTTAAGATCATATATGTTTTGCAAATTTATAAAGCTTTCAGCATATCTGGAATTTTCCTTCTAAGGTTCCATCTCAATTTAGGAATTTTTATCATCTCTACTAAAGGTATAAGCCCTAGCTTTCATTCCTATCTCTCATCCAAACCCCAATCATATACCCCTACGTGTGTGTATGTATCACCCCTACACTTGGAAATTCAATTCAAGCTATTATACTCTTGTCCATCGTCCAAAGTACTTTTAGTTGGTGAATTTTAGATGAAATTGCTCACACATCCTTAATGCGACCGTTAATACTTCTTGAGGTACTAACGACCGATTACAAAATGTGTTCACGCATTTAGGCATAATTGCTCGTCTTGTAATACCTAAGGCTTTAGCAGTGACTCCCAAACCAGTTGGTCTAAGGCGCCAGGTGATAAAGCACCCTCGCTATATATTTTTTTATTTTACGCAGCCTTAAGTAATTACAAAATCAGTGTTTATTTTTTTATATTGCTTTATTCACACTTATAATTTTATCTTTTTTCATACTAAGGATTTTAGACAAGAGCATTTCAAGGTATCCTCTACTATTCCAAGTTTCAAGGTGCGTGTATGTGCGAGTTGTAGGGTATATATTTTCAGAATTTAGTCTTAAGGTTCGGAATTATTTTTCAGACTTACACTTCAATAAAAATTTCAATACTCTTCCCTTATTTTGACTTAGCCCAAGAAGTGAACTCAAAATTTTCCTATTTCTAAGTAAACTACAATGACATATATTTTCTACCGTTAAATTTTAAGAAAGGTTATTTTTAGGGTTTTTAATTTACTAAGTTTTGGGATCTAGTTTTTCCTAGCTAGTTAACCGTCTTATCAAACTTAAGTCAAATATGGCCAAAGTTGAACTTTTCAATTTTTATAATTTTTAAATTTTTCAATTTTTATGGGTTTTAAAATAAGTATGCAAATGCAAAATTATACATATGAATGCGAAGGAAGAAAGCTTACCGAGCACACCCCCAAACTTAAACTTGACAGTGTCCTCACTATCAGGATAAACCAAGAAGGTCAAAATTGTCGGCACTCCTCTGTTTATTTTTCATTTTTATTTTATTAAAACTGGAAATTTACAAAAGTACCCCAAATTTTTTTTTATTTTCAAATTTTCATTTTTTTTTATTTTGTTTTTATATAATTACAAATGATACGTACCCCCAAACTTTTTTGAAACAGTGTTTTGGCTAGATAATCGAAAATTTAGGGGTAGATGGAGAAAGATCAGTCAATATAAATCGGTTCCTGCAAAAACAGGAGCTCCTCCGAAGGGTCCGTTTTGAGGAACGGTTTAAGTCGATGTCCGTTCACTTTAAATAGTGAACCATCCTCCGGGTTTTCTAGATCGACCGCATCGTGCGGATATACGGTGCGTATCATAAATGGCCCTTTCCATCGAGATCTGAGCTTGCCGAGATGGAAATGTAACTGAGTATCATAAAGTAGAATCTATTGACCAGGTTTGAAAGTCTTGCGCATAAGGTGTTTATCGTGAAACATCTTCGTTCGGTTTTTAACAACTACTGCGTTCTCATAGACTTCATCCCGCAGCTCGTTTAATTCGTTCAACTGCAGCTTTCTATTGCTGCCCGCATCTCCCAAAGATAGGTTCAACTCTTTTATTGCCCAAAATTCCTTATGCTCTATTTCAACTGGAAGGTGGCAAGTCTTTCCATAAACAAGCCTATATGGAGATATGCCAAGATCGGTCTTATAGGCAGTACGGAATGCCCAAAGGACATCAATCAGTTTTGATGACCAATCTTTACGGTTTTTGAAAACCGTTTTCTCTAATATCTATTTAATCTACCGATTCGAAATCTCGGCTTGCCCACAAGTTTGGGGATGATAGGGCGTTGACAGCTTGTGAGTAATGGAGTATTTCCTTATTAAGGACTCGAAAGTCCTATTACAAAAGTGAGATCCATTATCACTGATAATCGTGCGAGGATGCCAAAACTGAGAAAAAATGTTTTCTTTGAGAAATCTAACGACAACCTTGTTGTCATTAGTTCGGCTGGGCACAGCCTCGACCCATTTTGAAATATAGTCAATAGCAAGTAGAATATACATGTTCCCAAAAGAGTTGGGAAAAGGTCCCATAAACTCTATCCCCCAAACATCAAAAATTTCAACAATCAAAATTGGTTGGAGCGGCATTTCATTTCTCCGAGATATCCGGCCCAAGTGTCGTCACCGGGAGCATGTCTTGCAGTATTCGTATGCGTATTTAAAAAGTCGTGGCCAGTAGAAACCACACTGCAAGATTTTTTCTGCTGTCTTTTCAGGGCCAAAATGCCCGCCACATGCTTGATCGTGGCAGAATGACAGCACGCTCTTAAACTCGTTGTCGGGGACACACCGACGAATGATTTGGTCGGAACAGTATTTGAAGAGATATGGTTCATCCCAGTAAAAATGTTTTACTTGAGACAGGAATCGGAGTCTGTCCTGATTCGACCAATCGTTTGGTATCAGTCCGGTAGCCAAATAATTTATGATATCTGCAAACCTAGATTCATATGACACAGTTAAGAGCTGCTCATCTGGAAAAACGTCTTTAATAGAAATTTGAAGTGTAGGCAAAGAAGGAAGTCGTGAAAGGTGGTCGGCGACTACGTTTTCGCATCCTCTCTTGTCTCTTATGACAAAGTCAAACTCTTGTAGCAAGATAATCCAACGTATTAGCCGAGATTTAGCATCCTTCTTCGCAAAAAGATGGTGAAGAGCTGAGTGGTCCGTGTAAACGATGACTGGAGAGCCGATTAAATAGGGCCTGAACTTTTCTAGTGCAAACACAACAGCTAAGAACTCTTTTTCAGTTGTTGTATAATTTAGTTGGGCCTCGTTTAAGGTTCGGCTAGCGTAATAAATTATATGCGGCATCTTATTTATGTGTTGTCTAAGGACAGCACCAATGGAGAAATTAGATGCATCGCACATAATTTCAAATGGATGCGTCCAGTCGGGAGATGAAAGAATGGGAGCGGAAATGGGTGAGTTTTTCAACTACTCGAACGCCTTCATACAGCTTGAGTCGAAATCAAAAGTGGTGTCCTTGGCCAACAAAAGAGTCAAGGGTCTAGCTATCTTGCTAAAATCTTTGATGAATCGTATATAGAAACCGGCATGGCCAAGGAAGGCTCGGATGTCTTTGACGCACTTGGAAGGAGGAAAATTGGAAATGACTTCAATCTTAGCTTTATCAACCTCAATGCCATTTTGCGAGATGATATGTCCTAGGACAATACCTTCTCGTACCATAAAGTGGCATTTCTCCCAATTTAAAGTGAGGTTCTTATCCCTACACCGGGTAAGAACTGCGTCTAAATGTAGCAAACACTCATCAAAGGAGTCGCCGAAAATGGAGAAATCATCCATAAAAATCTCCAAGAATTTTTCCACCATGTCTGAAAAAATGCCCATCATACACCGCTGGAAAGTAGCAAGTGCATTGCATAACCCAAAGGGCATGCGACGGTAAGCAAATGTACCGAAAGGACAAGTAAATGCGGTCTTGTCTTGGTCCTTTTCGGCGATGGGAACTTGATTATAGCCGGAGTAGCCAAAAAGCAGTAAAATTCATGCCCAGCCAATCGTTCTAGCATTTGGTCAATGAAAGGTAATGGAAAGTGATCTTTCCGTGTCGCGGCATTGAGTTTTCTATAATCAATGCAAACTCGTCACCCAGTTTGGGTGCGAGTAGGTATTAACTCATTCGCCTCATTAGTTATGACCGTTATGCCCGATTTCTTTGGGACAACGTGAATGGGGCTAACCCACTGGCTATCAAAGATAAGGTAAATGATACCACTATCAAGACATTTTACAATCTCCTTTTTAACAGCCTCCTTCATTACAGGGTTGAGGCGTCTCTGTGGATCCCGTACTGGCTTGGCATCATCCATCATATGTATATGATGTTCAACTATGAGGGGACTAATCCCCTTAATGTCCGCCATAGTCCAGCCAAAATCTTGCCGATTATTTTGTAAGACCACTAAAAGGGTTTTCTCTTGCTCGAGGGATAGAGAGGCCGATATGATAACAGGAAGGGTCTCATTCTCACCTAAGTAAGCGTATTTAAGGTGAAACGTCAATAACTTGAGTTCGAGTTTTGGAGGTGAAACAATTGAAGGTAAAATTGGTGAAACTGTCTCGAACTCGAAGGATTCCAACAATGGTTCGAAGCGAGTGTAAGCAACCGAGTCGGATGGTTCAGTTAACTCATCCGAAAATTCAAAGGACTCAAACTCGGGTGGTGATTCTTCAAAATCGTTCGAAAAAGTGAAACACTCGTAATCGTTATCGGGTGTGAAAATTATGTCAGATTCAAGGAGGAACGCACTAGTGGCATCAAAACTGCTGTGATCGAACAGAAATTTTTCGAGCTCACAGTCCTCCTGAGTGATCTCTTGGATCGAGCAAACATCAAGTATATTAGCATTAGGCTCGGAGGGCTGATTTCCCAACTTAAAAATGTTGAGTTCAATTGTCATGTTTCCAAAAGATAGGTTCATCGAACCATTTCGACAATTGATCACCGCATTAGAAGTTGCAAGAAATGGTCGACCAAGTATCACCGGAATTTGACTCCGGGGGTTAGCTTCAGGCTGTGTGTCCATAACAATGAAATCAACGGGGAAAATGAAGTCCCCTACTTTAATCAACACATCCTCTAACTCACCCTTAGGATGGGTAATGGATTGATCGGCCATT
Organism: Agapanthus africanus; assembly: GCA_030015575.1. Lineage (NCBI taxonomy): Eukaryota > Viridiplantae > Streptophyta > Magnoliopsida > Asparagales > Amaryllidaceae > Agapanthus > Agapanthus africanus. The sequence goes on along the minus strand of CM057337.1, from coordinate 69,180,465 downwards.
TGGAGAGTACAATGTATGGGTTTCAGCTCTCCAACTCCTAATTGTTCATATACTGAATAGGGAAGCAAATTAACACTAGCACCAAGATCTAAAAGTGCACGATTGATGTTCTTATCCCCAATTGTTATTGAAATTGTAGGACAGCCATGGTTCTTACATTTTTGGGGTATAGGTTGGGTAAGCGTATCACTTACTGCACTAGCCACGAAAACTTTCTTAGGTACCTGCGATTTCCTCTTCTTGGTGCATAAGTCCTTTAAGATTTTAGCGTAAGAAGGGACTTGTTGGATTGCATCCAAGAGAGGTATGTTAATGCTAACCTGTTTGAATAACTCCACAATCTTCTCCATTTGTGGAGTTTGTTTATTGGATCTCAACCTGTTTGGAAATGGAATATTTTGAAAATTTGTTGAGTCCAATGTTTGTGGAGTAGATTGCGGAGTTGGAACGGATCCCAATGTTGGTGTTTTCGTGGAGTGAGATGTGGGTCCGTTCGAATTAGAAGAAGTAGAGCCTTGTGAAGAATGAAGAACAGGCTCTGAATAAGACGAAGAAGATGAAGGAGATGAAGAAGAAGAAGAAGAAGAAGAAGAAGCGGCGGCCGGGGTGTCATCGTTATTGCCAACGTTGTTGTGCAATACCTTTCCAGATCTCAATGTAGTCACGGTACTCACATTATGATTTTGTTGTTCATGAGCAACATATGTATTTTGTGTGTGACCGGGATTTGGCAGTGGTTGAGATGGAAGTTTCCCCTTCTCTCGCTCGCTTAACGCAGCATTCAGTTGTGCAATTTGGGCTTCAATTGTTTTGATGCTATGATCATGTGAAGCAGTGTGTTGCACCAAAGACTGAATGGATGATTAGATACTGGCTGAGGATTGCGTAGATTGTTTTAAAAATGCATCCAGACTTCGTTCTAGCGAGGAAACCTTATCGTTATTTGGCTGAACAAAATTGTTTTGAGGATAAGAGTTGTTTGGTATAAAGTTGTTCATTGGGTTTTGGTAAGATTGGGGTTGGAAAGGTTGCTGATATTGAGTTTGTTGAGGGGCTTGTTGTTGTACAGGAGGCCTCTGAAAATTGTTATTTCCTTGGAATTGTTGTTGATTTTGATTCCAGGCGAAATTTGGGTGGCTCCTCCAACCAGGATTATAAGTTGAAGAGTATGGATCATTTCTTTGTCTTTGCTGAAAGGCAGCATTGACTTGATCTTGTCCTTGAACAGGCGGGTTGTATGTACACTCTTCAATTAGATGGGACGGATCCGAACAACAAGCGCAAATAGTGCGTGGGGGTAAAGCTAGGGCAGGAGAAGGCGATGAGAATTTGCTCTCAATTGCTTCTAGTTTTTTCGTCAGTGCAGCCATTTCGGCCTTCATTGCAATCGACATATCAAGTTGATGTATGCCTGCCCTAGACTGACCCGATGAAGTAGATGAAGTGGTCTTAGTGCTTTCCCACTGAAATGTTTGTTCAGCAAGATCGTCGAGAAATTGCCAAACTTCCTCGCTAGATTTTGTAAGAAAGTGACCTTGACAAATGGTTTCCAACAACTGCTTAGTTGCTGGGTTCAGTCCTTCGTATAAAGTTTGGCAAAGTTACCATTTCTCGATACCGTGGTGAGGTCACTGAACAAGAAGGTCCTTAAATCTTTCGAAACACTTCCAAAAAGGTTCGAAAGGAAGCTGGGAAAATTGATTAATTTCGTTGCGAATTCTCGCGGTCTTGTAGTGTGGGTAAAACTTTTTTAGAAAAGTCTTAACAAACTCTTCCCAATTTTTTATGGAGTGCGATACTGTGCTATATAACCATTTTTCAGCTAGGTCACATAAAGTGAATGGAATGACACGTAGCCTTATAGCATCATCAGAAAGTTGGGTGGTCTTCATCATTGCGCAAACATTCTGGAATTTGTTAATGAAGATGTAGGCATCTTCGGATTCCAGCCCATGAAATTTGGGCAATATATTGATGAAGTGGGGTTTAATTTCGAAGTTATCCCCATTCGCCGGTGGAAGTGAAAGACAAGTGGGAAGTGCGGTGCGGGTGGGATAGAAAAGATCCTGGAGTGCGATTCGTTGGGGCGCTTCGACAGGAGGGTGTGGTGGGTTATTCACACCCAGTTGAGGTGGAATCAGCCCCGTAGGTAAGAGGTTGTTAGGATTGAATCCCGACATCTCCTTAGAAGATGATGAATTTGAAGATGAAGGTAAAGAGGTGGAAGGAGTTTCGACTTCGGAGTCGAACGCATCGTTACTAGGCACTAACGAGACACGGACTAAACGGGCGCTAGTGTCCCTGGTCCAACTGGACATACACTAACGAGGTGTAGTATAGTCAAAAAGTAAAAATAGAAGGTGGGGGTAAGAAAACGTCAATGAGAGAATGTGGGTGCAAGTGGGGTGCAATGGATTTCTAGCGACAAAATGGCAAGTTTTTTTTTTCTTTTTTTTTTTTTGTAAAAATTTTGTTTTGTGGTTTTTTTTTATAAGGAGTTTTGCAAAAGATTTTTTATAAGGAACTAGAAACACTTTCAAGTAATCACAATATGCACAATCAAGCCTAGAGCTAGGGTCTCCTAAGTCAACTAGACTGCTCCTAACTGTTCCAAAGGGCAAGTTATGAGATATCCTCGAATCGCCTCTTCACCGCCAACTGTGGCCAGGTAAGCACAAGTAAAGAAAGGAGGGATCCGTTCACGAATCACCGTGAGACAGGTCTTTTAAAATTACCTTTCCCACTTGTCTAGCCTAGGCACCACAAAGTCAGGTTTAGATAAACGACCGATGCCTACAACCTTCCTTTGTCCTAATGAGCACGACAGTCCTTATTGGCTGAGTCTAATATTTTTTAATTAACTCGAGGGTTGATGCAAATACTTTTTGTGATTTTTGGGGTCCTAGGAAGGGTAATGAAATCCCCACCCAATCTGGATTGGTGTAATAGCCCCTTAAAAGTCCGTTTAAAAAATGCAAAGCAGTAAACATACAAAAATCCAAAACACTTGCCCAAAAAAATTTCTTTTATTTGCGGCGTAAAGAATCCTGCACAACATTGATTTATTGGAAAGGGGGAAGAAATTTTGCGCAAAGAACCCTACAGGAAAATTTTCAATGGACTACAGAGGGCAGAAGAGAGGAAAAGAATGCTTACAGAGAAGTTTTCAGTTGCTGACGTCAGCAAAGTGCCGCGGTTCCATGGCAGAATGCTCCCTTTAGCCACGTGTTCATATCAGATTATTGCATTTTTATACCACCCAATTTTTATCATATTGCTTATCGGTAGGTACTCTTGAGCCGTGTTTGCTAGTCAATTGCAGGATACAGGTTCTCGGCTCTTAACAATGAAATTCATGGAAAAACACGACAAAATCCGGGTTCCTGCCAACCACAGATAAAACACGGAACTCCGCTCTTTATCCGTCTGTTGCCACACACCAGTTTAGGAGACAAAATGGCAAATCAAATGTCATTTTCATGCACAAGGCTCAATGGCAGCACAAGATCCAAGAAATCTACGCGGAGCTCAAGAAAATCATGACAAAAAGATCCATATCCAATCACCTTTTGATCAACAGAAATTCTGGAAAAATCGTGAAGACAATCTGAGAAAATACATATACCAGAATAAAGGGCACACAATACCAGGAGAAGCCACCAAATTTGGTGACCCAATTCCTCAATAGGGCCGCGGAACCGCGGCCTAAGCATGCTTAGGCCGCGGAACCACGGCCATACGGAGTCTTCAGAAGTCAATTTTTTAGGGGTAGTTGGGTCTTTTCACATGGGTCCAGAATGTTGCCCTAGAATTTCTGTTACCTGCCTATAAATAGTCCAGAACTTGTGAAGCCAAAGGGGTGCATAATCTTGTATTTTTCTAGGTTTAGAATACTTGTTTCTTCTTCCTCTTCTCATCTCTTCTCCATTGAAAAACTTGTAGTGAGCTTTTGTGAGTGAAGAATGATGAATAAAGAAGTTCCTTTTGTTATTATACTTGTCTTGTTCTCTTATTATTGCTTGTAATTTTCATTTGTTAAGTAATTGTTGTTATTTATTATTGTTTCTTTCTTTCTCTTTTCCTTTATCCTTAAAAACAACCATGATGCTTACGCTTGATCCTTGCCGAGGTGAGGTCGCAAATAGCTAGTTGTTGTCTTCTAATCTCTTTCTTTCTATCTTCCTCTTTGTTTTGTTTTCTTTTCATTATGATGTGTGAGTAGTTTCATACTTGTTAGGGTAGGATAAGGGAAGTTTGAGAGAAGAAAATCTCTCTCACTCTTTCCTTGCCCAACATCTTAAATCGACTCCCGTTAATTGAACCACAATCCGCTCCTTACGGCACCCTATCCTACATGATAGCGATGATTCCGTAGTGAGACCGGTTGTGGTTGAATTAACCGGAGGTTATGGCTAAGAGCCAAGAACGGACGAACAAGCACCAAAAGGAAGAACTTAAGCGTTGGAAAGCCTAACTTATACTCGCAAGTTCCTTCCTAGTCGTGCTAATCCCCGTTGTTGCCGATTACCGTAACACCGATATTAAGAGTGGCAATGAAAGAAGTGAGGGACTCCTAACTCAAACTAACATAATCCTAACCCTAACAAGCTCTCTTTACATATCATTTTAACACTTAGATAGTCACAAACAAATCTGGAAAACTGGACTTAACTCGTTAAAGCACATAGAAAAAAATTCCCATCTCCCTGCGGACGACCCGTACTCAACCGGCTAGCTACAAGTGAAACCGTCTTGATTGCGGTAATTAACTAAACTTGAACACGCAGAATCCTTACCAATCAAATGGCGCCGTTGCCGGGGAGACGGTAGTTTATTTCCTTGTGTAATTTCGGGTTAACTTGTGAATATAAATATAACCAAAACAAAAAAAATACACTTTGTAAAAAATCATTTTGTTATTTTTTGATTAGTTTTTGTGTAAGTGTGCAGGAAAATACGAAGTTCGAGTTCGGTGCCCAAAACGGGGGAAGATACGAAATTCAAGTTCAGTGCCAAAGACGTGGGAAGATAGACCCACATTTCGCGGCTACACCGCGATGGATCAAAACGAAGCAAACGGTCTACTGTAAAAATCTGGAACAGATACAGTAAGCAAGTCAAAATTCAGCACATCCAGACAAGCAGAGGACACCCAACAGAGCATACCCAAAAATTTCAGAAGCCCAATCCCACCATCTTGCCGCGGAACCGCGGCATAAGCCAGCTTAGGCCGAGGAACCACGGCCGTTTGGTCTCTTCAGTGTGCCAAAAATTTTGGGTACGTCTCTCTCTTCTCTCTCCCACTCTTCTGGACTCCAATAAACTGTGTTTTCTGCAGCATTCTTTGCGCAAATTCTCTTCCCCCTTCCAATAAACTGTTCTTGTGCAGGATTCTTTGCGCCGCGCTAAAAATAAAAATTGTTTGCATTTGATTTGTTACCGCTTTGCATTCATTAATACGGACTTAAGGGGCTTGAAACCAATTCAGATTGGGTGGGGATTTCATCACCCTTCCCAGGACCCCAGAAATCACAAAAAGTATATGCATTGACCATTGTTAAATTAAAAAATACTAGACTCAGCCCTAAGGACTTCGCGCTCAATAGGACAGAGGACTAATTACAGACATCGGCCGTTTATCCTATCCTGACTTTGCGGTGTCTAGGCAAGTGTGACGAAGGCAAGTAGTTATTTAATTAAGGAACTTCGCGAAAGCGTTGGACAACCTCCCACTTACCTGGCACTTATCTGGCCGCAATTGGCGGAGAAGAGGCGGTTTGAGATCCTGTTTCTAGTTCTTTGGAACAGTTAGGAGCTGTCTAGCTGACCTAGGTGACCCTAGATCTAGGTGTGATTGTGCATATCTTGTTTGTGATTGCTTAAAGCCGTAAATCCGTACATATTTCTGTAAAGCTCTTTCTTAAAAAAAAAGGAAAAAATCAAAAACTTTTATAAAAACTTGCCCTTTGTCGCCAAAATCCATTTTTCACCCACCACCCATCGCCTTTTTCCATTGACGTTTTCTTACCCTCACCTTCTCCGCTTTGACTATACTAAACTCGTTTAGTGTATGTCCGCTTGGACTCGGGACACTAGCGCCCGTCTAGTCTGCGTTACGTTAGTCGCTACCGACTACGCGATCGACTCAGACGTCGAAACTCCGTCCACTCCTCTTTCACCTTTACCTTTGCCGGCCAACTCCGACGTTGACCGGAATTCTGTTCATACATCTTCACCTTCACCATCACCAACCTCTTCTTCCGCGATGTCAGGATTTAATCCGAACATCTCTTTGACTACCCCTGGATTGGCTCCATCTCCTACGGAGACCAATAACCCACCACCACCGTCTGTTGTAGCGCCGTAGCGAATCGCGCTCCAGGATCGTTTCTATCCCACCCGTTCTGCACTTCCTACCTGCCTTTCTCTTCCACCGGCCAATGGGGATAATTTTGAAATTAAGCCCCACTTCATCAACATGCTTCCACGATTTCATGGGCTTGAATCTGAAGATGCCTATATCTTCATCAATAAATTTCAAAACGTTTGTGCCATGATGAAAACTACCCAACTGTCGGACGATGCTATACGTCTACGGGTCATTCCATTCACTTTATGCGATCTTGCTGAAAAATGGCTGTATAGCACTGCTTCCCACTCTATAACCAGTTAGGACGAATTTGTAAAAGCGTTTCTAAAGAAATTTTATCCGAATCATAAAACCGCAAGGATTCGCAATGAAATCAACCAATTCTCTCAGCTTCCTTCTGAACCCTTCTGGAAGTGCTTTGACCGGTATAAAGACCTTCTTGTTCAGTGTCCTCACCATGGTATCGAGAGATGGCAACTTTGCCAAACCTTATACGAGGGCCTGAACCCAGCAACGAAGCAGTTGTTGGAAACCATCTGTCAGGGCCACTTCCTATCGAAATCTGACGAGGAAGCGTGGCAATTCTTTGACGACCTTGCGGAGCAAACGCTACAATGGGAGAGCACCAGACCGACTTCTTCTTCTTCTACCTCCACTTCTACCGGTCAGTCTAGGGTAGGAATTCACCAACTTGATGTCTCTATTGCGATGAAAGCTGAAATGGCTGCAATAACGAGAAAGCTTGAAGCGATAGAGAGCAAATTTTCTTCTCCTGCTCATGCCCCTGTTCTTCCCCTTCGTACCATCTGCGCTTGTTGTTCCGATCCTTCTCACTTAACCGAAGAGTGTCCTTACAATCCACCATCGCAAGGACAGGATCAGGTTAATGCTGCATTCCAGCAAAGACCGAGGAATGATCCATACTCTTCCACCTACAATCCCGGTTGGAGGAACCACCCCAATTTCGCCTGGAATCAGAATCAGAATCAATTCCAAGGCAACAATTTCCAAAGGCCCCCTCCGGCGCAACAACAAACTCAACAGCAGTTTCAGCAACCCTTCCAACCCCAACCTTTCCAAAATCAGACGAACAACTTTGCACCCAACAATTCTTTTCCACCAAACAACTTTGTTCCGTCAAACAACGATAAGGTTTCCTCGCTCGAACGAAGTCTGGAGGCGTTCGTTAAACAATCGACACAATCCACCGCAAACATCCAGTCTTCCATTCAGTCCTTAGTGCAACACACTGCCGCTCATGGGCAAAGCATCAAAACCATCGAGGCCCAGATTGCACAACTGAATGCGGCCTTAAGCGAGCGAGAGAAGGGGAAGCTCCCGTCCCAACCACTCCTAAATCCCGGTCACCCACAGAACATACATGTTGCTCTTGAACAACAGAATCATAATGTGAGTGCCGTGACCACATTGAGATCGGGAAGGATGCTGCAAAACAACATCGGCACACGGATCAATGATGACACCCCGGCCGCTTCTTCTTCTACTTCTTCTTCTCCTTCGTCTCCTGCTTCTTCGTCTTCTGAGCCTATTCTCCGTTCTTCACAAGGCTCTCCTTCCTATTCTTCTGCTTTGAATGGACCCACTTCTCACTCCACGAAAACACCTGTTCTGGGATCCGTTCCTACTCCACAATCTCCTCCACAAGCATTAGACTCAACCAATTTTAAAAACGTCCCATTTCCAAACCGGTTGAGGTCTAATAAACAAAATCCTCAAATGGAGAAGATTCTGGAGTTATTTAAGCAGGTTAACATTAACATTCCTCTTTTAGATGCCGTCCAACAAGTCCCATCCTACGCGAAAATCTTAAAGGACTTGTGCACGAAAAAAAGGAAGTCTCAGGTGCCAAAGAAAGTTTTCTTGGCTAGTGCTGTGAGTGATGCTCTTACCCAATCTTTACCACAAAAACGGAAGGACCCTGGCTGTCCTACGATTTCCATTACCATTGGGGATAAGAACATTAACCGCGCACTATTAGATCTTGGTGCCAGTGTTAACCTGCTTCCGTACTCAGTATACGAGCAATTAGGCGTAGGAGAGCTGAAACCCACGCACTGCACTCTCCAAATGGCCGACCGATCGATCACCCATCCTAGGGGTGAGCTAGAGGATGTGTTAATAAAAGTCGGGGACTTCATATTCCCCGTTGACTTCATCGTATTAGACACACAGCCTGTAGCTAACCCCCAGAATCAAATTCCGGTGATACTCGGTCGCCCATTTCTTGCAACCTCAAATGCTGTGATCAATTGTCGCAATGGTTCGATGAACCTCTCTTTTGGAAACATGACGATTGAACTCAACATTTTTAGGTTGGGGAATCAGCCCGCCGAACCTAATGCTCATATACTGGACGTCTGCTCGATCCAGGAGATCACCCCTGAAGAGTGTGAATTCGAGGAGTTTCTGTTCGAACACGATAACCTTGACGCCACTAGTGCGTTCCTCCTCGAACCTGCTGCTGTTTCTGCGCCCGACAACGACTATGAGTGTTTCACATTCTTGAACGATCTTAGCCGCTCGCAACCCGAGTTTGAATCCTTTGAATTTCCGGATGAGTTACCTGAACCATCCGACTCGGTCGCTTACACTCGTTTTGAACCTTTGCTGGAATCTTTTGAGTTCGAGACCATTTCACCAATCTTGCCTTCCATCATTTCACCTCCAAAGCTCAAACTCAAGCCTTTGCCGTCTCACCTTAAGTACGCTTACTTAGGTGAGAACGAGACCCTCCCTGTCATCATCTCGGCTTCTCTAGCTCCAGAGCAAGAGAAAGCTCTTCTCACGGTCTTGCACAGCAACAGGCAAGCTTTTGGCTGGTCCATGGCGGACATCAAGGGGATTAGTCCCCTGATCGTTGAGCATCACATTCATCTGATGGATGATGCCAAACCAGCCCGGGATCCACAAAGACGTCTCAATCCAGTCATGAAAGAGGCTGTGAAGAAGGGGATCGTAAAATGTCTAGATAGTGGTATCATTTACCCTATCTCTGATAGCCAGTGGGTTAGCCCCATTCATGTTGTCCCCAAGAAGTCGGGCATCACGGTCATAACCAACGAGGCGAACGAGTTAATCCCCACTCGCACCCAAACTGGGTGGCGAGTATGCATTGATTACAAAAAACTCAACGCCGCAACGCGGAAAGACCACTTTCCGCTACCTTTCATTGACCAGATGCTTGAACGATTGGCCGGACACGAGTACTACTGCTTTCTTGATGGCTACTCCGGCTATAATCAAATTCCCATCGCCGAAAAAGACCAGGACAAGACCACTTTCACTTGTCCTTTCGGCACGTTCGCATATCGTCGCATGCCCTTTGGGTTATGCAATGCGCCCGCTACCTTCCAGCGGTGTATGATGGGAATCTTCTCAGACATGGTGGAAAATTTTCTGGAGATCTTCATGGACGATTTCTCCATCTTCGGCGATTCCTTCAACGAGTGTTTGCTGCATCTTGACGCTGTCCTTACCCGATGTAAGGACAAGAATCTCACTTTGAATTGGGAGAAGTGCCACTTCATGGTGCGCGAAGGTATTGTCTTAGGACATATCATCTCGCAAAATGGCATAGAGGTTGACAAAGCAAAGATTGAGGTCATTTCCAATCTCCCTCCTCCCCAATGCGTCAGAGATATCCGAGCCTTCCTTGGCCATGCCGGTTTCTATAGACGGTTCATCAAGGACTTTAGCAAGATTGCTAGGCCCTTGACTCTTTTGCTGGCCAAGGATACGCCATTCGATTTCAACTCAAGCTGTGTGACTGCATTCGAGTCATTGAAAAGCTCACTCACTTCTGCTCCCGTTCTTTCTTCGCCTGACTGGACGCATCCATTTGAGATTATGTGCGATGCATCCGACTTTGCCATTGGTGCTGTCCTTGGACAACACATCAACAAGATGCCGCACGTAATCTATTATGCAAGCCGAACCCTGAACGATGCCCAACTCAATTATACAACAACTGAGAAGGAATTCTTAGCTGTTGTATTTGCTTTAGAAAAGTTCAGGCCCTACCTCATCGGCTCTCCAGTCATTGTCTACACAGACCATTCTGCTCTGCGCCATCTTTTTGCGAAGAAAGATGCAAAATCTCGGCTAATACGTTGGATCCTCTTGCTTCAAGAGTTTGACCTTGTCATTAAGGATAAACGAGGATGTGAAAACGTAGTTGCCGACCATCTCTCACGACTTCCTTCTTCGCCTTCGCTTCCAATTCCGATCAATAACGTTTTCCCGGATGAACAGCTCTTGACAGTATCTTGCGAACCCTGGTTCGCAGATATTGTGAACTATTTGGCCACGGGATTACTACCGACTGAATGGTCAAGTCAGGACAGACTTCGCTTCTTATCCTAAGTAAAACACTTTTACTGGGACGAACCATATTTGTTCAAGTACTGTCCCGACCAGATTATTCGTCGGTGTGTCCCTGACGAGGAATTCAAGAGTGTGCTGTCATTTTGCCACGATCAAGCGTGTGGCGGGCATTTTGGCCCCAGAAAGACAGCTGAGAAGATCTTGCAATGTGGTTTCTACTGGCCACAACTCTTCAAAGACGCTCATGACTATTGCAAGACTTTCTCCCGGTGCCAACACTTGGGCCGGATATCCCGGAGGAACGAGATGCCTCCACAACCAATCTTGGTTGTGGAGATTTTCGATGTTTGGGGGATAGATTTCATGGGGCCGTTTCCCAGCTCTTTCGGGAACTTGTACATCCTTCTCGCTGTTGATTACGTCTCTAAGTGGGTCGAGGCTGTGCCCAGCCGGACTAACGACAACAAGGTTGTCGTTAGGTTTCTTAAAGAAAACATTTTCTCCCGGTTTGGGCACCCCCGAGCGATCATTAGCGACAATGGAAGTCATTTCTGCAACAAAACTTTCGAGGCCTTGATGCGGAAATACTCCATTAATCATAAGCTATCCACGCCCTACCACCCCCAAACCTGCGGGCAGGCCAAAGTTTCAAATCGGCAAATCAAGCAGATACTGGAGAAGTCGGTTTCCAAGAACCGTAAGGATTGGTCGCTGAAACTCACTGATGCCCTTTGGGCATTTCGAACCGCTTATAAGACCGACCTTGGCATGTCTCCCTATCGGCTTGTGTATGGAAAAGCCTGCCACCTACCTGTCGAAATAGAGCATCGCGCATTTTGGGCGATAAAGGAGCTGAATCTGTCTCTCGAAGATGCGGGCAGTCATCGGAAGCTGCAGTTGAACGAATTGAGCGAGTTTAGGGATAAGGCTTACGATAACGCGGTTGTCGTTAAGAACCGAACGAAGGTGTTTCACGATAAACACATTTTGCGCAAAACTTTCGCACCTGGTCAGCAGGTACTGCTTTACGACACCCGACTTCACTTCCATCCAGGAAAGCTCTGATCTTGCTGGAAAGGGCCGTATTTTGTGCGGAATGTGTATCCGCATGGCGCTGTGGATTTGGAAAATCCAAAGGACGGTTCATTTTTCAAAGTGAACGGACACCGACTTAAACCGTACCTTAGCGCCGAACCAACAGAGGAGCTCCTGTTCTTACAGGAGCCAGTTTACCCTGCCTAATCTTCCTCTGCCTACCTCCAAACTTCGGTTATCCAGCCAAGAACAAGTGGACACTGTTCCAAATAAGTTTGGGGATATGTATATACCATTTTGTACATTCTTTTTCTTTTTCTTTTTCTTAAAACCAAAAACACAAAAAAAATATAATAAAAATAAAAATTTTGTGTATATCTAACCGACAATTTTGACCCTTCAAATGATCTCTTCATGCAATGACAGTGAGGACACTGTCCAGTTTAAGTTTGGGGGTACACTCGGTACGCATTTCTTACCTTCGCATTCATATGTATATTCTGCATCTGCATATTAAAATCCATAAAATCCATAAAAATCTAAAAAATTTCTAAAAACATAAAAACTTTTTGTCAAGTTAGCTAGTGGGAGGACTCTAATTCAACATTTCGACGGTTTTGTTTGATAAAATAAGAATAACTAAATCTTATGTTTAGATTTTGAAAACCTGAAAGATAACTCTCCTTTGAAGTTAACTATAGCTGATATACGTCTTTACATCACACTCCACGTGTCGTGAGTTTTCGGAAATTAGATGACAAGTCTTTTATGTCGAAAAACTTTTAAATGGATCAATGATTTTCTGAGGATCAAATAGGTTTGTTCTGAAATAAGTAATATCAAGAATGGTTTATGAAGTGAGTGAATATGAAGGAATGTTATTGATGCCTTAATTGGAACTAAGTCTGAAAAATAACCCATCTGAAACTTGATTGGAATGATTACACACCGAACCCACTAAACACGTCTTTTATCCAAAAAAAAATAATTGAACTGCCGGTTATATCTCCGTTCGTATTAAATCATCATGATTTTCACGCCAAACTGTCTTTTATTTTTGGACCTAGGTAACTTGAGTAATTAAGTCCGCTAGGGTGTCTCTACACCTAATGCCCTAAAACCAACTGGTTTGGGTGCATTGGCCCAAAGCTCGCTAAGAAGCCTAGAAAGTCCAGATTAAAACAAAATCAAGCAAGTGTTCTCTCCGAGTTAAAATTCCTAACGGTTCTTTGTGTGAGAATAATCTTGATAAAAGACAGGCTTTTATAAAAATTTTAGCGGAGATATGAAGGTTTTATTCTATGATAAAGACTATTGCACGTTCACAGAGGTGTGTATGAAATGAAAACAAGAAAAAGGTGGAGTGAAAAATAAGACCTAGTTTCCTGTTAGGGAAGATTGAAATTCTGAAGTTGAAACTTTACTGGAAAACGAAACTTGAAAAATGCTTAACTCTTTATAAAACTTATGTGATCCTTGTAAAAAAATTTATCTGGACTTATTGTATGATATGATGACTTTATTTGATCCTTCTGAAACTTAACGACACTATTTGCACTGCACGTAAAGACATATAAAATCTGTAGTTAAATAAGAAGCGAAGTGTGAAAAATAAAGTTTCGATAGTCTAGACTTAGGATAATAGAATTGTTATTTTCTGAAACAAAACTTTAGGGTTTGAATCTTAGTTATTTTACAAAACCAACTTGACCGGATTTTGTGGGTAGTATCCTCTGAAAACCCTCAGGAGACAACACTCCTCCTACTAGGGACACCTAGAGGTTTAACGGCTTGTTGCACATACTCAGTGCAATCGCGTTCCCTGCGAAAGTGAGGTTAGGAAATTTTTTGTGAATAAATTGGCTTTGCTCGGGACGAGCAAATGATAAGTTTGGGGGTATTTGTTCATATCAGATTATTGCATTTTTATACCACCCAATTTTTATCATATTGCTTATCGGTAGGTACTCTTGAGCCGTGTTTGCTAGTCAATTGCAGGATACAGGTTCTCGGCTCTTAACAATGAAATTCATGGAAAAACACGACAAAATCCGGGTTCCTGCCAACCACAGATAAAATACGGATCTCTGCTCTTTATCCGTCTATTGCCACACACCAGTTTAGGAGACAAAATGGCAAATCAAATGTCATTTTCATGCACAAGGCTCAATGGCAGCACAAGATCCAAGAAATCTACGCGGAGCTCAAGAAAATCATGACAAAAAGATCCATATCCAATCACCTTTTGATCAACAGAAATTCTGGAAAAATCGTGAAGACAATCTGAGAAAATACATATACCAGAATAAAGGGCACACAATACCAGGAGAAGCCACCAAATTTGGTGACCCAATTCCTCAATAGGGCCGCGGAACCGCGGCCTAAGCATGCCATACGGAGTCTTCAGAAGTCAATTTTTTAGGGGTAGTTGGGTCTTTTCACATGAGTCCAGAATGTTGCCCTAGAATTTCTGTTACCTGCCTATAAATAGTCCAGAACTTGTGAAGCCAAAGGGGTGCATAATCTTGTATTTTTCTAGGTTTGGAATACTTGTTTCTTCTTCCTCTTCTCATCTCTTCTCCATTGAAAAACTTGTAGTGAGCTTTTGTGAGTGAAGAATGATGAATAAAGAAGTTCCTTTTGTTATTATACTTGTCTTGTTCTCTTATTATTGCTTGTAATTTTCATTTGTTAAGTAGTTGTTGTTATTTATTGTTGTTTCTTTCTTTCTCTTTTCCTTTATCTTTAAAAACAACCATGATGCTTACGCTTGATCCTTGCCGAGGTGAGGTCGCAAATAGCTAGTTGTTGTCTTCTAATCTCTTTCTTTCTATCTTCCTCTTTGTTTTGTTTTATTTTCATTATGATGTGTGAGTAATTTCATACTTGTTAGGGTAGGATAAGGGAAGTTTGATAGAAGGAAATCTCTCTCACTCTTTCCTTGCCCAACATCTTAAATCGACTCCCGTTAATTGAACCACAATCCGCTCCTTACGGCACCCTATCCTACATGATAGCGGTGATTCCGTAGTGAGACCGGTTGTGGTTGAATTAACCGGAGGTTATGGCTAAGAGCCAAGAACGGACGGACAAGCACCAAAAGGAAGAACTTAAGCGTTGGAAAGCCTAGCTTATACTCGCAAATTCCTTCCTAGTCGTGCTAATCCCCGTTGTTGCCGATTACCGTAACACCGATATTAAGAGTGGCAATGAAAGAAGTGAGGGACTCCTAACTCAAACTAACCTAATCCTAACCCTAACAAGCTCTCTTTATATATCATTTTAACACTTAGATAATCACAAACAAATCTGGAAAACTGGACTTCACTCGTTAAAGCACATAGAAAAAGATTCCCATCTCCCTGCGGACGACCCGTACTCAACCGGCTAGCTACAAGCGAAACCGTCTTGATTGCGGTAATTAACTAAACTTGAACACGCAGAATCCCTACCAATCACCACGGTTCCACGTTTGTTTAGTTGGATCTGGCCTCCAAAATCTTTCTGTTATCTGTTTTGGTTCTCCTCTGTATGTTCAGATCTGTTGTTTGCTGTTTTGTTCACGGGATTTTTCCATATCTGAATCTATTCGTCTTTCTGTTCCTGCACAATTCGCACGAAAACCCTTCAAAAAATAACAAGATGATAATTTTTTTTTTGTTTTTTTATATTTTTCAGTTTTTATGATTTTTTTAATTTTTAATTAACCCGAAATTAAAAAAAGAAAATAACTACTGTTATCCCGGCAACGGCGCCATTTTATTGATCGTTCTTTTGTGCATATGCGTTTTGAAATCAAAGAATTAACCGCAATCAAGACGGTGTTTCTTGGTAGCTAGCCAGTTGAGTACGTGTCGGTCCACAGGGAAAACGTGTCTTTTCTTATTGTTCTAAAGAGTCAATTCATATTTGTGGTAGGTTTTTATTTCTATAAAAACTGAAATTGAATTTGATTTGGATTAAGACCTTGCTAGGGTTAAGATTAGGTTAGTTTGGAAAGTTAATTCTACTCACCGCTTTCTTTTCCCTGATTAAGAACATAGGTGTTAGAGTAATAATTAATAAAGGGGATTAGCACGACTATGATAGAACATAGTTTCTTCCCTTTGGTCCTTATCCGTCCTTTCTTAATTCTTAGCCCTAACCTCTATATTAATCAACCACAACCGGTCTAACTATGGAATCACCGCTATCTCGTAGGATAGGATGCCGTAGTGAGCGGTGTGTGTTTGACTAATATAGAGCCCTAATTTATAGAATTATACAGGCAAGAAAGGAGTGAGAGATTTTCATCTCTCAAACCTTCCCCAAACCTAATCCTAACAAGTGAGGAACTACTCACTCATTAGGGAATTAACAATGGAATTCATTTTTTATTTTTTTATTTTTTAATTATCTAATTAACGTGCAGATAATAAAAGACAGATATGAAAAATTGCAGAAATATAAATTGCAAATAAGGAAAATTCAAAATAAAAACTTACTTTTATTGATGCACTCTTTAACGATTACAATGGAATGAAAATTTTAAATTAGAAAATAAAAAGAGGCATGCTCCAAAAAGAGCTGTAGGCTTCCTATTTATAGATAGGAGAAACCCTAGGGTTTACATCTGATCCACATATAAAATTACAAGACTACCCTAAGAAAACCGGGTCAATGCACTGACTCCCACCGATACGTACCGACACACACCGACACGTACTTTGCACGGCCGCGGAACCGCGGCCATAAGCCTTGTTTGGCCGCGAATCCACGGCTATATGGTGCGGTTTCTGTCTCAAATCTTTAGGGCTGCTTCATGTTGCATTTTACTTCTGGTTTCTTCACTTGGTTTCTCAAAATATTTTCTATTTTCTTCCAGATTTCCACAGTGCAGAATATTGTGGACTTTACCGTTCGCTTCGTGTTGAAATCTTGAATCTTGTGCTGCCCTCATACGTTGTGCAATCGAACTGTTCATTGATCTTCATTTGTTCCTTAAACTGTAGGCGGCATCATAAAGATTCTTCTATTTGTTGGTCGTAATCTCACTTTTGTAGCGTTTTTTTACCATTTTCACTGTATTGTTTCGAGAACCTGTAACCTGCAACTATTTAGCAGACATGGATTAAAAGCACCTATTTATTTGCAATATGATTAAGAATGGGAAATATAATAATGCAAAAATATGATATGAACATGGAGCTATAGGAGTGGTCTGCGCAACCGCAGCCGAGGTAGTGGCTTGCGGAGCCGCAGCTGAAGGAGATGCATGTGGAGGCTCAGCCGAAGTTTCCTGTCGCGTCTGTTCAGTTTTGTGTGTAATAAACGAGTAAGAACTGTGTATTAGTCGAATTCGTATCATTATCAGTTATTGCGAAACCCCAATCTATGTATACTTAGGGACTTAGGCCTCGTTTGGATATCTAGTTTGGAAAACCGTAGTTTATTTTAATTAGATAGTTCTATATATGTATGATTAATCAAAGCTAAGTCTGCAACCAAATAAGCTCAGGCTATGTACTAATATTGGATATATTGATATCTATAATATGACATAATATTTTACTATTAAGTAGTATACATACCAACATCTCCTTCAACTCCTGGACGGTGACCTTCAAGGTGTCCAGTTCTTGCTCGAAACGTTGCTCATGGGAGATAGAGGAAGTAACCGCCGAAGTGGAGTCCAACCTCATATGGGCCCTGCTAGGACCCAGTCCCCGGCTTCTCTCCCAACCTCCGTGGTGCCCTCCGTGTGCGGCGTCTAGGACTGGGGTCAGCAGCATCGGATCGTTCTGTCCAGTAAAATCGATCCCCGATGCCTCCGCCTGCTCAACCACCCGCTCCTACACCCACATTAACAAGTAAAATATAAGTATATCATTTAAATTTGAACCTTTCAAAACAAAAATTTCAAATAGGGGTTGAATAAATATTAACATTTACGCAATACTCCTGGGTAGCGGTGTCGGGGTATCGAAGCTCGCCCGTGGCGGGATCTGTCGAGGTGCCGTGGACGGCAAGATACGCGGACAGCACGCTCGGTGTACCACCCTGCGCCAGGGTCTGAGCTCTCTGCAATTCGCCAAAAATTTACATATATTAGAAAATAACTCTTAATATTACATTATATCACAGTAGGTCTATTGTAATTTACCGATAACTCTATGGCACGAGTAATATTCCTCGAGCCACCTGTATAAGTGGGGCGACCCCTCTTCGCCGACTTCTTATTCTCTTTATTTTGATCGGCCTGTTTCTGCACAACACATTCAGATTTAGTTTTCTAATTAAGCAACACAAAAAAATAAATTATATACTAAACAATGAATTACATTTAAAATACATACCTGTTTGCGCTGAGAGTCGAAATATTGGCACAATAGAGGCCATGTATCTACGTCGACTCTCGCAAAGGCCGGAGTATGTAGGAGGGCCGCTCTCTCTGCCTCGGGGGCCGCCATCCACAGGGAATAGCAGTCGATCTTCAGCTCATTCCTATTATATCGGACCTTCGATTGCATTTTCTTCATCAGGCCATGGTACAGAGCGTGAAGATCGAGCACCCTCCCAGGGTAATCAGGGTCAGGTACAGGCTAAAAATCGTAATCCACTGAAAATACAAAAAAAACAATGTTATTAAATTGCAAGTGTTAATAATAAATATATTGGATAAATCAAATGAAAAAAATATATTAATTCCCGAGCCTGATCCCAGAAGAGGGCGAATGAGTGCCGGTGCTGGTCGCCCCACTCAAGGTGAAGTGGATAGTTCTTCACAAGGCGGCTCTCATCCCCATATACCGGCCAAACCTCTCGCCATAATCGTCGGTATAGCGATAATCAGGGGTAAAAAAGATGGGGAATGTTGCCTCCCCCTAGCTTTTTCGGGACTCAGCCTGTGGGACTGATTCGGGCCTCGAGTCCCCCTCTCGGGATGGGGAGGCCCTGCGTCTACAAGAAATATCAAGACAATCAATATTAAGACAAAGTGGTATTAAGAAATCAAGGTTTAACGAAAATTAAAGTGTGATATATACTTTCGGGGACAGAAGCACGAGCCCGGGCCCGGGCAGCAGTACGAGCGGGACGATAGTTCCTCCGGTGAAGAACAGCCGGTGACCCGGACGTGGACGCATCTCCAAATAGAAAATAAACATCAATAAAATTACATGAAGTTCATGTTTATTCTTAAAGGATATGTAAAATGAATAAATATTTTATATTTATTCATACAAACCTGCAGACTGAGCGGAGGGTATGGAAGTGACGGGAGTGGCCCCTGCACCAGACGAGGATGCACTACCTATAATTAGACAATCAAATACCAGCTATATAAGTAATTGCAAAAAGAATGTGTATATCAATAATATAACGCCCACGGGCCTCATCTTCCATCAGATCTTAAGAAAGAGGGATTTTTAAAATCCCACCCCTCTTGTTCTTCAAGATCCGGCCAACGGAGAAGGAAGAAGGAGACCCGTCTCTAAAGACCCCACTTTGGGAAAGATCCAGGACTCAAGGGAGAAGCCCCTTCATCTTCTCCAAAAATACCTTAGGAGTTTAACTCCTCAAAATATATACACAAAATAATAGGTATTTCTTTTTGGGAGTACAACTCACAGTGCGGGGCCAACTCCCTTTTTGGGCCCAAGCGCCCAAAGCACTAGCGCCCTTGCGCTCAAAGCGCTAGCACCCAAAACGCTAGCGTCCGAACGCCCACGGGCCTGAGACGTGAGACGCTAGCGCCCTTGCGCTCAAAGCGCTAGCATCCAAAGCGCTAGCGCCCGAACGCTCACGTGCTTTGCACATGAGGCGCTAACGCCCAAAGCGCTAGCGCTCTTGCGCTCAAAGCGCTAGCACCCAAAGCGCTAGCGCCCACGTGCCCAGCACGTGAGGCGCTAGTGCCCTTGCGCCCAAAATGCTAGCGCCCGAGCGCCCACATGCCTGGCACGTGAGGCGCTAGCACCCAAAACGCTAGCGTCCTTACGCTCAAAGCGCTAGCGCCCGAGCGCCCACGTGCCTGGCACGTGAGGCGCTAGCGCCCTAGCACCCAAAGTGCTGGCGCTTTCTCCCATGCATCCTCTGGATGCTCTTTCCCTTATATATTGTCACGCCCCGCTTCCCAGTATACGGGCAGAGGACGCGACAAGGATGCTACGTATTTACTGTGAAGTAAATACGCTAAGCGTATCTAAGCAATATAAAAGTAAAATCACAAGAGATAAGATATAATAAAACAACAACTTTATTTATTCACATTCTTTCTGTACAATACATGAAAAGTAAATACAACTGAAATAAAGCAATACTTAAACAATGGCAAAAATGAAAAGTACTGAAATGGAAAGTGTACAATGAACTAGAGCTCGGGGTCTTCACTGAATTGGTCCAAGTCTTCACTCGTGAGCTCGATCTCTAACGTGTCCAGATCACCTGGCGACATTCAAAGAAGAAAGAAAGAGAATGTCGTCAGCGAACAGATCGCTCGGTAAGTCCCAAAGATAAGGGAGAAGTAGAATAGACAGAATAAGAAGGTAGCTTTTAAAGTTGTAGTATATTGTTATAATATTGTGTTAACGCTGTTGTTTGTAGCTTGGTACAGAAGGATGCCAGTGTATACGAGAGCGGTCCCTATATGCTAGAGACCGGAGCAAACGGAATGTACAAGGAACCGTTAGGCCACGGTACAACAGCAACGGAATATAGGTTAGGTGTCTTAATCCTACTGTCTCGTGCCACTTCTAACACCTTCCGTACCAATCTACCCCTTAAACCCCGTAGTGTTTTGATTGTATTGTTGTATTGTATTGCAACTTGAATTGTCTTGTAATATAGATTGTATAATTGGATGACTTGCCGAAACCATCATATCAGTAAATGGATGTAACTGGAGAATCATGTAAATGGATGTAACTGGAGAATCATGTAAATGGAAGTATATCCATGGTTCGGTTCGGTCAATACAGATTGAATAGTTTGAACAGATTGAATATATGGATTCATGGATTCATATTGAATTGTAATATTGTAGATTGTAGATTGTAAATTGTACTTGAGTCATATTCAAGTCAGATTATAATGAGACTCACTCTGAGTCAGACAATTAGAAAAGTAAATTGAAGTCCTGATTGTTTTGATGTTATCAGTAACCGCTGCACATGGACGGCAAGATTTATGTCTTTTTCAAATACGATTACCGTATTGATAACGCCGTTGTTAAGTTTTCTACCTTAAATAGGCAAGCACCCACTTCTCCGGCTCCCTGAGGCTCAAGAGATTGGTCCCGCTTAAACCTATGTTTACTAGGGTCCTTAGGGTAATTTATAGAACTTGAGGGGGTTTTATGTAAAAATACTTTTATATACTATTCAGAATACACCCCAAGTATTTATTAATCGTATTTAGAGTTGTAATGAATGTAGATTTTATATTGTGATATTTCTAGTGAAAATATCCTAATTTCATAAATAAAGGTATTTATTTGTAATATTGATTTGTAGGGAATTCATGGTATTTTAGTGTAAAATGATTCTTGTGATATTTTTAGAAAAAGGTGGAATATTTATATTATTACAAAATAGATATTTTAAGGATATATATACATATATTTATATGAAAATAACTTTTTTTATATATAATATTTCTAGAAATCTCATTTTCTTTAGATTTTCGTATTTTAAATTTTTCGAGACCGAATGCTCCTTGCGGAGTTCTGCATCTTGCACTACTAAGCCCAAGAATGTGCGATAATCCGTACCATCCCGAACGGGTTCCCCAAATAGGTTGTAGCGGCGCTTTACAAAGATTTGTATAAATACTAAATCGTTTAGAAAATGGTTTTATTAGTAATGGTATTTATTTGTAAAGATGTCGTTTTCCCGTATTCTATGTTCCCGAGAGTATTGTGCTATGTTGCATATGAGTGTGTGAGGAGGTAGGTCATTACCTCATGATCTACTTAAAGGTATACCAAGGGTTTTGATGGTTTAAATGTAGAAATGAAACTATATGGTATTTTAATGAAAGAAATACAGTAAAATGAAAATAGCAATTACTTTTGATATGAAAATTATTCAATATGATTAGCTAGTGTTTAATAGTCAACATGAATTGGTTTTAGCATAATTGTATTAAAGAAAAATGAAGTTTTAGGAAGAAACCGAATCGGAAATCGGATTTGTTCCGATTCCGTCGGGTTTTGGAAGTTCGTATTTTTAGAAAAGAGTAAAGGAGAGAAATTGGGACTTACGGGTTTAGGACTTTAAAAGAGAGGAAGGGGAGACGAGAGGAGTCGACAGTGTGTCGTTTCGTCGCCGGGAGTTCCTACGGTTGTCGCCGGATCCGGAGCTTCGCCTTTCGCTCACTTCGATTGCACACTAGGGTTTCTAGAGATTTCTTGAGAGTTGGCTTAGAGTTTTGGGGTGAGGGAGTAGAGTGTAGGGGTAGTATTTATAGGGTTAGTCTAGGATTAGGGTAGATGAAGAATTTAAATTGAAAAAAATGTAAAAAGTATATTAAAATTCATTAAAAATGGAGTAAATGGGACTTTTTGAATTCTCTGGAACCGATCTAAGTAAATGAAGTGTGCAGGGGGGTAGGGGAGAGGAAGAGACAGATCTTTTCTATTGACGACTCGTCCGACCGGCCGAGTCTGGCCGTCGGTGCCGGCCCGAGTCAGGTCGAGTCAGGAGGTGGGGAGGTGGGGAGTCGTCTGGTGATCTCACTGGTACATTTACTTTTTCTAGGATAGTGGGATTTTTGGGAGTTAACACGTGTTGACTGTTGGTATTCTAAAAAACTCAAAATAAAACAATATTAAAAATAATGTGGGGTATAGGATTTGAACTCTGGTGGCTTCATTCAGCAGTGTAAGGTATTACCAATGAGCTACAAGCTCCTTCTTGTAATAAGGAGTTAATTAAATACTTAAAGTAGTCACAGCCAAAAGTAAATACCCCAAGTATACATTAATTTTAAGCAAATTTTTGTACACTAAAAATGGAGTTGTTATACACACACACACACACACACACACACACACACACTCTACAAAACTGTCTCCCGTTAGAAAAAATTTCTAACGGGACGTTGCCCCGCACCGCGCAAGGGGGCTGCTATCCCCCTTGACCTCCCAGCCCGCTATTCGGGTAGCGAGAACCCCGTAAAAACTCTGCGGGGTCCCCGATATATCCAAAACTCCCTTTCAAAACACAACACACGTACACTGCACATTGAGTTCGCATGACCTGTTTGACCCGTTAATCGGAGGTTCTCTCGCTCCAAAGGCGAGGGGTAATTAACGGCAGCTTAGTCCGCGGCTGCCGGAGATTTGGATCTCCGCAATCAATAAACCACAGCCTACCCTAGGCAGAGGGAATCTGTAATGCTCCTGACAAGCACGCGTGCATTCCCATCTCAATGGGGTGACGAAAAACACCCTACAATGATATTTTTCCAATCGTTCATCGTTCCAATCAGGATGCCCCTCACGTACCTCGTTAAAATGAATTCTGTTCTTGATAATAAATTATGACATTAATATTATATCATTTCATACACACACAAACACAAATATAACAATTAATCCAAAAAAAACTTACTCTCTAATTTTTTCAAGACATGCGCTATTGAGAAAGATAAACCGGTATATCTTGTTGATAAACATAGTGTCTACCATCTTATAATAGGCTTTACCATATGGCCCGTCTTGAATTCTTCGAGACCGGTTAAGTCCCGTCTCAATGTTCTCGTCCTGATAGTGGGAACAAAATGTGATTGCCTCATCTAGAAGATAACCTTACATGATGAACCCTCTGATCGATTTCTATTGCGTGTTTACGTTTTAAGAGTGTAGAGGCACCTAAAGAAAATATGTTGAATAAATAAATAAAGGCATACAGGACAACAATAATTTTAAAAATTGCGCGAAACGAAAAATTCCACGTACCTCTCGACGGGATACATCCATCGATATTGTACCGGTCCGGCTAACTTAGCCTCAGTTGCAAGATGAACCGTCAGGTGTATTATGATATCGAAGAATGACGGTGGAAAAATACGCTCAAACTTGCAAACTATCAACGCAATAGAATTTTCTAGTTTCTCCCGCGTCACAACATCCAGTGTTTTAGCGCATAACTCTCTAAAAAAACAATATATGTCGTTAATTACTAGACCAAACGATTCAGGGAGGGAAGTCCTGAGGGCTAATGGGAGAAGGTGCTCCATGATAACATGGTGATCATGACTTTTCAGCCCATCGATCTTGCCTTTCACAATTTTTATCTTCTTGCTAAATGAACCTAAGAAACCTATAGGAACTTTCAAATCATGCAACACCTGCAGGAATTTTTTCTTCTCCGGTTGTGACATATGATAAGCGGCATTGGGAAGTATAAACTTGCTTGGTTTACCCGCTACCGGTTTAGCATGCAATTCACTTCTAATTTCCCAGTCCTGTAGATCCATCCGAGCATTGAGGTTGTCTTTTGATTTCCCGTTTTTACAAAGAAGCAAGTTGAGTACGTGCTCGGATACTCCCTTCTCTATGTGCATGAAGTCCAGACAATGGCGCACTAAATTTGTTGACCAGTACGGAAGCTCAAAGAAAATGCTTAACTTGTTCCAGAATGGTGGTTTGACCTGTTTTGTCGGATCCATCCCGAAGGTCACATTATCGTAACCATCCTACTGAGCAGTCACGTCCTCTCTGGACAATGGGGCTGGAGGTCCAAGAAGCTCCTGATGACCATCAACGTGAACAGCGTCTAACCTGTAGGGATGGTCTAGAGGTAGGAAACGTCGATGGCCGCAATAACAAACCTTCCTGCTAAAATTCAAGAATTTCGATGTTGTATGTTGATGGCAATGAGGACATACTTTGTGACCATGTACGGACCAACCTGATAGCATTCCATACGCAGGAAAGTCATTAATTGTTCACATTAAAGCCGCAGGCAGTATGATGGTTGTATTTTTGTTTGCATCGTAAGTCTCTACACCATCAATGAATAGAGATTTTAACTCCTCGATCAGAGGTCGGAGATAGGCGTCGATATTGTTTCCCGGTGAGTTTGGTCCGTCGATAAGAAGAGGCATCATAAAATATGATTGGTCCATAGCCAACCAAGATGACAGATTATAAACTATCATTACAACGGGCCATGTGTTGTGGCTTCCAGCTATATAGTTGAATGGGCAGAAACCATCACCAGCCAGTCCAAGCTTGACATTGCGAGGATCGCTACTAAATATTGCGTGCCTCCTATCGAAATCCTTCCATGCCGGTGAATCTCTTGGATGACTCATTTTTCCATCTTCACTTGGAGGAGCACGGTGATGCCAAAGCATTGCCTCGGCTGTTTTCTTACACCTGAATGGCCTCTGCAGCCTCTGTGTTATGGGAAAGTATCGTGCTATCTTGACAGGTATATCGGGCTTCTTATCAGAATCTTTCGGTTTATACCTGGCCTCTCCGCATGTTGGACACTCTTTCAAATCTGAATTCTTTTTCCGGTACAACACGCAATTTTTAGAACATACTTGAATTTTCTCACACTTCAGACCCAAATCAGACATCATCTTCTGGGCTCCGTACCATCTGTCGGGCACGTTATTTCCCGAGGGCATAGAATCTTTCAAGAACGAAAGAAGTATTGTGAATGACTTATTGCTCCATCCATTTAGGCACTTAATCTGGAAAAGTTGGACGAACCATGAGAGGGTGGAATGCTTTGCATTCTCATAAATTAGTTTTCTAGCATCATTCATGAAGTTTTCATACTTATCCGCATGCGGTTCTTGACCGGAAGGAATGTCATCTTCGGTATGAATAGATTCACCTAGGGCAGCCTCTACCATATCCTCCATTTCTTCTGATGGAAAGAAATTACCGTCTTCTTTTTCTGCCGCATTACCGTCTTCTTCTTCTTCTGCAGCATTATCGTCTACTCCTTCTGCCGCATTACTGTGTTCTTCTCCTTCCCCGTGATATAGCCAAGTTGTATAAAGTCTAGTAAAACCATGTTTAACGATATGAAGCTCTGCAAATTCTACCTTCTGCCAGTACTTATTCCCACATCTATCGCACGGGCAGAGAATCTTCTCTATCACGATCTTATTATGTGCACGTGCAAATTCAATAAAAGCAGCAACTCCTGCGACAAACTTAGGTTGCATACATTGTTGCCAGTCAACATGCATCTAGTCCTTAACTCTGACGTACTCATGGGCCATGTTAGACTGTATAACATATAAATTGTTGGTTATGATGACTATATTGAGAAATCTAAGAACGGGGTGGTTACTGACAAAGGAGAAAATCCGTGTATATGCTTTGTGTGTGCGTTTGTCGTTGAAAAGAATAAATTATCGATAATCAAAGTTAGATTTGAGGATACCCATGTATGAGTTGTATTCTATATATGTGTGTTTCAATTTATGATTTCGCTTAAGTGTAGGGTTGTTAGTGTGTATGTGCTATGTGTGCGTTTGTTGTGTATTCGTATTGTATGTGTGTGTTTCGGCTGTCGGGGGTAAGGCTTCTATCCCATTAAGAATGTATAGAGCAGACACCTATTCGCTTATGCTTTCAATCGTTTCGAGTAAATTTCGGCAGCACATTCCCGCTGTTCTCCGAGTACACTGTAATAGAATAGATAATCATTTCAAAGCTGTGAAACAACGTTGAAATGAACATCTAATCTATCTTTGTACATGGAGAACCAGCGGAAAAGTACCGACGAAATATCTCGAAATGGATGAAAACACAAGTGAATGCGGTGTTTGCTTTATACATTCCTAACTTGTCCACATGGGACAAATCTATCGGTTCTCATACGATTGAATCTTCTCGTCACATAGACTACACGGCGATTGTTAGTACCGAGCTATAGCATCCGATATTTAACAACTTTTGTATAGTTCTATGTCATGACGAATATCGAACGTATGTTAACCAATAGACGGGGACTAAGTGGCGCTTTGAGTTTCATATATGAGTATCGATAAGAATATGAAAGTTTCATATTATCATCAAGTATCATATATTGGTTTTAACTTGAATATCTTGAATCACTCTCTAATGATGCGTTTGTTGTGTATTCGTGTTGTATGTGTGTGTTTCGGCTGTCGGGGGGTAAGGCTTCTATCCCATTAAGAATATATAGAGCAGACACCCATTCGCTTGTACTTTCAACCGTTTCGAGTAAATTTCGGCAGTACCTCCCCGCTGTTCTCCGAGTACACTGTAATAGAATAGATAATCATTTCAAAGCTGTGAAACAACATTGAAATGAACATCTAATTTATTTTTGTACACGGAGAACCAGTGGAAAGTACCAACGAAATATCTCGAAACGGATGAAAACACAAGTGAATGCTGGTGTTTGCTTTATACATTCCTAACTTGTCCACACGGGACAAATCTATCGGTTATCATACGATTGAATCTTCTCGTCACATAGACTACACGACGGTTGTTAGTACCGAGATATACCGTTCGATATTTAACAATCTTCGTATAGTTCTATGTCACGATGAATATCGAACGTATGTTAATCGATAGACGGGGACTAAGTGGTGCTTTGAGTTTCATATATGAGTATCGATGAGGATATGAAAGTTTCATATTATCATTAAGTATCATATATTGATTTCAATTATATATCCATAATACACCAATCAATGCACCAAGTGTATATAGTATATATATTTTTTCATATGTGTTACTCACATTAGCATCTCTACATGTTTGTGCATGCAATATTAAGATTAGTAAATTAATATTTATATCACATTATATTTTTATAACTATTTCATTATTAATGTAATATCATATACATAATTTATTATGACCAAATAAATATAACAATATTTTTTATACCAAGATTGGGCCTTGCAGTAACTAGCATGTTAGAGAAAGTATTCGGATACTTGCTTCAGCGATGAACGATCACGCGATCACGGAAACAACAACGAAAATGGTAACTTGAAGCCGACGTAAGGTCTAAACTATGGATGGTGCTCGATCAGTGTAGGGGATCAACGATGGAGACTTCAAGGCGTAGGCGAGGTTGGATCTGGGTTGAGGTTGACTTGGCGAGATGGGTTCCCAGCCTGATGGGTGGCTTCTCGGTTCAAAGTTGGTTGCAACCAATGTAGAGAAGAAAGGGAAGATGATGATGATGGCTGTTGTTGTCTGATCGGCGGCAAGGAGGTCGATCGCAACGATGAGAGTCTTGGTCGAGGGTTGGAGATGGATGAACGCGAGAGAGAGAGAGGTGATGGATTCTCGGTGCTCTAGGTTAGGGTTCGGCTGTGAAATTTTAAAAGTGAGAGGTTTTTTTTTGAGAGGGACAGAGAGATGATATATAAGCACCCCTAACAGAATTTATATAAAAGGATTTCAAATATCTCTCAAATCATTTCTTTAGAACCACCATAATATATACAACATTTGTTACTATCTAATCATTAAATAGTATACTCTATGAATTAAAGATATTATTTAGAGATTATCGTATCTTGTCTATATATAATTTCTAAAAGGATTTGTTTACTTTAATCTTATCATAACATGCAAACAACTATTAAACAAATTAAAAGATACAAATAGATAAGCAACCAAACTTAAAATATCAATTATTATCTAATAACTAACTGGATAACCATAATTATAAAAAATGTCACCACATAAATAAAATAGTTTTATATGCAAGCGGTTCGGATATAATTATGATAATCATGCATACCCATCCAAATAGTTAGTGGGGTCTCCATAACTTCAATGCGAATATCATTGATGTTAATTTCCGAGTAATACGTTGGCAATTCTTCTCTAACGCTTTCAGCTGTTTGACGCATCGGTCATCACCAGTCCTTGCTACACCAATACACCATCCAATCTTTTCCCGATGCGTTGCTATGAATTACTAACCGTCCAGAACCGTTCGTGATGATGCTCGATATCGGCGATCTCCCAGATTATGACACGTGGCAGATGACATGTCGCAGAGCATGCAAGAAAGGGCCTACAGCCGACCAAACCACCCCTATGCTCGTCCTACCGAGAAGACGCTGGCTCGCCCCAGCACGATGGGCCTCCTCGGCCTCACAGCTCGTTCCCGAGCTACCGCAGAAACTAGATACCTCGACTCTCCCACTCGTCCGCGAGCTCTCCCGCCGAGGTCATCTTCCTCGGTCTCCTCGACCGACCAATAGCACCGCTTGCAGGCATAACCGCCATCTTGCGAATCTCGCCATGCGCGAGATCTCTGCCGGCCACATCCCACGTTCCACGCCACCACGATCCCCCATTAACGAGCCTGTCTCTCCATTAATAGGAGGTCCCGCTCTTCACGCGGGCGTGACGTCGGGAGCGTAACGGCCGGCGTGATTCTCGCGCTTGCTGCACCTGCTGCCACCACTACTTAAACCCCTCTTTCAGACGGTCAAGGTAAGCCAATTCTACTCCACTAAGCCGTTACTCTGCTCGGATCTCTACACTAACTTGATCGTCGGAGGGTCCTCGGTGGTACAACCACCCCGGGACTTCTTTGCAGGTAGCTCGGCATCCACAGCCTTAACCCATTAAGATCCACACGCTTCCAGAGCGACAGCCTCCAGATCCAATCTCAGCCATACATCACTAGCCATCCGCAGATCAATAGGAAGCAACATCTGAAGGAGATTCCACCCTCCATCAGCTGACGCCATCTGTGGGAACCTAGATTCCACAAAAATAAAAGTTTTCCTCCCGATCTCACTCCAATGGCGAGCGATCATCAAGACGATCCAAGCGCCAACCGCCGCCGGCCTCTCAACTGTGGCACAGGCGAGCCTCCTCCGCCGAATGCCATCAATGCCCTCGCCGACCGGATAGACCGACTCGCATCCTTCGTGAAGGCGCTCGTCCTCGTCCAAACGGCGGGGCAAAATCCACAGGTCGTCGCTCCCCCGCCTCAGGACCAGGACCCCTATGGAGGAAGAGAAGACTCAGCCCACGTCAGCACGGCCGACCGCCGCTTCGCTGCCTCCCATGGCCGCGGATCCCCCGGGCCAGTACGTTCTACGACCCGCTGAGCGCCCAACAGCTCGACACCGAAGTCCTTCGCTAGAGCGCCCTGCCCTGAGATCTTTCACGCGCCTGTCCCTCCATAGGAAATGTCGGTCAGCTCGCCTGTCACCAGGCATGACCGACACACCCTCCCCCGACGGGGCCATGCAGACGGGGCTCGTCAAGGCAGCTCAAGGGCCACTTCACCCAGGGATTTGAGGAACCCCATTGAGAGAAACCACGGCCGAGGCCAGATGAAGGCCGCCAACAGCAGGGCCCTGGGATCAGAATGCGCCGAGTCGTTGGGGTACCATAGCCGGCTCGACGCCCTCAAGAAGATCGAGAGTCTGCATCGGGAAGGTCACCGTTCGAACGATGGGGCTAAGTATGCCGCCGACTCGCTCACAAAACCGTTCACCGAGGAGCTGCTCGCTATCCATGTCTCCTCCCACAACAAGCCCCCAAAAGTCTCCCTTTTCGACGGCAAATCTGACCTGAAGGACCACTTAGATGCGTTCACCACGGGAATGAGCTTCCAAGACCACTCCGATGCCGCCCAGTGCCGAGCATTCCCGGCCACTCTCATCCGTGCCGGGAGAGACTGGTTCCGAGGACTCGATCCACGCATGATCTCAACCTTTGACGAGCTGGCCACATAATTCCTCGGCCACTTCGTCAGGAACAGGCGGCAGAAGCGCACAGTCGACCACCTCTTCACGATCAAGAGCGGGGTAGGGAGACGTTCAAGGCCTACGTCACCCGTTTCTACAACGCCCTTCTCGAGGTCCCAGAGCACCGGGAAAAAACGGTCATCACAGCTCTAAGGTCTGGTCTTAGGCACAAGGAGTGGTTACGCTCTTTTGCACTGGCGCAACCTAAGACCATGGCCGAGGTAAAGGCCTGGACCGAGCGCGAGGTCCAGCTTGAGTCCGACAAGCCTCCCCTGAGCAGAGCAAGCCGACCAGAAAAAGAAGGCCAGGGACGAGAGAAGAGGACTGGAACGGTAAAAGCCCTATCTCCCAAAGTTCCAGGAGTACATGCCGCTTAATGTCTCCCAGACAGTGCTACTTAAGGAGGCCAAGGGCGAAGGGTTCTTCAAGTTCCCCCCGATCCCACGCTCGGCTTCAAAGCGAACCCAGGGCCCCTACTGCGGCTTTCATAGGTTGCTGGGCCACTCAACGGAGAGCTGCAAAAAACTCCGAGATTACATCGAGGAGCCGATCCGTTCGGGGCACCTCACGGCGTACCTGAGGGACAAGCGGCAAGCTGACCGCGAGCATGAGCAGCATCCCCCTCCAGCTGAGCAGACCATCGGCCAGATCATAGCGGTGTCAGCAGAGCATGCGACTGGTGCCCCCGAAGCGTGGTACCCCATGCCGAGCACAGATACCAGCAGACGTATGGGGGGCTCAAGCTGCATGAATAAAAGTATCTACTAGCATATATTTTCTTTTCGAAGCAATGTACCATCTTCCTAAGATCTTTTGTTTATACAATAAAAGGATCAATAGAGCATTGCAGAAAAGAAAAAAAGGATCTTATTCATTCAAAAGGTACTATCGGCTCCTCAGCCGTACACAAAAAAGAAAAAATTTACTATTACAACAAACGGGGGAATAGGGTGCAGAGAGCGCTGCTCGTGGTACTCTGAGCATATCTCCTCCAGCCGAGCCCTCGCAGCTCTAACCTCTGCCTCCGATCCCCCCCTGCGAGCTTCGGCGTCGAGCCTCAACTGGTAGCACTCACGGACGAGCGCTTCCGAGCAGTTTAGCTGGCTCGCGGAGATCAGATCGAAGCGCCTCAAAGACCTTAGCTTGCCTATGGCCTCATCGAACAACATTTCGGATAAGGGGTTGTAAAGCCCCGGCGACACCCTCCAGATGGAATACATCAGCAGCTGAAGGAGGGAGGACCACCGGGGAAGCAATCGGCCGAAGTGGTCCTCGATCCTGCCTAATACCAACTGCACCGTGTCCTCGGTGCAGTACGGGTCATAGAGGTAGACATCCTCGAAGCTTACGATGTCTTCGATGGTGAAGGGGAAGTCCTGCATTTTTGCATTTCGGTTGCAAGGAAAAGAGTAATCAACAATCCAAAACGGCTCCATCTTATAGCCAATGACGCTTGGGAATCCAACGGTCGCCCGTTTCGCACGCAACGCAGACGCCACGCGGCAAGCATCGCGCCTCCCCATCGAAACTGAAACAACGAGAAACCGGCGCTTCGCCTTCGCAGCGCCCTTATGACACGTGTCTTCGATGCCGTCCCACTCCACGGTGATCACATGGGAAGGTCGGACAGAGCCTCGCCAAGAGGCAACCGAGCAGCTTCACTGCTCGGTCCTTCTTCATGGAGCAAAGCCCTCATAAGGAGGCAGCCCTGCGGCTACCTTGCTCGGCTATCCCTGGCCGGTAGCTCCCCTGCCCCACAACGCCGGGGATCAAAGCCCTCAACAAGAGGCATCCCTGCAGCTACCCTGCTCGGCTATCCCTGGCCGGTAGCTTCCCTACCCCACAACGCCAGGGATCAAAGCCCCCTCCAAGAGGCACCGGACAGCTACCCTGCTCGGCTATCCCTGGCTGGTAGCTTTCCTACCCTACGACGCCAGGAATCAAAGCCCTCATAAGGAAGCAGCCGAGCGGCTATCCTGCTCGGCTATCCCTGGCTGGTAGCTTTCCTATCCACAACGCCAGGGATCAAAGCCCTCGACAAGAGGCGGTCGGGCAGCAACCTTGTTCGGCCATCCTTAAGGATCCAAAAGCCCTCGAAATAGGCAACCGCTTAGCACAACCATGCTCGGTTATCCCTGGCACACCACCAGGGATCAAAGCCCTCGCCATGAGGCACCGGGCGGCAACCCCACTCCGACATCCTTAGTAGGCCTCCCACGCCCCTCTCGCACTAAGGATGAAAAGCCCTCGAAAGAGGCAACTGCTTAGCACAATCCGTGCTCGGTTATTCCTGGCAAAACCAGAGATCAAAGCCCTCGCCAAGAGGCACCGGGAGGCAACCCCGCTTGGGCATCCTTAAGGATCAAAGCCCTCATCAAGAGGCACCGAGCAGCTACCCTGCTCGGCCATCCTTAGCAGGCCTCTCACGGCCCCTCTCACGCTGAGGATCAAAGCCCTCGCCAAGAGGCACTGAGCAGCTACCCTGCTCGGCCATCCTCAGTAGGCCTCTCACGGCCCCTCTCACGATAGGGATCAAAGCTCTCGCCAAGAGGCACCGAGCAGCTACCCTACTCGGCAATCCTTCGTGGGCCTCTCACGGCCCCTCCAGCGTCAAGGATCAAAGCCCTCACCAAGAGGCACCGAGCAGCTACCCTGCTCGGCCATCCTTAGCAGGCCTCATATGGCCCCTCCAATAGCTAAGGATCATAGCCCTCGCCAAAAGGCACCGAGCAGATACCCTGCTCGGCCATCCTGAGCAGGCCCCTTACGGCCCCTCCAACAATTAAGGAACGTGAACTCAACAAAAGGCATCCAATCTATCAACGTCTTAGCGATCTACACTTCAACTTCGGGGCCATGGAGATACGTATTACCGCCTGACTTGGAACCCTGGGCAAGAGAGCAGACTCAAGTCGACGTGTAAATCGCCAGACAAAGAGACAACACAACAGAAAGGCAGTCCCACGCAGATACAAGTGTTCACACAACAAGAAGAAAAATACGCGTGCAAACATGACTGCAAGAAAAATACCTTTATTCACAAAGTTAAAGCTTTTGCAAGGTATTGTAGGCTCCCCAGCCTTACAAAATGCCTGGAGGCCTACAAAACTCCCGAGGAAACAAATAAAAAGAAAAAAAAGAAGAGAAAAGGACGACGGGTCTCAGGCCTCAGGGCCGGGCGCATCCCCGGGAAGCCCAGCGCCCGCCGCAGGAGCCTCCGCGTTGCCCTCACCGGGTATCTCCTCCTCGGCCTCAGCCCCGAGGTCTTCCCCCTGCTCGTCGTCCCCGCGAGGATATTCGGCTCGGAGATCCTGGTCGGTGAATCCCGGCACCCGAGCCTTGACGGCATCAAAGGCCTCATGCCATATGGCGGTAGTGGCCGAGACTAGGACGGTGTAAAATTCTTCCGATTTCTGGAAGTTCTCCACCACCTTCGCTGCCAAGAGGTCGGCCCATTTCGCCGTCTCTACCGCCTCCCGCAGCTCCATCCGGAGGGTGCTCACCGACTTCTTCATAGTGCCGACGAGTGCCATGGAGTCCTGAAGCTTGGCCTCGACAGCCTGGGCGGCTTGGCGGAGCCTAGCAGCCTGTTGCTTCACCGCCACCACTTCCTGCTTCACGGCCGTCGCCTCTTGCTTCACAGCCGCTAGATCCTGCTTCCCAACCACCACCTCAGCCTCGAGGGCGGCGACCCTCGCCGTCGCCTCTTCCAGCGCCCGCCTCGAGCTCTCCCTCAGCGAGGAGGACTCGCCCGAGGCTCGGACCGCCGGGCCTATATCTTCCTCCTCCAGCCGAATAGCAAGAGCGACGTGGTGGAGGACCTGGGGAAACAAGAAAGGGGTCAGAAAGAAGAAGGATCACTGAGTCTCACGAAAGATGAAACGAGCAAAGTACGAGCACTAACATGCACGGCCTCTTGGGCGATGGACGCCAGTTGCCCCTTCAGACTTCCCCCGGGGACCCTGCCCCCGGCCGACCTCTCCATGTCGTGCAGAAGGCTGTCGGCGGCGGAGAGCCCCGAGGGCACCTCAAAGCGGAGCTCCCCATCGTCCACCAAGATCGGGGAGGCCGGGTCCCGTGGGGCTGCACGGGGGGTCCTCTTGAGAGCCGGCGGCGGCAGACGGGTCTCCGCCTCCGAGGCCGGGGCTTCCTGCCCCTGAGCCTCTTTCGGGTCGGTGCCCTGCTGGACTCCGGGGCCTGATCCGCGCCCGAGCGCTGGTGCTGTACGGCTGCCGGAGGAGCCTGGGTCGGCGCCTGACGGGAAGAGCTAGCCCATCCAGCCCTCGACCCCTTCTTCGGCTTGCGTATAGCCGCTTGAAGGTAGCTCAAATCCATGGGTTCTGCACAAGACGATATAAAATGGGGTCAGCGACTCAAGAAAAAATCAAAATAAATACAAGCCTAACTTACAGACGAACTGGGCAGGGCTGAGCCCGGCCCAACTAAGGGCCCGCTCAGACAGCAACACATCAGCCCGAGGAATGGGCTCCCACGCCGCCACTCTCACCGCGTCGGGGTCATTGGAAGGGTTTCCCTGCCAGCACTTCTCTCTAGACCACTGGGCGGGTACGGGCTAGTCCTCACCTTCTGGCGGCCCGACGAAGAAAAACTTCTTCTTCCAGTCGTGGATGGAAGAAGGCAGGATGACGACTCCCGACCCGGGCGCACTCCCCCGACGTTTCCTAAAAGAGAGATAACCCACCTTAGGTCGCCAGCGTGAGAGCCAGGGTGACTTTTATAGATGAGAGAGGAGGCAAGTATGGACAGACCGAAGGGGACCATCTGCAATTTCAAGCGGACCAGAAACCCGAGGAGAATCCTCCAGGAGTTCAGCACTAACTGGCCCGGGGCTAACCCGAAATAAGACAGCGCTGCACCGACCTCGGGAGAGAAGGGAAAACGCATTCCGACCCAAAAGGATTCCAGGTACAGGGCAATCTCTTTACCCCGCACCTGATCTGCCCTCTCTCCTTCCTCGGCTAAGCGCAGAGTATAGCCAGAAGGGATATGGAAGCGGGCCCGAGCGGTGGCAAGATCTCCTTCGTACCTCACCAAGGAAGGCATGCCGGGGGCTTCCGCCACCTACACTCGGGGATCCGCTCCTGACACACGACCACGGGGAGAGGATCTGACCCCATCTCCTCGGGAAGACCCTGACTCAGCAGAAGAATCCCTGGAATCTACCCCTGTGACATCTACAGACTCCCCAGAAGAAGACATCTAACCTGATTGAGAAGCCCTCGGGAAAGCAGAAGATCCGACCGAAGATGAGAGCGCCGAGCTTACGAGATGAAAGATGAGGGAAATATGAAGAGAGATGGGCCCTGAAGCGGGCCCTACCTATACCTATAGCCTCCGGCGCCCCCATCCAACGGCGACTGTCGACTCCCGCCAAAAACAACCCCTCACATACGACGACCCAGATCGCTCTACCTGGCGCGCGCATTGGACAGCATCCCATCAGACGCTGCAGGTCTGCAACACGTCGCGTCGCCCAACCGACGCTCGACACGTGGACCGTCGCTTCAGTGACGGAGCGCACAAACCGGCGCACCCTCTTTAATGCAGAAAGTCCTGCCCTGATTCGCCTGCGTCACCCAGAAAAAGACAACGGATTGCCCGGGGACACGCCCGACGATATCTTCAGAAGAGAGCTCACCTCGGGTGACCAAGCAGACCACTCTCGACCCGACCCGTCAGCTGGTCGGGACGAGAGTGGGGGGCTAATGATGATGCTCGATATCAGCGATCTCCCAGATTATGACACGTGGTAAATGACGTGTCCCAGAGCATGCAAGAAAGGGCCTACAGCAGTCGACCAAACCACCCCTATGCTCGTCCTACCGAGCAGACGCTGGCTCGCCCCAGCACGATGGGCCTCCTCGGCCTCACAGCTCGTTCCCGAGCTACTGGAGAAACTAGATACCTCGGCTCTCCCGCTCGTCGGCGAGCTCTCCCGCCGAGGTCATCTTCCTCGGTCTCCTCGACCGACCAATAGCATCGCTTGCAGGCGTAACCGCCATCCCGCGAATCTCGCCATGCGCGAGATCTCCGTCGGCCATATCCCACGTTCTACGCCACCACGATCCCCCATTAACGAGCCTGTCTCGCCATTAATGGGAGGCCCCGCTCTGTACGCGGGCATGACGTCGGGAGCGTAACGGCTGGCGTGATTCTCGCGCCTGCTGCACCTGCTACCACCACTACTTAAACCCCTCTTTCAGACGGTCAAGGTAAGCCAATTCTACTCCACTAAGCCGTTACTCTGCTCGGATCTCTATACTAACTTGATCGTCGGAGGGTCCTCGGTGATACAACCACCCCGGGACTTCCTTGCAGGTAGCTCGGCATCCACAGCCTCAACCCATTAAGATCCACACGCTTCCGGAGCGACAGCCTCCAGAACCAATCTCAGCCACACATCGCTAGCCATCCGCAGATCAACGGGAATCAACATCTGAAGAAGATTCCACCCTCCATCGATTCGGCGCAGTTAGAACAGGAGCGGTCGTTAACATATATTTCAACGAGTCGAAAATTTGCGCACACTTCTCAGACCAACCAATTGGTCATCCTTTCTAGTCAATTTGGTCAACGGTACCGCTATCCACGCGAAATCTTACACGAGCTTCTAATAATAACCAGCGAGTCAAACATATTCTTATTTCGAGTTTCATCGAACTCGACCAACCTCAAGTTGCCGCAATCTTTCTGGGTCTACTGCGATCTCATCTCCCGGCATGTCATCACCCAAGAACTTCGCTTCATTGAATTGAAACTCGCATTTGCTCAACTTAGCATACAGTTCCTCTGCCTCAATGTATGAAGTATACTTCTTTAAGCACTTTCGAAGTTCAGAAGGATCATACATGAATTTTATGGATACAACTTTCAAGATAAGACAGATTTGGAAATTATCGAACAGAGGAAAAAACAAAGTAGTATAATAAAATTAAGGAATGGATGAAGAATAGGACTCTAAGTAATTTAAGCAGAGTGCCATATTGTAATCATGTTGTGATATATGATTACAATCACATAATTCCATCTAAGTCACCAAAACCTTACTATCGGAGTCAATGGAGTACGATTTAAGAATACAGAATTAAGAAGGTTACAGGATACACTCAAAAGTAATGAAAGGTTCACAATTTCGTTTTCCTTCCGTCAAGATATGATCGTTAGGAAAAGTGGGAAGGAATTCAAAGAATAGGATTAAGGGATGAATCATGATGCAAACATTACAATCTCGCTCTCACATCTATTTGTGCATGAAAGGTACTAAGACAATCTATACCCAAACCACCTCGCAGCTGCCGGTATCAACCACGAGAAAACCGCAAACAAATCTTGGCCACCGACTACGACGGGGCACTCCTTATGCTCCTTTCTAGAAACAATCTTTCCAGCCCCGTATGTAATTTCCAGACCAGATCTAGAAATAATGTGCTACAATTTATATCGAGTTTATCTAGAAGGAGGACTAGCT
The DNA here is from genome assembly GCA_030015575.1 of Agapanthus africanus. Classification (NCBI taxonomy): domain Eukaryota; kingdom Viridiplantae; phylum Streptophyta; class Magnoliopsida; order Asparagales; family Amaryllidaceae; genus Agapanthus; species Agapanthus africanus. The sequence goes on along the minus strand of CM057337.1, from coordinate 69,142,513 downwards.
AGTGACGGGATGAGATAAAATCAGCTAACAATAATACTGGGAAGGAGTTAAACGAGAAGAATACATAATACCATCTCCGTAGAAGTCTCTGCTTCTACGATACAAACGGTGCTTCCGGAACATCACTTCTCAACTAATATCTCGACGGACATGTGTCGATCTGGTGGTCAGTAGCTCCACAACCAAAACACTGTCACTTTTCCTTTTCGACAATACCACCAAGTATGTCCTGGTTACCAGCAATAGTTACAGATCACGATCTTCTTATAAGATGAGATAAACGGCTGCTGCATGGGGCCGTTCCTTTTCTCCACCGGAACACCCCTACGTGCTAGTACTCTAGTTGTCGTCTGTACTACCATACACATCGGAAAATCCTGCTGATGATCATCTCTCCCTGTGTCCGTGGGTCTCTGTTGCCCACTCAATGATAACAGTCGGAGTCTGTTGGACCGTCCTCAAACTCTCCTGAAACGTCGTATTCCTGAAGTTGAGGATGAAAAACGAGTTTAATAAGGAAAGCAAGATTCCATCGAAGTAAGAGATTCAATAGAATCAAAATTCGATAAAAATAAGGATTCAAGAATTAGAATGGCAAGGCAATAGTGTGGCAGGACATGTTCCTATTTTCTGGGATTTAAGCTCAATGAATTGGATAGAATAGCCAACTACAAATTGAACCAAGCCCAACTAATCTAACCCTAGGCCCTGATACCAACAAAACCTTGTCACGCATCGCTTCCCAAGACACCAAAATTTTGGGACGTAACTCGGTCAGCCATGTTACCTATGGTAAGGAAATATCCTTCTATAGTCACATTACGGCTGTCAATCAGTAATCAAGAACAAGAATATAAACAGCTATCTCTAAACATATCCAATAATCACGATAAACAATAACAGTAGTAGTAGTAGTAGCGGAAGCAATAAAGTTGCAAGGAAACAAAATAACAATAACTGAAAGTTGTCCCTTATGGGCTCACAACGATAATTCCAACAAGTTCAAAACTAGAAATAAAACTAAACCATAACTAACAACTAGATCAGTGGAATGCTTCTCACAGATCGGCAAGCTTCTCGAAGTACTCACGATCCTCTTGTGCTAAAGTCAAAGGATATGAGCCATACAAAATCCAGATGTCAGTATGTCATAGATAATATCATAATAATATAATCAGTGTGAAATATAGTATACCATTTGCAAGAACTAGATGCCATGAGTATAAACAATAAGCAATAGTAATAATATGCAACGCAACAAGTAAGATATAGGGAGTCAATCATGTCACGTGTATCCTATGGGTCCATGTGTCTAAGTTCTCTATTCTAAAGGTATTTGAAATCAATTAATATAATTCTCAACATAACTCAACAGTCCCGTTCATTCTTCACGGGATCACGGTACAATATATCCTGTTTTTTTCCTACGTGACCACGATACAATCAACAATGGTTATTCCGTTCACTCCCAGAATCACAGCAATAATAATATTCTCTTGAGTTACGCTTCAGTTATATTCTTGATTTCCCCTTTACCCTAGGTTTTAGATTCATGTCAGATATCAATATAATATCTACCTAAAACCAACACAAGAACAATCGTATACAGAATTTGTCTAGCAAGACAATAAGTCGGGTCAATCAGGATAATCCGGTCAATCAAATCAATATCAATAGTTGTTAGTAGAGGTAAATATTACATATGTACTGGCACGATAACGATAAAAATAATGATAATGATAATGATAACAGTAATGATAACGATGATAACAGCCATTTGCACAGAGGAAATCAGTATATTATCATGTCCAATTATAATATATATTTCAAGGTATATATTTTAATATAATTATTCCGACATCATTATTTACTTAAGATTGAAAATGTTTTACAAATAACTTTTTATTCATAACTAACATAATTCTGTACTTAATGCACACAAAGTATAACATGACTTAAATACTGCACGTTACTCAACCATAATCTTACTACAATTGCATTAAGAAAATATGTTTGCATTACGAATTAAGTAAATGATACATATGTTTGAGCAATGTATGTAGACATATAGCTTCTGTATCTAGATATTTCAAAATAATAATTATAATCCCCCGTGTATATATCATATCATATGCTTAATTAACTTTATGTATGTAATATTGATTTTAATTGTAAGGTTTGATAAAATATTTATTGTATGATATGGGTTATGACTATCAAATAGACATATGAAATAAATTTAACTAAACCAATATATTATAACTGTGTTTATTTATCCACATAAAAATACTTGTCCGTGCACGATACTAAAATGATATATATTTAATTAACTGGGTAAATGCAAACAATTAAGCACTACTATACTTTTATATTGCACATTAAACCCTTAAAGATTTTCAATTATATATCCATAATATTCCTATCAATGCAACAAGTGTATATAGTATATATTTTCATATGTGGTATTCACATTAGCATGCAATATTAAGATTAGTAAATTAATATTTATAGCAGGGTATATTTTTATAACTATTTCATTATTAATAATGTAATATCATATACATAATTTATTATGACCAAATAAATATAACAATAATTTTTATGGCAAGATTGGCCCTTGCAGCAACCAGCATGTTAGAGTAAGTATTCGGATACTTACCTCAGCAATGAACGATCATGCAATCACGGAAACAACAACAAGAACACTAACTTGAAGCCGACGTAATGTCTTAACTATGGATGGTGCTCGGTCAGTGCAGAGGATCAACGATGGCGACTGCAAGGCGTAGGCGATGTTGACTTGGCGAGATGGGTTCTCGGCCTGATGGGTGGCTGCTCGGTTCAAAATTGGTTGCAACCGATGTAGAGAAGAAAAGGAAGATGACGATGATGGATGTTGTGTTGTGGTCTAATCGACGTCAAGGAGGTTGATCGGTGAGAGTCTTGGTCGAGGGTTGGAATTGGATGAACGTGAGAGAGAGAGGTGATGGATTCTCGGTGCCTTAGGATTCGGCCGTGAAAGTTTAAAAGAGACAGTGAGTTTATATCTCAAATCCTTTCTTTAGAACCACCCTAATATATGTAACATTTGTTACTAACTAACATTAAACAGCATATTCTATATTCTATGAATTAAAGATATTATTTAGAGATTATCGTATCTTGTCTCCCTCCCTCCCTCCATTTCTCTCTCTTTATATATACACACACATACATTTCTAAAAGGGTTTGTTTACTTTAATCTTCTCATAACATAACATGCAAACAACTATTAAACAAATTAAAAGATACAAATAGCAACCAAACTTAAAATATCAATTATTATCTAATAACAAACTAGATAACCATAATTATATTCTAACATGACAAAATATTAAACTCCAATAATAAATAAAATAATTTTATATGTAAGCGGTTCGGGTACAATTATGATAATCATGCATACCCATCTAAACACCAATCATAACCTAAACAATAATTAAAAAATGCCCCCACATAAATATTTAATATAATTAAATAACGTACGATTGTAATAGGGCGTTACAACTCCTGAGCGGAACTGTTGTTTTTTTTTGACAATTTACCAAAAAAACTTAAGCACAAGAGCATAGCATAGTCCTTCAAAAACAGCAGCAAACAACTGAGCCTTTTATCTCAAACATATGGGGTAGGCTACATGAACCAACATTAGAGTCACACCGGGTCCAGCACATAAATCTTCCGTCTCCACTCACTCCTATCAAAAAATATACTTTCATTAAGGCCTTTGCCAACCATTTCTTTCTCTATTACCTTCATCCATGTTTTTTTCGATTTCCCTTTCACCCTTTTGACATTGCCAATGTCGAGAGTATCCATTCGTCGAACCGGTATTTCCATAGGTCTGCGTCGCACATGACCAAACTATCTTAACCGGTTTTCCCGCATCTTCTCCTCCACATGTGCTACACCAACTTTTGCACGAATATCCTCATTTCGCATCATATCTTTTCTAGTGTTATCACACATCCTACAAAGCATGTGCATCTCCGCTACATGCATCTTGTGTGATGCTTCTTAGAAACCCAACATTCTGTACCATATAATAAAACATGCCGAATAGCGCTCCGATAAAACTTTCGTTTCAATCTTTTCTTGGATTTTTTGATTGATATCGCTATTGATCTCCCTATCTTTTTGAATAATGCCAAAGGATATAAAAAGCACGTGAGAAAACAACTCTTTAATTTGTTGCTCCCAAAGCAATGATTACGTGTCAACTTATTATGACAGACGTGATGCACATATTTAAATTAATAAAATATAAAAATAAAAAGATTTGTTAGTTATTTAGTTTCAATCACTTTAATTTGAGAAATATCTTAAATAATTTTAGTTAAGATAATAAAGATTATTAAAAAAAATATTGAAAATAGCTAACTTATTAAAATTTTAATAAAATAAAAGGTGGTACGAAAAACCTTTAAAACCTACTATTATTTTAACAAATTCTTTAAAAATCTTCTCAAATCTTTGCACGTGCTGTGCCGAATACCGGTAATAATTATTGTGGGGGTGTGGGGGGGGGGGGGGCGGGGGGGGGGGGGATTAAGAAAATTGAATAAATAAAGTAGAGCATTAAGATTTAAGCTAGAATTCATTGTAAGAAGGTACTAAGCCTAAAGGAATTGTTGATAGAATACTCGAACCAAATGCCACCGCATTGCAGCCGCCTCACTCCTTGACTTTGGTATCATCAATTATGTCTACCAGCATTATTGTCATCAAGAGAGTCCATAGAAAAAGTTTGAAAAAGAAATTACATTTGAAAGTTCAAATTCCCAGAGATCCTAGCGCCATACGGTTCGCGTAATTTTTTTAATTAAAAATATTCAAAATTATACCAAAATACGGTACTAATATTCATAAAAAAAAATTATGTCTGAAATGCAGCAAACTCTTGCAGAAGGCAACTCATTTATTAGAATCACAAGTTCACAATTGTGAAAGGGATACATACTCGCAATACAATTTATTGTTGCTTGCACACTGTTCACCAACTGCTTTCATCGCTCGCAAACTTTTTCAATTTAGCGGGTTTCAAGTTCAAATGCCTGAGATGCACTCAAGAGAAAGAAAAGAAAGAGAACGAACCAAAAATCAGGAGGAAGAAAAAAAGACGAGATACAAATAGAAAGTTATCAACATTTTGCCAGTCGGATGTCAAGAAGCTCTCGCACTTCTCTTAAGAGCTCGCCGAACATTATTCCGATTCTGGATCATTTCTGACAAGGGCCTTCTATGTATCTTCACATGATGGCTAACTAGTGTTTTCTGTGGTACTTTGAGAAAGTCCAAAATTTCAGTTTGCTTCTGCTGCAAAACCGAAGGCACTACATGAACCATTAGATTCATCTTATGAAAAAGAAATAACCATAGATGTTTGAGGAGCCTACAGTGTTGTTCTGAACAAGATCCTCATAGTACAAAACCATGTGTTGGATGCTCTTGAAGTGCTCCATCGCTTCAGCGATCCTTGCAGTTGTGCCTTTCAGTTTGTAAACCAATAATTTTGCATTAAGCTTCCGCTTTAAACTTGCTAGCATGGCTGCCTGCAAACCATATCCAAAATCTCAAGCAAGTATCGATAACGGTTTTTATGTTAGAAATTTACAGCGGGTATTCTACCTCTTGCTGTGTATTCACATGAGCTTTATGAGTTCCGGTGACTTGCTTGTGATCCTGGGAATTTGATATCAATGAGACCATGCGTCGTAGCAAGTTTCTTCTAAATAAGAATATTATGGAGACCCCTCTACGCTTAAAGTAGTTGAAGACGACTTTGTGATTCTCTATGACACCCTGTAACCACAATGAGAGGCTTTTGTTAATAACTACTACTTCTGTTCCATTTTAAATCTCCATTTTTGGTTTTATTTTTGTTCCATTATACGTGTCCATTTACAATATCAATGCTAATTTTTGTGTTGCCAATACAAATTTGAAATTTGATTCCTATAGTAACCCTCATTAATTTTTGTGTTATCAATACAACGGCTAGTACTGCTATTAAATGATGAACATAAAATGAAGTTATTATAGGAATTTAGCATCAACCATATCATTAGTTTATAGATTTTCCAAAGTTTTCTTAATGGAAGTGTAAGACCAAAAAAGGAGACTTAAAATGAAACGGAGTTGGTGCATTTTATGTTATTGGATTGTGAATTAACGATATCTCAAGCTTTATTTGAGTATCTAGCTCTTAATAACTGCCGCCGGAAAATTTAAATCGCTATAAAAGGAAGATTAAATGATGGCAAATGAATGTTTTTACATAGCCAGTTTGAGGTTATATCTCTAATATTATGTCCAGAACAACTTTACCAAAAGCTTGAGCTAATGAATTGTAGATTAACGGTATAAATTAAGCTTATTCAACTCCTAACAGCTTTTCAATTCGGAAAATGGAAGTATGATTAATTGATTATTCTCAAAAAAGTTACTGCCGCATTATTTACATGAAAAAATTGATAGAATAAAATTTAAGAAATAGATTTACCTGATTAAGCATCCACTTGAATCCCACAGCAGCTATGCACCTTCTCCTTGAAAAACTATGTCTCCAATCAAGATTATAAACAGTATCCAGCGTGCTTGTGATTGCCGAATCATTAGCGCTCCTTGTTCTATCGATAAATATCTCGCCATTCGAGCTAATATTTTCATGGCTATTCAGCAAACTCTCCAACCACTTAGATCCTGACCTCTGTATTGAAATGATAACATATAATCGGACTGGAGTGCATGCACACCATCTCCTGCCGAAAGTAACGGACTTGCCAAATTATGCAAAATCAAAGACTAAGTACTTCAATAACAAAAGATTTGGATGTGCTTAAATTTTTACCTGCTATAATTGGTAGGTACAGGATAATGTACATAAGGGATCTCCGATTCTGGGATCCTTGGTTTTTGACAAGGCTGGTTTTGATAAATCCTCATGTATTTAGGTCGGACTTGGACTTTTGTTTGGTTCATTGGTTTTGTTTCCTCTGGTTCTGGCTTCACCAGAATCTTTCATGCCATTGGTTTTATTGTCACTGGTTCTGGTTTTATCTGAACCTTTGCTTGTTTCAACCCCATAATTCTAGGATCGAAAGCTTGTCCTTCCATTGGCTTTGAGATCACCGTATCTGACTTGTTCTCCTTATCTTATCTGGTAGGGTTGAATTATCAATTCGAGGATAATTAGAATGCTCCTCCATTGGTTTTGTATTTCTAAGTTCTGGAGTTTTCTGAGTCGCTGATTTCTCCAAACTAACAACTATAGGATCGTAACTGATTTGGACATCTCTTTGCTTCGAACCGACAATTCCAGGATCAAAAGAACGTTCTTATATTGGTGTCCTTGTTAATTCTGGCTTGACCGTGATCTCTATTTGTTTCGAACCAACAATTCTAGGATCAAAAGATCGTTCCTCTATTGGCGTCCTTGTTAATTCTGGCTTGATTGAGATCTCTGTTTGCTTCAACCCAACAATTTTAGAACCATAAGAATGGTTTTTTATCGTTTCGGTCCTCACTGTTTTGGGTTTGACATAGATTGTTATCTGCTTCAAACAAGCATACAACAACAACAACAGCTGAGCCTTTTATCCCCAGCATATGGGGTTAGGCTACATGAACCAACAAGAGAATCACGCCAGGTCCAGCACATGAATCCTCCGCCTCCACTCTCTCCTATCGAACAATATATTTTCATTGAGCCCTTTGACAATCATATCTTTTCGTATCACATCCATCCATGTTTTCTTCGGTCTCCATTTCGCCCTTTTGACATTGCCTATATTGAGAACATCCATTCGTCGAATCGGTGCTTCCATAGGTCTGCGTCGTATATGACCAAACCATTTTAGCCGGTTTTCCCACGTCTTCTCCTCCAGAGGTGCTACACCAACTTTTGCATGAATATCCTCATTTTGCATCTTATCTTTTCTAGTGTTACCACACATCCAACGAAACATGCACATCTCCGCTACGTGCATCTTCTGTGTATGATGTTTCTTAGAAGCCCAGCATTCTGTATTATATAATAAGGCAGGCCGAATAGCGCTCCAATAAAACTTTCCTTTCAACTTTAGCGAAAAGTTACGATCGCATAAAATCCATGTTGCACTCCTCCATTTCAACCAACTAGCTTGGATCTTTTGATTAATATCGCAATTGATCTCCCCATCCTTCTGGATAATGGAACCTAAATATCTAAACTGATCGCTTGGCAATATCTCTTTTACCCTTTGTAGGGTGTTTTTTGTCACCCCATTAAGATGGGAATACGCGCACGCGTCTCAGGCGTACTACAGATTCCCCCTGCTTAGGGTAGGCTGGGATTTAATGATTGTGGGGATCCGAATCTCCGGCAGCCGCGGACTAAGCTGCCGTTAATTACCCCTCGCCTTTGGGGCGAGGGAACCTCCGATTAACGGGTTAAGCTGGTCATGCGAACTCAATGTGCAGTATACGTGTGTTCTGTTCTGAAAAGAGGGTTTTGGATATATCGGGAGCCACGCAGAGTTTTTACGGGGGTCCCGCTACCCGGATAGCGGGCTGGGGGTCAAGGGGGCTAGCAGCCCCCTTGCGGGGTGCGGGGTAGCGTCCCGTTAGAAATTTTTTTCTAACAGGGACAGTGTCGTGGAGTACGTGTGTGTATAAATTTGTATACATATGTATATATGTATGTATGTACACAAAAAGAGGGGGAAAAGGCATCCAAGGGATGCGTGGGGCCAGCGTCTTGAACGCTGTGCGCTTAGGTGCTGTGCGCTCAGGCGCAAGCGCCACGTGTCGGCACGTGGGCGCTTTGCGCAAGAGCGCTGCGCGCAGGAGCGCAAGCGCACGCGCCACGTGTCGGCACGTGGGCGCTTTGCGCAAGAGCGCTGCGCGCTGGAGCGCAAGCGCGCGCCACGTGTCGGCACGTGGGCGCTTTGCGCTCGTGCACAGTGCGCTGGAGCGCAAATGCGCCACGTGTCGGCACGTAGGTGCTTTGCGCTCGAGCGCTAGCGCGCCGGCGAGGAAAAGATGGCTTTTAGCCCCAGAAACCGTGGAGTTAAACTCCGAAAAAAAAAAGGAAAATGTCTTGGTTGGGGAAATGGGTTCTTCTTCTTCCTCCTCTGTTGGCTGGCTCAAGAGATGTGAGATCTAAAAATCTTTTCTTTTTGAGATTTAATGATAGATCCAAGTTCCCCTTTGTGGGTTTTGTGGTGAAAAACTAATTTGTTTTATAAAAAGAAAAGTAAAACTCTTGATTTAATTCAAGAGAAAGAAGAGGGTTTTGGAACCTTGAAGAAGAAGAAAAAGATCTCAGATCTGGAAAAAATTTTAGAGAGAGAAAAAAAGTTGTTGAGATATTTCATTATCTTTGCCTTTATAGGCCATACATTTTACACATAGCCCCTTGGGCTTCACAAAATGGCATTTTGCCCACCCCATGGCTCATGTGCCATTTCTTTTTGCACATAAACCATGGGCTTTACAAAAATTTGGCTTTATGCCTATTTTTCTTACATTTATCCATAAAATAAAATAAAAGAAATGCAACAAAATTGTTTATTACAAAAATTTTATCTTGGCATGGGGAGGCCGGCCGCTTCATGTTCGGGCTCGACCCGGGCATGGGCCCACTGGATCTGGGCTTGGGCCCACTTGGCTTCGGGTTGACTTTGATTTTGACTTGGTCAACCGGGGTGTAAATTTTTACCCCAACAAATTGCCCCCCATCAATAAATGCACACCACATATGTGGGTCGTGTGCATGAAGTTGATGGATCTTCTTTCACGTGGAGGCGACTTGATTTGGTTCCCGCTTTTTGGGAAGCTGACACTGCCCTTTTTACGACATGGACGGTCGTTGCTTGACATGTCTCCGAGACGGAATGTCCGTGATAGACGTTTTCTCTGGCCCGGAGTGATCTGGTTCCTGCTTTGTAGGAATCCTGCGCTGCCTTTTTGCGACTTGGACGGTCGGTGCTACCCTTTTTGCGACTTGGACGATCGTTGCTGCCCTTTTAGCGACGTGGACGGTCGGTTCTGCCCTTTTTGCGACTTGGACGGTCGATTCTGCCATTTTTGCGACTTGGACGGTCGGTTCTGCCATTTTTGCGACTTGGACGGTCGGTGCTGCCCTTTTAGCGACGTGGACGGTCGGTTCTGCCCTTTTTGCGACTTGGACGGTCGGTGCTGCCCTTTTTGCGACTTGGACGGTCGTTGTTGCCCTTTTAGCGACGTGGACGGTCGGTTCTGCCCTTTTTGCGACTTGGACGGTCGATTCTGCCATTTTTGCGACTTGGACGGTCGGTTCTGCCCTTTTTGCGACTTGGACGGTCGATTCTGCCATTTTTGCGACTTGGACGGTCGGTTCTACCCTTTTTGCGACTTGGACGGTCGGTTCTGCCATTTTTGCGACTTGGACGGTCGGTTCTGCCATTTTTGCGACTTGGACGGTCGGTGCTGCCCTTTTAGCGACGTGGACGGTCGATGCTGCCCTTTTAGCGACTTGGACGGTCGGTGCTTGATTTGACTTGCTCTGCTTCTTGCAGTGTCAGGGGTAGGCTTGACTTACTCCGCTTCTTGCGGTATCGAGATGGGACTCGCTCCACTTTCTGTGGTGTCGGAGTGGAAGTTGACTTGTTGATTTTGATTTGGGTTGACATCAGCATCGCTATACTGGAATATGGTATCAGGAGCGAATCATCATCTGTCATTGAGAGGATTTTGGGATTTTGGTTTTTGTTTGGCATCTGCATTGCTGCACTGGAATAATGCCAGGAGCAACGCATCATTTGCCCCGGGAGGAATTTTTTTTTTTTGGGGACTTTGAATGTGGTCTCACCGGTAGTACTTGGAAGAGATTGGGATTGTTTTACGCCCGTGGATTGTATACGGTTTTGCAGGATGTATGATCCAGACCGTAGGGCCGGAAAAATTTCAGGGCTTTGTTAGCGTCTGCATCGCTGGACTGAAATGTGGTACCAGGAGCGACTCATCATTCGCCGTTGGGGTATGGGATTTGGAATTTGGTTGGCGTCTGCATCGCTACACTGGAATAATACCAGGAGCGACTCATCATTCGCCACTTTAGGGTTGGGGACTTGGAATTTGGATCTTGTTTGGCATCAGCATTGCTGCACTGGAATAATGCCAGGAGCAACTCATCATTTGCCTTGGAAGGACTTGGGATTTGAGTTTTTGGTCGGCATCAGCACCGCTAATACTGAAGCGAAATGCCAGGAGCGACTCATCATTTGCCGTTGCCCGTTGGGGAACAATGGCTTAGAAGACAGGTTTGGGTCCCTATCACCTAAGGCTTCTCAATTTTATGGGCCGTGAGGGTCCCATAAAGCATTTTCTCCCTACGAGTCGTAAGGATCCCGCAGGTGTATTTTCTCCTTAGGAATCGTGAGGATTCCTAAGTGTGTTGCTCCATTGTGAGTCGTAAGGATCTCACGCAGGGGTTTTCTCCTCACAAGGTCGAGAGGACTTTGCGAGTGTATTTCATCTCTTTTCACGAGTTTGCGCCCTTTCGGGGTTTCACAGACTCGCCGGTAGTCCTGCTGTTTTTACTCACGGAGCCCTTTCGGGTTTTCATCCGTGCCCGTTTTGCTTGTGGACATACCGTTTATTTCTTCTTCTTTTTTTCTTTTTCTTTCTTTTTTCTTTTTTTTGCCGCTGGTGGGACTTTAAAAGTAGTCTCACCGGCAGGATTTGGGAGAAATAGGGGTCATTTACGCCCGTGGATTGTATACGGTTTTGCAGGATGTCTGATCCAGACCGTAGGGCTGATGTGCTCAATTCGCCTGCGACTTGGAGCATTCATGTGTAGTATTTCTTGAGATATCGGCCATTGATGGGTGGCATGGGCCTTTCTCCTTCGGCACTTATTAGTTGGTAGGATCCTCCGTCGAACACTTTCTCGATGACATATGGTCCTTCCCAGTTTGGCTCGAATTTTCCCTTGGCATATCGATTGGGGATAATTGGTCTTTTGAGGACCAACACCAATTCACCTTTCTTGAAAGCGCGGAGACAGGTTATCTTGTCATAGGCCCGTGACATTTGGGCTCGGTATAGCTCCAGATTTTGCTGTACCGCGAGCCTCTTTTCTTCGAGGGCATCGAGCTCTTCAAGTCGAAGGAGCACGTTTTCCTCCTCCGTCAACTCGTGCTGAACGGCCATTCTTAAGCTTGGAACTTCGACTTCGAGGGGGAGGATCGCCTCCACTCCGAAGAGCAATGAGTATGGAGTGGACTGAGTTGGAGTACGGTGCGTGGTACGATATGCCCACAACGCCTCGTGAAGTTTGAGATTCCAGTCTCTCTTGTTGGCTGAAGCATTTTTCCTCAGGAGCTTGCATAGAGTCTTATTGAAGGCTTCGGCTAGCCCATTGGCTCTTGGATTATAGATGGAGGAATATCTCCAGTCTATCTTGTGCTGAGTAGCGAACCTTGAGACATCGAAGCTCTTGAAAGAAAGCCCGTTGTCAGAAATGATCCTTCTTGGTGTACCGAAGCGGTATAGAATATTATGCTGGAAGAATGTCAGAATATCTTTTGTCTTGACTTCTTTTAGCGGGACAGCTTCAGCCCATCTGGAGAAGTAATCTGTCGCGGCCAGTATGAACCGATGGCCTTTGGATGATGGAGGATCAATTGGGCCAACAATGTCGGTGCCCCAGACTTCGAAGGGCCACGACGCCACCGTAGGATGCAATGGATTGGGATGCTTGTGAATAAAATCACCGTGAATTTGGCAGATATAACATTTCTTTGCATGCTCTCCGCAATCCCGTATCATGGTGGGCCAGTAATACCCAAGCCGTTTAATTTGCAGTCGCATCTTGGGGCCAGATTGGTGAGCACCGCAAACGCCTGAGTGAACTTCTTTCATGACTTTTCGGGCTTCGGCCGATGACAGGCACCTGAGCCAGAGTTGGTCATATGACCTGCGGTATAACGTGTCATTTACAAACACGTATCGGAGAGCTATTTTCTTCAGCTGAATCCTCGCAGATTTTTCTTCGGGCAGCTTGTCGTATCGGAGGTACTCTATGAAGGGTTCTCTCCAATCGGGCTCATTTTGGATAATCGAAGTTTCTTCGGCAGGACTGCTCTTCTGTTCCGCGCTTTCGTCTTCTCGTAGAGAGACTGGGGGTAGAATTTGTCGGCTCCTGACTGTGATCAGAATTTGGTCCATGTCAGGATCAGCCAGCTCCTTGGCTAAGCGAGCGAGTACGTCAGCCTTTCCATTCAACGCTCTAGGGACTCTCATTAGTTCAATGTAAGTGAACCGTCTCATGAGTTCCACCACCCGGCCTCTGTACCGAGCTAACTCAGGTTTGTATATCTTATAGTCGCCGCTTACTTGGTTGACGACAAGCTGGGAGTCACCGTAAACTCGTAGCCGAAGGATTTCCATTTCTATGGCGAGTTCCAAACCAGCTATCAGAGCTTCATACTCAGCTTCATTGTTCGTTCGAGGCTCGGTGAGAGCAAAAGAACGTCGTAGGGTTCCCATTGATGGCGTGATGAACACCAATCCTATCCCCGCTTTTACCTCCGGGACGCTTGATCTGCCGGAGCTCCTTATTGATGAGGCCCCATCGAAGTAGAGCTCCCAACATGGCTCATCTTCCTCGAGGTGCAGCACTTGCTCGTCGGGTAACTCATAATTTAGCGGCGACCCTTCTGGTATGGGATGAGCAGCGAGAAAGTCTGCAAGAGCTTGCCCTTTTACTGCTTTCTGAGGAGTATAAACTATGTCAAACTCGAGTAGCATGACAGCCCATCTTGCCATCTGCCGGCTAGGCTTGCTTTGGTCATCAAGTGTTTGAGCGGGTCGACCTTGGAGATCAGCATAACCCGATGAGCAAGCAGATAGTGCCTCAGCTTCTTCACAGCAAATATCAGAGCCAGGCATTGCTTCTCGATTGGGGAATAGTTGTGTTCCGCCCCGACTAGAGTTCGACTGAGGTAGTAGAGGGCATTTTCCTTTCCCTCCTCGTTATTCTGGGCAAGGAGCGCACCGAGTGACTCATCTAGCGCGGCAGTGTAAAGAATCAGCGGTTTATTTGGAATGGGAGCGGCCAGCACTGGAGGGTGCAACAGGTATTGTTTGATGCTTTCGAACGCTGTTTGACACTCGGCATCCCAGATAAAAGGAGCTCCTTTCTTCATGAGCTTTGAGAAGGGCCTACATCTCCCCGATAAATTTGAGATAAATCTCCTTATATAAGCAAGCTTGCCTTGAAAAGATCTTAGCTGCGTCAGACTTTTCGGAGGGGGCATCTCCATGATGGCCTTTATCTTTGATGGGTCAACTTCGATCCCTCGATGCCGGACTATAAAACCCAGGAATTTTCCCGATGACACTCCAAAAGCACATTTCAGAGGATTCATCTTCAGATCGTATTCCCTCAGTCTGGTGAGAACGGTCCTAAGATCTTGGATGTGGTCAGCCTTGGCTTTAGTTTTGACGACCAGATCATCAACATAGCATTCGACGACTTTATGGATTAGGTCATCAAAGATATTAGTCATTGCCCTTTGATATGTAGCACCTGCGTTCTTCAGTCCGAACGGCATTACCTTGTAGCAATATATTCCGATCGGGGTTCGAAATGCTGTGTGTTTCTCATCCTCAGGCGACATCTTGATCTGATTAGATCCAGACGAGCCATCCATAAAGGTGAACAACTCGTAATTTGAGGTGTCATCGACCATCATTTCCATGACCGGTAGCGGAAAGTCGTCTTTAGGACATGCTTTGTTGAGGTCCCTGAAATCGACACAAACTCGGATCTGCCCATTTTTCTTTTTCACTGGGACTATGCATGCGATCCAGTCCGCGTATTTCTCTTTCCTGATGAAGCCGGCATCGACGAGCTTCTTAGTTTCCTCGATGACCTTTTCTTCTAGTTCCCTTCTCATTCTTCGAGGAGCTTGTTTGACTGGCTTAGCATCAGGATATATAGCCAACTCTTGTACGGCCACTTCAGGGGAAAGGCCAGGCATTTCTTTGTATGTCCAGGCGAAGCAGTCGACGAACTCATGCAGCAGGGCAATTATCTGCGCTTTCATTTCCTCTGACAAGAGCGAGCTGATGTAGGTCGGCCTTGGATTATCGGGCGTTCCTAAGTCAATCTCGGTTAGCTCGTCAAAGGTTGCTTGTCCGCCATCTTCGAGCTCTTGAGGAGCTTCTTCTGGCTCGGCTATCTCGTCGTCATCATTTGATCTTTCGCTGGCCTCACCAACATGGATCATGTAGCACGCTTTGGAATCAGGTTGAATGTAGCCTATGCCCCATCTATATGGAATTCGTCCATCGATGAGTGCTCGGACCTGGGGCGGATACCATAACCCTTCGTAAAACTTTGCTTCGGACTCCGTTTGATATAACCGGCATCCGCACTTCTTAAAGTATTCCCGCATCTCGGGCGCATAGTATCTGGGATTGAGGACGGCTCTTATGCCTCTCTCATATGGAAGGCACGCGACAGACAAATCGTCCGGGTGCGCAACGGGGTTTGACCCATAAAACAAGATGCCCTTCTGTCCACTTTTTCTCCCGGGAACGTAGAAAGTTTTCAGCTGGTCCACGGTGGAGATTGATAATGCATCGAGCTCTTTGCACATTTGCTCTGGTACCCTTGTAACGGCTAGGGATCCTTCTGCAACTTCGAAGGTCTCTCGTAGTTTCGCTTGTTGTGTGGGGGTCCGATCTGCACCGCTGTTGCACGACAGGTCCTCCTCCTCTGACTCTTCAGTGTCGCTGCCAAGATGAGGGCGGACATTACTGCTAGATGGGGCTTCAGTGACAGATTCGTCTGTATCGCTGCCGAAACGAGGGCGAGTTTTACGGAAGGACGGGCTTCCAGCGTCAGACTCGTCAGTGTCGCTACCGAAATGTGGGCGCACTTGGGCGTTTTTACTTTTGAAAGTGACAACCGGCGCGGATTTGCTTTTGGGTCTTGGGGCCGGTCTATCCTCAGTCAGTTGAGGCTTAGCATTTTGGTGGTTCATAAAGTACCGAGAATCTTCATAGCGGACTTCATGCACACCGAACGGCTGGATGTCTCCGTCAATGCGTCTTTCTTCGCCATTTTTAGTATACTTCATGCATTGATGGAGAGTTGACGGAATGATGCCGTAATCGTGGAGCCACGGCCGCCCCAAGAGAATCTTATAAGATGTGTCGGCGTCGATCACGTATATCTTAGCTTCAGTTTGCAGATCCCCGAATTTGATTGGCAGAGCTATGGACCCCAGAACTTGCTGGCAATTTTGGTTGAAGCCTTGAATGACAATCCTTTCCCTTGACAGGTGTCGGACGTCCATTGATAAACTCTTCAGAGTTCGCAAGTTCATGATGTTCACTGAGGACCCCGGATCAATCAATATGCGATTAATTCGATCTCCGTCGCTGTACCCGGTCACGTAAAGCGGCCGATTATGCTCAGCCGTTCCCAGTAGCAAGTCTTCATCCTTAAATGTGACTGCGGCGGCATGCAAAGCATGCTGGGCTTCTTTCATATTAATTTCCGCAAAGTGAGCCCGATACCGCTCGGGGTTTTGTAGAGCGTGAATGAGAACATCTCTAAGCTCCTTAGATAGGACCAAGGCGTCGTAGATGCTCAGGAGAGACGGAAGCTTCCGGAGATGTGCCAAGACATTATAGTCCACCGAGGAAGGACTTATGTTTTCACCAGCCGGTTCTCTGCCATCTTCTTCATTAGCGACTTGTTTTTCCTTCCCTTTTGGGGCGTTGCCTTGATTTTGCGGTAGAGCCCTGCCGCTTCTGAGCTGGATTTGATTGGCCTTTGTGGTGAGCTCCTCGTCCTCTTCGGGAAAACAGAGCTCATCCTCGGAGTCGCTGCCAAGATGGATAGCATAGCAGGTCATTACTGGGATCTCTTCATTGGAGTCTTCTTCTAACTCCTCCAGAATTTCAGCCGCTTGTACAGGGAAGAACTCCTTCAATTGAATCAATGTTCTTTCCTTTTGTTCATATTCTTCGAGAGAATCGATATATTTTTGAATGGTCGATCTCCCTGCAGACACTTTTTCGCGCCGAGCTGCACTTTTCTTCTTCTTCAGCTTCTTGGATTTTGAGCCTGATGGAGCTGCATTAGTAGCTGGACTGGTAGGCTTCTTCTGCCCTTCCTATTCCGTCCTGGGTTCTTTCCGAAGTAGCTTTATCATCTTCTTCGTCTTATTAGATATGTGCGTACTCCACGGAGGCCGCGATGAGTCCGTTTCATTTCTCAGGGCAGCGGGTTCGGCTGTCTGCTCCCAGAAGGCTTCAGTTTCTGTCTGTATAAAGTTGGTGGTTGCAACTTGATTATTCACCAACACACTTTTGGACAGCTCGATCTCTCCAGCCTTGTACTGCTTCTCGACCCAGTCTTTGAAGATATAGCAATCCTCGATCGCATGGCTCACTACTCGGTGGTACGGGCAATACAGAGGATCGTCGGTCATTTTTGCTTCTTGGGGTCTTTTCGACTCCGGCAATTGGAGGCCGTTGTTCAAGGCATCTTTAAATATCTTGCGGACTTTGTCCCTCCTGAAAGAGTAAACCTTGTTCTTTTTCTCCTCTAGGGAAGGCCCCTCTCCTCCCAACAATGGGTTTCGAGACCGGTTAGTTTTGGATTCGGCCGCCCTTCGCTTTTCTTCATTGTCGGACGCATTGAAGACATTGGTACTGCTGGAACTCCCGCTTCTACGGCTGTCGTTGTTCCCCTCCGAAAGACGGCCGCGACGTGACGTCTTGCCTGAGATTCGGGGCAGATGCTAATTGGTGCTATCCGTCCACCTCTCCGAAGATGCCAAGTTGATTTATGGCACCGTATATCGAAGGTTTAGACGGATGCGTCCGATGTAGCAGACTTCGTCAGATTCCCCCTCGTTTGAGGGGTTTTTGATTGTGGGGACGCTCTTCCCTGCAGGCGCAAGCCCCTGCAGTTAATTACGCTACCGCATTGCGGTAACAACTTTCTCCTTCTCCAGATGGTCACTTCGTGTCGTGGGTGTTTGTTTTGTATTTTGTTGCCCGTGGATTGTTTACGGAGACCGAGTTATGTCGTCGCCCGTAGGGCGTGGACTAGTCCAAATCCGTATTGTCTTAGATTTGGGTTTGGGGGTTTGGTTTGAGGATACGTTAGCCATACTTGAGGCTAAGATCAACTCAAACGTTTGTTAAGGATACGTTAGTCTAACTTTGAGACTAAGATCAACTTAACGGGATCGTTTAGATCCGACAAAAGAGCATTTGGGCTCCATTGTTCCAGTTTAGGGACCTAGTGGTCCATTAAATGTATGGCCGTCAGGACCCGTCACCTCTCCGACGATGTTGAAGGATTACAACGACGGATGTCAGAGGAGTTCAGAGATGTACCCTCGAGCCAGAGTTAATTGGGGGGATTCATAGTCCAGTCTGTTTGAAGGTTTAAGGATACGTTAGCCATCTTTGAGGCTAAGATCAACTTAAACGGGACCGTTTAGATCCGACAAAAGAGCATACGGGGCTCTATTGTTCTAGTTTAAGGACATTGCGGTCCATGGGTAGTTTAAGGACGTTGCGGTCCATGGGTAGTTTAAGGACATTGCGGTCCATTGTTAGTTTTAAGACATCTCGGTCAAGGTTAAGGACGTCGTAGTCCATGGGTTTAAGGACCCCACAGTCCGGTATGTGCTCTGGATGCTTCACACGGGTTCACTGCCGTGCTCTGCGAGGACCAGGCTCCGCTCTGGACGTTTTCCACGGGGTCAAAGAGTGACATTATCCGCGTTCCACGTAACCAGGAATTTTGCATTAAACACGGGTTTAAGGACCCCACAGTCCGTATCAATGTGTGGTCGTCGGGACCCGTCACCTCTTTGAAGACATTGAGGGATTACAATGCCAAGTATCAAAGGAGTGAAGAGATGTACCCTAGAACCGGAGTGGATTAAATAGTCCTTGGCCCAATTTGGGATCAAGACGAATTAATTATGTTATGAGTCCATTGGCCCAGTTAATCACAAATTGAGGACTTATGGCCATCTTGGGCTAAGTCCAATCAGGAGAGGCTTTGCCTCCATCCATTTAGCCAATTGGGCCAAAGCCTAGTGTTAAACACTACAGAGCAATCAGTGTTGAACACTGGGAATGAGGTTGACAAGTTAGTGTTTAACACTAAAAGATAATCGGTGTTAAACACCAGCAACAAGGCTTTTCAGATTAGTGTTAAACACTAAAACAGATCAGTGTTGAACACTGCAAATAAAGCTTTTTAATTAGTGTTGAACACTAAGGCCCAACAGTGTTTTAACACTGGGTTCGAGAGTTTCAATTTAGTGTTAAACACTAAGGCAAGAGGGGTCACGTGGCAGCACGTGAGAGCGCCCTCCCTTCATTTATTCTGCTGAGATTATCGCGTCTTTCAGAGCATCACGTGCCATCACGTGATGGGCATTCAAATGCCTGTGTATTAAAGCTTCTGTCAAGGGTCACGTGGGTCACGTGGGGTGCTACCTCAAAGGGGCTTTCTGTAGATCTCTTGGGGGGGTCACGTGGTGACACGTGACCCTGCCTCTATGTATGTTGTTTTAGAGGATCTGTTAATCTTTTCCAGGAATCAAGTTCCTCGTAGGGTTAAACCCTGACAGTAATTTCAGAGGAATTAAATTCCTACTTCCTTTCGAAGGTTTATATTCTGAATAGAGTTGGACTCTGAATTTTCCGTAGGAATTAAATTCCTCATACATGTGAAGAACCAAATAGGGTTAAACCCTAACAAAAGCTTTTTAGGGAATTTGAACTTCCATCCTCTGTTAAATTATGATTAAAGGAATTAAATTCCCGCTGTTTCAACAGAACTAGGTTCTTAATTAGGGTAAAACCCTGTCTCTTTTTGTTCTGAAGGAATTAAATTCCCATGATACAGGGTCAAGCCCTAATTTTATTTTAAAGGAATTAAATTCCTATAGTTCTGTGAGAATTAAATTCTCGTGCTTGCATTCCCTCTCTATGTTTTGGATCTGCATGGCAGGATCTCAACCCATTGAGAATTAAATTCTCAACCTCAAGGGGAGATGTGCACTTTGCAGATCCTCTATCAAAGAGAGAAGAAATATGTTCTTCTGTTTTATGTATCAGAGTTAAACTCTGTTGAGAATTAAATTCTCTTTCTTTCAAAAAGCCTTCCCTTTCTTACCTAGGGTTTTCTTTTGCAGAAGATCCAAGTTCCTCGAAGTATCCAGGCTCTCTTCTTTTTCTTTTTCTCTCCCTGTCTCTGTATATATATCTTTTTGTGTCTCTTGGCTCCTATTTATAGGAGAAGCAGCCGAGTCAATTAGTTTTTTGACGAATCTTCATTGAGAGATTTGATTTGCATCCATCATTCGTTTTGGACCTTTGGATTATTAGGTGAATTTTATTCACCATTGGATTTCAAGTCCTGGGATTCTCCTTTGTTGCTTCGGTTAGATTTAAAGGGGAAATCTTTCCAAACTCGAGATTTTTCCATAGATAGATGATATTTCATCACCTCTGAATCTTTAATTCGATTGGTTCCAGATAGTCGCTTTTCTTTGGAAAGATTTGAATCTCTTTCAGAATTTAATTCTGTTGACAAAATGGGCTTTGAAAGCCGGTCACGTGTGACCACGTGACCCATGGTCACGTGTGGGCACGTGACCCCCTTTGGAATGAGCCTTCTTCTTTCTTTTTTGCGCTGTCTTCTGGTTGTTGCTTAACCGTCACGTGCCATCACGTGACCCTTGGTCACGTGTGAGCACGTGACTCTGGTCTGGGCTCTTTTTCCTTGACTTGATCAGGGAACCGATGTGCCTTTGAATCCGCTTTAAAATGTCACGTGCCAACACGTGACCCTGGTCACGTGGGAGCACGTGACCCTTTCTTAAGCCCCTTTTTCTTTGATGTAGTCAGGAAGCTGAACTTGCTTGGCCGGAACTTTTGGGTGTCACGTGCCAACACGTGACTGCTGGTCACGTGTAAGCACGTGACCCTTTTCTCAAGCTTTTTCCTTAAGCTTTCCTGATTTTAAATCAGGAAACAAATGCCCCCACAGCGTTGTTCTTACGTGTCAGCACGTGAGTGCAACGCTGTCACCTCTTGCGACCGTTGGATTCCTTTAGGGATCTGGGGAGATGAAACGTTTCCATTGCCTTCTATAAATACCTCTGTCTCTTCATAGGAGCCTTCACTTTGCTCATCTTCTTCTTCTGAGAACTTTTTCTAAGAATTTAATTCTCTTCTTCCAGAGCTTAGTTCTCTGCCTTGAAACAATTTTCAGAGGTTAACTCTGTTCGAAAAGATTTCTTTTCTTCAGGTAATGTTCTTGGACAAACGATGGACCTTCACATTCCTCTGGATTTTAAATCCAAAACAAGGGTTTTTACCCTTTTCTCTTCATGTTTTCCCATAAGAACCGCTTAACTTTCAAACTGTAGATCTTTTAGGGTTTAGATGATCTTTGGGGAGATGATGATGGCGTTTCAACTCCATGGAATTTAATTTCCATCCAAAATGTTTCTGGGAATTTAATTCTCTTTTCTTAATAAGGAATTTTAATTCCAATGAAGAACTCGCTTTCTTCACACAGAGGCTTCCTGGGGTCTCTTGGCCTGAGGTTGTTCTTCTGCAATTAGTGAAATGGTGGTTTTGTAATGAATCTCACGACCTTTATTTCAGGTATCATGGATGCCCATCTGTATGGTCTTGACGAGATCATTTCCTATGGGAATATTCGTGCACTGGGCCGCAGTCAGAACCAGGAGTTCACCGATGCTCAATGTGCCGAGATTATGAGCCGCTTTGATGAGTACAATCATCGGCTACTCCCCCGTCGCTCTTCTCTTCTGAGGCTGATCGTGCTGGCGATCAGGGAGGCTCTCCCTCTATTCTGTGCTGGTGTGCCGCTTGGGGCATTGGACGCCGCCGAGGATAAGGTACACTCGGTGTATCTGATGCACTTGATCTCAAAGAGAAGGCGAGATAATCTTATTGATCTCCTGCATCAGATGTTCCAGCAGTCGGCCATACTTGCCGCCTATCGGAGGGTGGAGGACATTCGTGAGGACCCCGATGCTTGTGATCGTGAGAGGAAGCATACTCGGGAGGTTCGAAACGCTTGGAAAATCTTAAATACAGTTAATTTTGAGTTTCTCAACCCATGTCCCGCATCTGAAGTTTTACCATTGTAAATGTGTCCTCTGTATTTTGTATGAACCCCTTGAAGTATGAGTGACAATTGTTATTATGTCTTTCTATGTTTGCATGTCTTTTCTCTGGGATTTTATCATTTTGCTACTGTTGTTGTTGGTGCTTTCAATATGCAGGGTGCTACTCCATTTTTTTAGTGTACATCAGGTTTAGGCCTCACGTAGTCTGCACATGGGGTCCCTTGATGTGGCTGTTCACAAAATCTTCTCATGCCCTATTTTCAGCGCACAATATTAGACGCAGAAAAAAGGCCTTGGAAATAGTTCCATCTCCTTGATTTTCGATGCCTTTCCTTTTTTGGGCCTTGGAAATAGTTTCACCATGCAAGATTTTCCGCGCACAGCACTTGATGCATTTCCTTATATATGAGGCTATAGCTTCCCTTTTCCTCTCACAAAGAGATTTATATTATTATTATTTTTTTTTATCTTGGAGTAACTTGTCTTGAGAGACAAACGAGCGCCATGGCCTGCAATCGCCCTCATGCTCGTCGACAGCCATGGGAAGTTCCTATTGAGGAAATGGTCCCCCGCTTTGCTGCTCGGTTGGTGGATCCCCTCCTTACCGACAACGAATGCGACTCAGCCATGCATGAACTCTCGATCCGTAGGGGGTCCCCCCTCCCGATGGGTTCTCTCTGGCTCCGGATGATTCTCAAGGCCGTGCTTGCCGACATCCCTCCTCACCCGGCGGAGATGACTCTGGCGATGCTCGACGCGGCAGAAGAAAAGCTCGAGGGTTTTCATGAAGCGTGCCTGATTACTCAGGCTTTGAAGGATTGCTCAATTTATCTGCTGAGCCAGATCAAGGCCCGGCGAGCTATTATGTCTGCTTTCGCGGACGAACACGGCGCCAATCGATGGGGAGCGACTCCTCGTGAGAACCGTCGCTTTGACGTGTTGGAGAAAGCAGAGAGAGAGATGGAGAATTTTGTCCTCTGTTTCATTAACCCTTGTGCCGTTGATCCCATGTTTGGTGACCTTTTCCGTTAGCGTAGAATACTTTTAAATTAGTCCCTCTTTTTTTTTTTACGCTTTATGCCGAGATTCCATGTAGGCTTGGTGCTAGTATGTATGTTTCCGCTTGCATAAATAAACTTTGTATTCTTCTCATGAGAACTTTCTTTAACTGCAAATGCTACCATCACTTTCCTGCGCATCAGACCTTTTCGGGTATTATGAACGTTCATGCGATTGCAAATGCTATTATTATTATTATTCCCTTTTTGAATACTCATATGATTGCGAGCGCATGCTTGAAATATGTCGAAAACTTTTCTTGTTGCCTTTCACATCAGGCGATGTGAGCGCGTTTTAGATCGATTATTCCCGTCAACTGGAAGCCCATTTATATGGTCTTGTCAATGTCTTGTTTCCAAGGCTGTGGTTACGAAAGCGAGCTTACGTGGCCTGATAGAGCGATACGTAGCGAACATAAGGTTGTGGCTCTCGATAAAGCTGCCACGTTCACTTGTGAGAAGGTCGAGGCTCATAAGGCCACTGAGAAAGAGCTTGAAGCCCGGCTCGCTTCGTATCAGGCTCAACAAGCTCAAGCGGAGGCTCGTCTTTTGAAGATCTTGCATCATGAAGCCGTAGTCCAACAAAAGCAGGATGAGCTGACCAAGTTGCTGAATCGCCCGCCGGCCTGAAACATTTGCATCTTTTCCTTCCTTTTTGCACATACTCATGGATGAGGGTATTTTCTTTTTGTTTCTTTCATGAATTGTACTTTGTACCCATTTTGGTTTATGAATAGAAGATACATTTTTCTTCTAAATGGTGTGTCCCCCTTTTTATTGAATGTATTCTGCGGATATTCTATCTTGATCTCCTTGCAGGACAGCAATGGCTCAGGACTCAGGATTAAGATCTGCTTCCTAAGACTTTTGCTTTTTACGAGCCACGAGTGTCTCATAAAGAGTTTTTCTCCTACAGGTCGAGAGGATCCCATAGGTGTGAGTTCTTCTTAAAGATCGTGAGGATCCTTAAGCGAGTTTTCCCTTGAGAGTCGTAAGGATCTCACAAGAGAGTTTTTTCTTCCTTACAAGTCGTGAGGGCCTGCAAGTGCCGGATGTGATCACCTTTGTCCGTGTTTTACGGAGTTAGGGGTTTCTCCAGGCATCGTAGTTTAAAGACATCACGGTCAAGGTTAAGGACCTCATAGTCCGTGGATTTAGGGACTCCACAGTCCGCTGTTAGTTTTAAGACATCACGGTCAAGGTTAAGGACCTCATAGTCCGTGGATTTAAGGACTCCACAGTCCGCTGTTAGTTTTAAGACATCACGGTCAAGGTTAAGGACCTCATAGTAGGTGGATTTAGGGACTCCACAGTCCGGTGTTTGGTTGCAGGGACCCGTCACCTCTTTGAAGACGTTGAGGAATTATAACGCCGGGTATCAAAGGAGTGAAGAGATGTACCCTTAAACCAAGGCAAAATCTGTAGGGAATCGGGGTGGTTGATCGTTAGTTTTAAGACATCACGGTCGAGGTTAAGGACGTCATAGTCCGTGGATTTTAAGGACTCCACAGTCCGGTATTTGCTCTGGATGCTTCACACGGGTTCACTGCCGTGCTTGGCGAGGACCAGGCTCCGCTCTGGATGCTTCACACGGGTTCACTGTCGTGCTCTGCGAGGACCAGGATCCGCTCTGAACGTTTTCCACGGGGTCAAAGAGCGACATTGTCCGTGTTCCACGTAACTAGGAATTTTGCACTAGATGCTTTACACGGGTTCACTGCCGCGTTAGGCGAGGACTAGGCTCCGCTCTGGATGCTTCGCACGGGTTCACTGCCATGCTCTGCGAGGACCAGGATCCGCTCTGGACGTTTTCCACGGGGTCAAAGAGTGACATTATCCGCGTTCCACGTAACCAGGAATTTTGCACTAGATGCTTCACACGGGTTCATTGCCGTGCTCGGCGAGGACTAGGCTCCGCTCTGGGTGCTTCGCACGGGTTCACTGCCATGCTCTGCGAGGACCAGGATCCGCTCTGGACGTTTTCCACGGGGTCAAAGAGTGACATTATCCGCGTTCCACGTGACCAGGAATTTTGCACTAGATGCTTCACACGGGTTTACTGCCGCGTTAGGCGAGGACTAGGCTCCGCTCTGGATGCTTCGCACGGGTTCACTGCCATGCTCTGCGAGGACCAGGATCCGCTCTGGACGTTTTCCACGGGGTCAAAGAGTGACATTATCCGCGTTCCACGTGACCAGGAATTTTGCACTAGATGCTTCACACAGGTTCACTGCCGCGTTAGGCGAGGACTAGGCTCCGCTCTGGATGCTTCGCACGGGTTCACTGCCATGCTCTGCGAGGACCAGGATCCGCTCTGGACGTTTTCCACGGGGTCAAAGAGTGACATTATCCGCGTTCCACGTGACCAGGAATTTTGCACTAGATGCTTCACACGGGTTCACTGCCGCGTTAGGCGAGGACTAGGCTCCACTCTGGATGCTTCGCACGGGTTCACTGCCATGCTCTGCGAGGACCAGGATCCGCTCTGGACGTTTTCCACGGGATCAAAGAGTGACATTATCCGCGTTCCACGTAACCAGGAATTTTGCACTAGATGCTTCACACGGGTTCACTGCCGCGTTAGGCGAGGACTAGGCTCCGCTCTGGACGTTTTTCACGGGGTCAAAGAGTGACATTATCCGCGTTCCACGTGACCAGGAATTTTGCACTAGATGCTTCACACGGGTTCACTGCCGTGCTCGGCGAGGACTAAGCTCCGCTCTGGACGTTTTCCACGGGGTCAAAGAGTGACATTATCCGCGTTCCACGTGACCAGGAATTTTGCACTAGATGCTTCACACGGGTTCACTGCCGCGTTAGGCGAGGACTAGGCTCCGCTCTGGATGCTTCACACGGGTTCACTGCCATGCTCTGCGAGGACCAGGATCCGCTCTGGACGTTTTCCACGGGGTCAAAGAGTGACGTTATCCGCGTTCCACGTGACCAGGAATTTTGTTGATTATATCCGCATTTCACGGAGTTAGGATTTGACTCTCTGTGGGAGTACATCGTCGAGTTATGGAACTGGGAGTTGCCGCTGTTCCGCTTTGCTTGATGATGTGTCCGCTATGACGAGACGAGTGTTGAGGTGGAGCTAGGATTTTGTCGTCACTCCGCTTTGCTGACCATGAGGTCTTTTATTAACTTTGCATGTATATCCTGCTGGACTGCGAAGGAACGCCGTTGTTAACATTGCGTCTGCTGTAACGAGACGAATGTTAAGGCGGAGTTGGGATTTTGCCATCGCTCCGCTTGATGGTGTAACACCTTTGCGCTGCTGGAATGAGGAGGCACACCGTTGTTGGTCTCTAGGCTACAGATGTGGCCGTTGAGATTTGGGACTAGGGCCTTTGCCATGGTTCCGTTTCGTTGCGACTTTGAGGTCGATTGTTGACGTCATGCCTGTATCTGGTTGGAGTGAGGAGAAACGCCGTTGGTGATTTCTAAGTTGTCGATGTTGACGTCGAGACCCTGAAGCTCGGGATCTTCGTTTGCTTCATTTGTTGACGTCGTGTCTGTAATATTGCGACAAATGTCGAGATTGTCTCTAGGTTGTTTATGAACCGTCGAGATTTGGCTTCGCTTTCCGTTGGAGCCTGTCGGGAAGATATGGTTCCCTCTTTGTTCGTGCCCATGGATTGTATACAGGGGTCAATGCGACCTCACCTGTAGGGCAAAAAGTTTCATTCTTTTATATTTTTTTTTATTCTTTCCGCGATGCTCTATCATTTCAGCTTTTTATATCGCGGAGGTCGCGATTGCCCCATCATTTCGGCTATTTTTCGCGGTGCCCAATCATTTCGGCTATTTATTTTTTTTTACTCGCTGTTTTTTATTGCGAGTTGCCCAATCATTTCGGCTATTTTGCATGCATACATTTTTACTTGCTGATTTTGTTTGTAAGTTGCCCCATCATTTCGGCTATTTCGTATGCATTTTTTTTTGGCTCGCTGAGTTTTTTTTCTCGCGAGTAGGGGATTTGGGATCTGATACCAATCTCGGCATCAGCATCGCTGCGACTGGAATATTGCCAGGAGCGAATCATCATTTGCCATGAAAGAATTTGGGATTTGATACCGGTTTAGGCATCAGCATCGCTGCGACTGGAATATTGCCAGGAGCGAATCATCATTTGCCTTGAAAGAACTTGGGATTTGATACCGGTTTAGGCATCAGCATCGCTGCAACCGGAATATTGCCAGGAGCGAATCATCATTTGCCTCTGTCGATGTTGAACAAAGGTGGCTTAGCAAACAGGGTTAAGGTCCTGTCGACTAAGGCTTTTGATTTCATGAGCCGTAAGGGTCTCACAAAGGTATTTCTCCCTACAAGTCGTGAGGATCTCGCAGGTGTATTTTCTCCTTAGGGATCGTGAGGATTCCTAAGTGTATGTTCCTCTGTAAGTCGTAAGGATCCTACAAGAGGGTTTTCTCCTTATGGGTCGAGAGGACCTACAAGGGTTGGACTTTGCTGGGGAAATGTTTATTTGCGCCCGTGAATTGTATACAAGGGTCAGTATTGAGCCTCTTGTAGGGCAATATCGAAGGTTGCGGAGGATTTGCTTAAGAACAGGTTCAGGTTTCTGTAACTTAAGACTTTCAAATCTCATGAGCCGTGAGGGTCCCATAAGAGAATTCTCCTTACGAGTCGTGAGGATCTCGTAAGTGTATTTTCTCCTTAGGAATCGTGAGGATCCCTAAGTGTGCTGCTCCTTTGTGAGTCGTAAGGATCTCACGCCGGTGGTTTCTCCCTACAAGGTCGAGAGGACCCTACAAGTGTCTTTTAACGAGGTTGCGCCTTTTCGGGTTTTCACAAACACTCGCCGGTAGTCCTGCTGTTTTTACTCACGGAGCCCTTTTGGGTTTTCATCCGTGCCCATTTTGCTTATGGACATACCGTTTTTTTTTTCTTTTTCACTTTTTTTTTTACAAGGTCGCGCCCTTTCGGGTTTTCACGAACACTTGCCGGCAGCCCAGCTTTTTTTACTCACGGAGCCCTTTCGGGTTTTCATCCGTGCCCATTTTGCTTATGGACATACCGTTTTTTTTTTATCATTTTTTTTTATCTTCTTCTTTTTTTTTATCCATCTCGTCAACCTAAAGATGTTGCGGTAGTAGTTTAGGGACGTTTCGGTCCGTCGTTAGTTTAAGGACGTTTCGGTCCGTCGATAGTTTAAGGACGTTTCGGTCCGCCGTTAGTTTAAGGACGTTTCGGTCCGTCGTTATGGGAAGGCCGGCTGCTGCTTGTAAAGTCTGAGCCTAGGAAGATAGTGAGCGGACATAGTCGTCGTCATCTATCATTGACGCAGGCTGTGGCTTATTAAGCGTAGTATTTCTTTAAGAAGCGGCCGTTTATTGGCCTGAAAGGCCTTTCACCGTGCATGTCCATGAGTAGGTAGGCTCCACCCTAGTAGACCTTGTCTATGATGTACGGGCCCTCATAGTTTGGCTCAAATTTTCCCCGCTTGGCACGATTGGGGATCATAGGTCTTTTGACCACTAGTACGAGTTCGCCTTGGCGGAATGTCCTCGGCCTGGTCAATCTTTCGTACGAGCGCGTCATCTTTGCTTTGTAGGCCTCTAGATGTTGTTGCGCTATGAGCCGGGTTTCGTCGAGGGCATCAAGCTCCTCAAGCCGAATGTGAGCATTTTCTTCGTTCGTCAGCTCGTGATGGACTGCTATTCGTAGAGAGGGTAACTCTATCTCGAGGGGGGGCACTGCTTCCGTCCCAAATACCAACGCGTACGGCGTTGTGTTTGTGGCCGTCTTGAATGTAGTTCGATAAGCCCAAAGGGCTTCTTGCAGCCTTTCGTGCCAGTCTCTCTTATTCCTGGAAACGGTCTTTTTTATGATCTTCGTCAAGGTCTTATTGAAGGCCTCGGCCAGACCGTTAGCTCGTGGGTTGTAAACCGAAGAATATCTCCAGTCTATACTGTGCTGCTGTGCGAAGCGGCTAATCTTATGGCTTCGGTAGGCCGGCCCATTATCGGAGATAATCCGCCGTGGAGTTCCGAACCGATAAATGACGTGCGTCTTGAAGAAATGGAGGATATTCTCCGTCTTCACTTCCTTCAGTGGTACTGCTTCTGCCCATTTGGAGAAGTAATCAGTCGTTGCCAGGATAAAACGGTGTCCCCGGGATGATGCTGGCTCAATGGGGCCGACTATGTCAGTCCCCCACATTTCGAATGGCCAACTAGCCACCGTTGGGTGCAGTGGATTCGGATGTTGGTGGATGAAGTCTCCATGAATCTGGCATGAGTGGCATTGCTTCGCATACTCGAGGCAGTCCTGGATCATCGTGGGCCAGTAGTAACCCATCCGTTTAATTTTTAACTTCATCTTTGGGCCTGCTTGGTGAGAACCGCAAAGTCCGTCATGCACTTCCTGAATGACTCTTTCTGCTTCGTCAGGTCCTAAGCATCTCAGCCATAGAGAATCAAACGATCTTTTGTATAGAATATCGTTGACGAGAGCGAAAGATAGAGCTCGTTTCATGAGCTGATGTCTTGGGCGTTCGGTGGGACTTAAAGTAGTCTATGAAGACTTCCCTCCAGTCTTCGGCCTTCTCATAGTCTTTTATTTGTAGGGTCGTCTGCTCAGTCGCTCCCTTTTCTTCGCATAATTCCGGAGACATTTCTGCCGGGGCGAGCACTCGACGGCTTTGTACCACGATTCTGACGTCATCGAGGTTCTCGTCAGCCAGTTCTTTAGCAAGTTTAGCCAACGCGTCTGCTTTACTGTTTTCCGCGCGCGGTATGTTCTCCAAAGTATAGGAGGGAATTTGGGTCAATAGTTGTTGCACCCTTTCGCCGTACTTCACCAACTCCGGTTTGCACGTTTGGTAGTCACCATTTACCTGACTAACGACCAGCTGAGAATCCCCGTATATAAGGAGGTCTTCAATTCCCATGTCGATGGCGATCTCGAGGCCTGCTATCAGAGCTTCGTATTCAGCTTCATTGTTTGTCCTCGGCTCTGTTAAGGAGAAGGCGAAGCGCATTATCCCTCCTTGTGGAGTTGCAAAGATAAGGCCTATCCCTGATTTGATCATTGGGATACCTTGTTTCTGTTTCTTTATAGAGGACGCTCCATCGAAATAGAGTTCCCATCGGGTGCTTCCGCCGCTAATCGCATCAAATGCATGCTCGTCCGGCAAATCACAGTTCAGAGGAGAATCGGCCGGTATCGGGTGCTCAGCGAGGAAGTCGGCAATGGCATGGCCTTTCACTGCCTTGAGAGGTTGATACGTTATCGAGAACTCCATCAAGAGCAGGGCCCACTTAGCGAGTCGTCCCGTCAATATGGCTTTCGACATCAAGTACTTAAGAGGGTCCACCTTCGAAATAAGACGGACTTCATGTGCTAATGCGTAATGTCTAAGCTTTGTTATTGCGAAGATCAACGCCAGGCAGTGCTTTTCAATGGGGGAATAGTTGCTTTCTGCCCCCAGCAGCACTCGACTTAAGTAGTAAAGTGCTCTTTCTTTCCCCTGATCGTTCTCTTGCGCCCATAATGCGCCTAAGGAACCTTCGAGGGCGGTTGTATAAAGAATGAGGGGTTTCCCCTTGACCGGCGCAGCCAACACCGGAGGGTTCTGCAGATACTGCTTGATCTCGTCTAGTGCACCTTGGCATTTGTGATCCCAAACGAATGGAGTTCCCTTCTTCATCAGGTGGCTGTAAGGACGGCATTTGCCTGAAAGATTGGCGATAAATCGCCGGATGTATGCGAGCTTCCCTTGGAGAGACCGCAACTGCTTGAGGGTTCTTGGCGGAGGCATTTCCATGATCGCCTTAATCTTTGACGGATCTATTTCAATACCTCGGTGTCGAACGATGAATCCCAGGAATTTGCCCGAGGAGACTCCAAACGCGCATTTGAGGGGATTCATTTTCAAATTATATTGCCGAAGGCGTCGAAATACAGTCTCCAGATGCTTTAAATGATCTTCGTATGACATACTCTTTACTACGAGGTCATCGATATAGCACTCGACGACGTCGTGTATGAGGTCATCAAAGATCTTTGTCATGGCCCTTTGATAGGTAGCGCTAGCGTTCTTTAGACCAAAGGGCATAACCCTGTAGCAAAATATACCCAAAGGGGTGCGGAAAGCGGTGTGCTTCTGGTCTTCGGGATGCATCTTTATCTGATTGTATCCTGACGAACCATCCATAAAGGAGAAAACCTCGTGAGTGGACGTGTTATCTATCATTAGCTCGGTTACTGGTACTGGGAAATCATCCTTTGGACAGGCTTTATTGAGATCCCTGAAATCCACGCATATGCGTACCGTCCCATTCTTCTTCATTACCGGGACGATATTGGCGATCCAGTCGGGATATTGGACTTCTTGGATAAATCCAGAATCGATCAACTTCTTGACTTCGGCGTTGATGCTCATCTCAAGCTCGAGTCGCATCCTCCTTGGCGCCTGCTTAACTGGCTTGATATCTGGGGATATTGCTAATCTATCCACAGCAATCTCCGGGTCTAATCCTGGCATCTCGGAGTAATTCCACACGAAGCAGTCTTTATGCCGTAAAAGCACGTTCTTTAACGCAGCCACCCTCTCTTCGGATAACAGCTCGCTGACAAATGTCGGTCGCGGGTCATCTGCCGATCCCAACTCAATCTTCTTGAGGTTATCTGCAGTAGTATGTATACCATCTTCCAGTTCTTTTGGACCTGGCGGAAATTCTGAGATCACCTCATCGTCGCTGTTCTCAAAGCACCGGGGAAGGTCATTTACGCTCTCGGGCTCTTCTCCTAATATCGTAATCGTATAGCAAGTGCGAACCCGCTCCCTGGACTGAGGTGGACCCGGTTCTGCTCTTGCGGCCTTAGGCTCATGCTTTTGCGGCGGCGTTACCTTCCAGCCGTCGGATAAAGCGAATCTGCCCCGTCGGTACTGGTCCTCGACCCAGTTCTTGAAGGTGAAGCAGTCTTCGGTAGGATGTCCTATGGCTTGGTGATAAGAGCAATAACTCAGATGAGAAGCCTTGCTAGCTTGCTCAGGATGTCTAGACTCTGGAAGCGTGATCATTTGATGTTTTATAGCGAGGTTGAGTAACCTCTCCGTATCGTCTCGGGGGAAGGAGTACGCTCGACTCATCTTCTTCATGAGGGACAAATCCGAGCCGCTTCTTGATTTATTTCCGTCTCTGCGTCGGGCCTTTCGTACAACGGGTTGACGAGGATAAGCGTCTTTGTCTTTTGCAGCACGTTGAAATAGACGTTGCGTCCTGGCCTTCTCGTAGATGGCCATTTCGCGGTTGTGGTCTTCCCGAGCTTTCTGACCCATTTTCCTGATAGGCTTGCCCATTCGTTCTTCAAACGACGGACTCGGCGCTTCAATCGCGGGGTCTAGTTTTGATGGGGGGTTGGCATCTCCTGACAGGGCGTCCTCCTCTTCATCAAAGGTATATATAGCGTAGCTGCTGTGAGCCCGTTCCCGTTTTCCGGCTCTTGCGTATCCAAGCCCGAGTGTTTCCATCTTCCCGTTGGGCAATTTGCGTTGAGTCCCGGGGACATCCCAAATCCTGTTGTAGAACCGCGCCTGCCGAACGGTCTGTTCTAAGGGTACTCCTTGGCGCTTCAATAGCTTCTTTAATCCATTTGTATAGTATCTGGGCAGACGGATGGGTTGGAGCCTGTCAAGTGTAGCATCCGCGCCATGCCAGATTTCTTTCTCTATTTTCGACTCTGAGGATCGGTAGAATAGGATCACCTTCTCACCCCTTCGCCTGGGAGGGACGTAAAATGTTTGCAGGTCCTGCACATTGTGAGCCTGAAGCGTGTCGAGATCCTTGTAGTGTTCTCGCGGTACCATGGTGATTTGCAAACTATGGTCATCGCCACGGGGTGCTTGTATTGACAGCCGATTGGAGAACACAGCATTAACTTCATCTTCTGAATCACTTCCGAAGACCAACACGGGGGCGGGCGTCCCCAGGTTGTTGCGTTGAGATGGCCCTGCATAAACTATCTCTTCCTCTTCTTCGGTGTCGCTTCCGAAAACGGGGATGGTGGCGACGGTTTTGTTCTCCGGGTTGCGACACATTTCTGTATCCTCGAAATCTGGCAAAAAGTACTTCGCATCTTCGTATTTGCGGACTTCGTTCACGGAAAATGGGTTTAGCTCACCTGTTACGGTATACTCGAAACCATCCTTGAAGTACTTCATACACTGATGTTGTGTAGAAGGGATGATATTGTACTCGTGCAGCCAAGGACGGCCGAGCAAGGCGTTGTAGCAGGTCTTGGCGTCCATGACATGGAATTTGATGTCTGTGACGAGAAGTCCAAAGCGTAATGTTAGTATCACAGATCCGAGAGTCCGTGACGATTGTGAATCGAAACCGGAGATAGTAATTTTGTCACGAGCGAGGTGTTGCACGCTCATGCAGATTTCCTTCAACACCCGAACATTAAGGAGGTTGACGGAGGATCCATTATCCACCAGGATCTTGCCTATCTTGATATCATGGCAGTATCCGGAGACATATAGGGGACGGTTATGGTCGCACGTCCCGAGAAGGAGGTCTTCATCACCGAAAGTGATGTCGGCTGTATGCACTTCCTCCAGTTCATCCTTCATCTTTTCAGTGGCGAGGAAGGCTTGGAATTGCTCAGGTTCTTGTAACGCCTTAATTAGTGAGTCTCGCGCTTCTTTTGATAATAGGAGGGCATCGAGAATGCTAAGCTGAGAAGGTAGCTTCCTTAGGTGCGCGAGGATGTTGTAGTCCACTTTACCCTTCCTAGGCGGGTCTTTGGCAGCCAGCACTCTCATGATTTGGTCATCTAAAGTGATATCTTCAGTGATCTTTTCCTTTCCCTTATCCTTTCTATTCCCGGGCCCGAGATTCTTTTCTGGGAGTGTGCGATTGCGCAGCTGAATGTTCTCGCAGATCTCCGATTCCTCCTCTTTCCCCAACACGGATTCTTTGAAGAGAGGGCCCAGAGCGATTTCTTCATCAGAGTCGCTCCCAAAGGTGAGAACTTGTGACCCCCTGGCGTTTACCATGTAACAGTTGCCAGTAGCTCTGTCGTGCCCATCGATAGTACTTCTTCGCTCCCGACGGCTCTTGCGTTTCATGCGCTTAACATGTTGCCGACGAGCGACATATCCTTGCCACCATATCTTAAAGGCGTCGCACTCCTCCGTGGGGTGTGAGATTTTCCGGTGATATGCGCAATAGTCAGGGTGTCTCTCCACCCCATCGCGTGTGTTTCCTTCCGAGGGCGGTAGCTTCATCCCCATTGACATGGCTTTGGCAAACCTTTTTCTCGTCTTGAATATCTTCTTGTCTACTTCGGATGCCTTTCGCTCCGGTAGTTCAACTCTTTCGTTCAGTTGCCCGCATTTGGCTCCTTCCGATGTGGCCATCTCACGCTCCTGGTCCGCTTTACATTTTAGACGAATCTCGTATAGAAAAGCGTCGATCATTTCGTCTGTTGGCCATGCACGCTCTGGTACAGGCTCTGCCTCCAGCTTCTTAGTGCCAGGAGTTTTCCCATCATTGGTAAACGAGTGGGAGATTACGTTACAACTCGCCACATATCCTTCGGATTCATCCGACGAGCTTTCTCCATCATCTTCCTCTTGAAAGATGTGGTTGAGGAACTCTTGCAGTGTGACAGGAGTTCGCGCCTTTTGATTGTATTCTTCCAACGCGTCGATTTGCTTCTGCAAGTTCGTGTGTTCGTTTCCAAGCTTCACGGGCTTCTTGGATTTCTTCTTCTTTTTCTTCGAAGATTTTGACGGTTGGGCGTGAGTATTTGGGCCCTTATCGCGAATCTTCGTAATTGGGCGGGGCTTCAACATTCCTTCGATAATTTGAGGTTCAAGAGGGTCCTTCTATTCGATCGCAGGGCACGCATGAAGGTCTCTCAGCATTTTGGTTTTAGTTGATAGCACGACCTCCCATGGAGCTTCTTCAATAAAAGAACATGTTGCCCCCGGTGTATCCGCTTTCCTAAGAGCATGCGGCTGTGGTGGGTTCACCTTCCACTTTTCGGACAGTACAAACTTCCCCTGGAGGTACTGGTCTTCAATCCATCCTTTAAAGACGAAGCAATCTTCAATCGGATGGCCTACCGTTTGATGGTAAGGGCAATAGTTAGGGTTATTCATCTCGGTGGGTTGCGGCGGTCGCCTTGGATTTGGCAGGTTTATAAGTCTGTTGCGTATTGCCAGCTCGAATAGCCGTTTCGTCTTGTCCCGTGGGAACAAGTAGGGACGCTTCATCTTCTCATTATAATACCGACGTCTTTCCTCCAGTTGATCTGCCGGTTTCGGGGCGTTAGGTTGCTGTTGGGCATTCGCAACAAAGGTTGCTCTTCCTTTACCCTTGTCATTCCGAGGTTCCGACTTCGGGGGAGGTGGTCTATGACCCATCTGGTCCATCTGAGCCAACTTGTCGATCAAAGCCTGGAATGTGGTTGGCTTAAAGAACATCATAAACTGGGAGATAGTTGCGTGGGGGTCTAGGGTTCCCACGAACATGCCCACTGCGGGTGCCTCCTCAATGCGTTGTTCACATCTCGACCACAAGTTCCGCCAGCGTATAGCATACTGGACCCAGGTTTCGTCTGGTTTTACTCTGGCGTTAATAATTGCAGTTATTGGAGTGCGTTCGCTGGCACTTGCAAATCGCTGAGTGAACAACAACTCCATTTCAGCGAACGTTTTGATAGAATCGTTCGGGAGTTCCGAATACCATTCGAACGCTGTTTCTGATAAGCTGCCCACGAACTGGCGGAGCAACAGTTTATCATCACCGCCGGTGTTACCGCAGAGGGCCCGGAACTGGGCGACATGTTGATGGGGATTGTCGGTCCCCTTATACACGTGGAATTTTGGTATCGTATAGCCTTGCGGGTATTTGATTTGGTCGTACCAGCTTGGATATGGCCGCCTTGTTTTCACGACTTGACCAGCTGCCTCAGTCGCGTGATGAACCCGGATTTGCTGGGCTATGTAGTCAACCAAGTCAGCTTTAGAGATTGCCTCCTCCTTGGACGTTGAGAGGGCTGGTGGTGGATTTGACGTTTCTCCTCGGTCGTCTTTAAGAACGATTGGGGGATCCTCGGCGGGTAAGTCCTGCTGGATCATCATTCCTATCATATCTTGGAAGAGAAGGCCCATACGTTGTATGTTGGCCGCCTGTTCAGCAGCCTCTTTGTCCTTTTTCTCCAGTGTCCGGCGAAGGAATTCAGCGTCGGTTTCTTCCTCCCGGCGTGCGTCTGAAGACGTTTCTGGGTTTTCTTTTGGCCCGGTGAGCGCGGCCATAGCATTCATCATTTCTTGAAGCTTTTGTTGCTGCTCCTGGGCCTTCGTCACGGATCGGGTTAGCGGTCGGTGGCCCGTAGAAGTGCGGCTTTCCTCTTTTCCAGAGGCCATGTAAACAGTGTGCACCACCATGCCCCCAGACTTAGGGCGTCTGGGCTCAGTGCTTTTAGCCGTCGTTGCATGCTGTGGGGTCTTCTCTGGCCTCCTCCTTTTATGAGTCAGTTGATCAACAGCCTTTTGGGGTTTAGCCTGGTGACCAGCTTCCGGTTGGATTTTCAGCTTCTTGTGCTGGCGGGAGAAGTTTGGATCGATGATCGAGTCTCGGGCCTGCCGCCAAACCTTATAGATTTTGGAAGACAGCCGTTGAGGAGATCGGGGCTGTTCGGGTTTTATTTCCACAACCTTTTTTAATGGGGGAGGAGACCTCTTCAGCACTGCAGTAGCAGAATTCCTTCGCACCTTATTTAGCATTTCGAAGCTGTTCCCAGTTGGAACAGCAGCATTCACTTCTGCCACCGGGGCCGATGGAGTCAACCCAGAGGGGGAGTTGCCCCCAGCCTTCCTTACTCGGCGCCAATGGCGACGTCGAGCGTGTCGAGCGGACGGCGCAGGGTCAGCGGTAAGAATGGTTCCGTCTTGCCCCCTGTGTAGGTGGGGGGTCGCTGTTGG
This sequence comes from Agapanthus africanus, assembly GCA_030015575.1. Lineage (NCBI taxonomy): Eukaryota > Viridiplantae > Streptophyta > Magnoliopsida > Asparagales > Amaryllidaceae > Agapanthus > Agapanthus africanus. Next base: position 69,105,269 of record CM057337.1, on the reverse strand, counting down.
TGTTAGCCTGTCAAAGACCGACGTTCTTTGGGCAGCAGGAGCGGGAGCTGGAGCCGTCAATCTTGTAAAGACCGACCTTTTGGCCGGAGAAGCCGCCTTGACGATTTCGGGAGCAGGAGCAGCCACTTTCTTAGAAGCAGCCTTCTCTGAGATTGTAGGTCCCATGATGGGTTTGCAGGATTTCTGGCCCAATCTCGAGAAGACCGAGGCGTTGACGTTGGGCGACTCGTTGAGAGGAGCCGCGACAGGGGTGAGACGATCAAAGACCGACTTCTTGAGAGCTTCCGTTGTCAGCACTGGAGCGGTGAAGTTTGTCGACGGGAGCATGGTCCCGAAGAACAATCCTGTGGTGGCGCGAGTGACCTGTTCCACGGGCATTGTGAATAGCGAAGCAGCTTGGGGTCCGTAGGCTATACCTCCTGACGAGGCAGAGCGTTGGTTGCAATTGCAGTCTGAGCAGTTGGAGAATTTCACGGAAGTAGAAGCCATCGATCCTTTGCTTTCTAGGATAAGCAAGACGCCAATTCTTAGTATCTTGAAACCCAAGGGCAACCATTAGCGAACCGCGATTGGTTCGCGGGTCACGACACACGAAGTGTGGAGTGGAAAGAGGAAAAGGTCCCACCGGGCGTGCCAGAATCTGTTCCCCTCCGAAAGACGGCCGCGACGTGACGTCTTGCCTGAGATTCGGGGCAAATGCTAATTGGTGCTATCCGTCCACCTCTCCGAAGATGCCAAGTTGATTTATGGCACCGTATATCGAAGGTTTAGACGGATGCGTCCGATGTAGCAGACTTCGTCAGATTCCCCCTCGTTTGAGGGGTTTTTGATTGTGGGGACGCTCTTCCCTGCAGGCGCAAGCCCCTGCAGTTAATTACGCTACCGCATTGCGGTAACAACTTTCTCCTTCTCCAGATGGTCACTTCGTGTCGTGGGTGTTTGTTTTGTATTTTGTTGCCCGTGGATTGTTTACGGAGACCGAGTTATGTCGTCGCCCGTAGGGTGTGGACTAGTCCAAATCCGTATTATCTTAGATTTGGGTTTGGGGGTTTGGTTTGAGGATACGTTAGCCATACTTGAGGCTAAGATCAACTCAAACATTTGTTAAGAATACGTTAGTCTAACTTTGAGACTAAGATCAACTTAACGGGATCGTTTAGATCCGACAAAAGAGCATTTGGGCTCCATTGTTCCAGTTTAGGGGCCTAGTGGTCCATTAAATGTATGGCCGTCAGGACCCGTCACCTCTCCGACGATGTTGAAGGATTACAACGACGGATGTCAGAGGAGTTCAGAGATGTACCCTCGAGCCAGAGTTAATTGGGGGGATTCATAGTCCAGTCTGTTTGAAGGTTTAAGGATACGTTAGCCATCTTTGAGGCTAAGATCAACTTAAACGGGACCGTTTAGATCCGACAAAAGAGCATACGGGGCTCTATTGTTCTAGTTTAAGGACATTGCGGTCCATGGGTAGTTTAAGGACGTTGCGGTCCATAGGTAGTTTAAGGACATTGCGGTCCATTGTTAGTTTTAAGACATCTCGGTCAAGGTTAAGGACGTCGTAGTCCATGGGTTTAAGGACCCCACAGTCCGGTATGTGCTCTGGATGCTTCACACGGGTTCACTGCCGTGCTCTGCGAGGACCAGGCTCCGCTCTGGACGTTTTCCACGGGGTCGAAGAGTGACATTATCCGCGTTCCACGTAACCAGGAATTTTGCATTAAACACGGGTTTAAGGACCCCACAGTCCGTATCAATGTGTGGTCGTCGGGACCCGTCACCTCTTTGAAGACATTGAGGGATTACAATGCCAAGTATCAAAGGAGTGAAGAGATGTACCCTAGAACCGGAGTGGATTAAATAGTCCTTGGCCCAATTTGGGATCAAGACGAATTAATTATGTTATGAGTCCATTGGCCCAGTTAATCACAAATTGAGGACTTATGGCCATCTTGGGCTAAGTCCAATCAGGAGAGGCTTTGCCTCAATCCATTTAGCCAATTGGGCCAAAGCCTAGTGTTAAACACTACAGAGCAATCAGTGTTGAACACTGGGAATGAGGTTGACAAGTTAGTGTTTAACACTAAAAGATAATCGGTGTTAAACACCAGCAACAAGGCTTTTCAGATTAGTGTTAAACACTAAAACAGATCAGTGTTGAACACTGCAAATAAAGCTTTTTAATTAGTGTTGAACACTAAGGCCCAACAGTGTTTTAACACTGGGTTCGAGAGTTTCAATTTAGTGTTAAACACTAAGGCAAGAGGGGTCACGTGGCAGCACGTGAGAGCGCCCTCCCTTCATTTATTCTGCTGAGATTATCGCGTCTTTCAGAGCATCACGTGCCATCACGTGATGGGCATTCAAATGCCTGTGTATTAAAGCTTCTGTCAAGGGTCACGTGGGTCACGTGGGGTGCTGCCTCAAAGGGGCTTTCTGTAGATCTCTTGGGGGGGTCACGTGGTGACACGTGACCCTGCCTCTATGTATGTTGTTTTAGAGGATCTGTTAATCTTTTCCAGGAATCAAGTTCCTCGTAGGGTTAAACCCTGACAGTAATTTCAGAGGAATTAAATTCCTACTTCCTTTCGAAGGTTTATATTCTGAATAGAGTTGGACTCTGAATTTTCCGTAGGAATTAAATTTCTCATACATGTGAAGAACCAAATAGGGTTAAACCCTAACAAAAGCTTTTTAGGGAATTTGAACTTCCATTCTCTGTTAAATTATGATTAAAGGAATTAAATTCCCGCTGTTTCAACAGAACTAGGTTCTTAATTAGGGTAAAACCCTGTCTCTTTTTGTTCTGAAGGAATTAAATTCCCATGATACAGGGTCAAGCTCCAATTTTATTTTAAAGGAATTAAATTCCTATAGTTCTGTGAGAATTAAATTCTCGTGCTTGCATTCCCTCTCTATGTTTTGGATCTGCATGGCAGGATCTCAACCCATTGAGAATTAAATTCTCAACCTCAAGGGGAGATGTGCACTTTGCAGATCCTCTATCAAAGAGAGAAGAAATATGTTCTTCTGTTTTATGTATCAGAGTTAAACTCTGTTGAGAATTAAATTCTCTTTCTTTCAAAAAGCCTTCCCTTTCTTACCTAGGGTTTTCTTTTGCAGAAGATCCAAGTTCCTCGAAGTATCCAGGCTCTCTTCTTTTTCTTTTTCTCTCCCTGTCTCTGTATATATATCTTTTTGTGTCTCTTGGCTCCTATTTATAGGAGAAGCAGCCGAGTCAATTAGTTTTTTGACGAATCTTCATTGAGAGATTTGATTTGCATCCATCATTCGTTTTGGACCTTTGGATTATTAGGTGAATTTTATTCACCATTGGATTTCAAGTCCTGGGATTCTCCTTTGTTGCTTCGGTTAGATTTAAAGGGGAAATCTTTCCAAACTCGAGATTTTTCCATAGATAGATGATATTTCATCACCTCTGAATCTTTAATTCGATTGGTTCCAGATAGTCGCTTTCCTTTGGAAAGATTTGAATCTCTTTCAGAATTTAATTCTGTTGACAAAATGGGCTTTGAAAGCCGGTCACGTGTGACCACGTGACCCATGGTCACGTGTGACCACGTGACGTGACCCTCTTTGGAATGAGCCTTCTTCTTTCTTTTTTGCGCTGTCTTCTGGTTGTTGCTTAACCGTCACGTGCCATCACGTGACCCCTGGTCACGTGTGAGCACGTGACCCTGGTCTGGGCTCTTTTTCCTTGACTTGATCAGGGAACCGATGTGCCTTTGAATCCGCTTTAAAATGTCACGTGCCAACACGTGACCCTGGTCACGTGGGAGCACGTGACCTTTTCTTAAGCCCTTTTTTCTTTGATGTAGTCAGGAAGCTGAACTTGCTTGGCCGGAACTTTTGGGTGTCACGTGCCAACACGTAACTGCTGGTCACGTGTAAGCACGTGACCCTTTTCTCAAGCTTTTTCCTTAAGCTTTCCTGATTTTAAATCAGGAAACAGTCGTCCCGCTTGCTTTTCCAAGTTTTGTCTCTCTGAGAGTCCGGCGGGGACTCTTGCTTCGAGCATTCCAGCATTTGGACTTTCTTGGTTAGCTCTTGAAACGTCTTGAGGCCTGCTGTACATAAGAATGGGACCATCCAATTGCTGAGGTTCCCAATGAGAAGGCTGACGGACTGGTCCTGCTCCAGCGGCGGTTCGCACTTGACCGTGAGATTACGCCATCGGGCAATAAAGTCGGTGTTGCTTTCATTCTTTCCCGGCTTGGTCCTCACAAGGTCGGCAATGGAGATTTTATCACTGACACTCATGAACCTTTGCCGAAACAGGGACTCCATTTGGGCAAAGGTAATGACGGACCCGTCCGGTATACTCGCATACCAGTCGAAGGCGACGCCGGTCAGGCTATTGACAAACTGACGAAGAAGGAGCGCGTCATTGCCCCCTGTATTTCCGCACGATGCTTTGAAGTGGGCGACGTGCTGATTTGCATTCCCCGTTCCATCAAATCTTCCGAACTTAGGAATAACGTAGCCGCTTGGGAACTCAATCAGATCGTACTGCGCGGGATATGGTCGCCCGCTACTGCCGATTTCTTTCTGAGCTTCAGCTTCGGCCACCAATGTTTTAACCTTGCTGGTGACCAAATCCATTATCCGATCCTGTGTTAGCGGGATAGTATTATCTGGGGCCAAGGCGTCCCCATAAGCGGAGTGTGGACGGCTCTCATGTGGCTCGACCAGTCTTGGACCCGAAGGAACAGGCATTGGCTGCCTCGGATTGTCATCACCCGGCTGATTAGTAGCGGCTTGTGCTTGATTGGGAGGCGCTCGAGCAATTTGAGCCGTAAGCTGCATCACCACGTTCGTTAAGTCGTCAATCTTCGAATAGAGCTTGGCCATCTCTTTATCTTTGCTCCTGAGCTGTTTTCGAAGCTCTTGAAGCAGCTCTTGCTCCGCAGTCCTGGGACGGAAAGTCGGCTCTTCCTCGCTGTCCGAGCTTGACTCTGTGTGGACCGAGGGGTCTTTCTGCCTATCATCCTCATCGAGAGGGTTTTTTTCATCTAGCGGGGGCGGCTGTTCTTGAGCGGCGGCGACCACATTCAGGCTAGATTGGGCTTGGGATGTGGTGGCCCCATCCTTGCTTTTGCTGCGAAGGTTGTCGTTGGGGCGTCCGCCCGCCATATAGACCGTATGGATGATGTATCCGGCCGTCTTTCTATCATTGGAAGCTGATTTCACGGATCGCTGTCTTGACCCCCTTGCTTCGGTAGCTGGTAGTCTATTGAAGGCGGCTGGCCTAACCAGATTCTTGAATGGTGCTGGCGCTTCTTTTCTGGGTTTGCCCCACTGCTTTCGTGCGGCACAGAGTGCTTGATAGACTCTTGAAGAGACAGTGTCATATTTCTTCTGTTGGGGCCGGGACACGTCTCTTTGTGGCACTATTCGGACCGCTGTCTTCTTGATTCTGGCGGTCATGGCATTTTTCTGAACCCACTTCAGAGGCTCGAAGGAATTGCTGATTCTTACGTCCGACTCAGCCGTCGTCGCTGGGCAACCCTGCACTTGGAACTTCACACGATTCCATTTGGCCGAAGCCTTGGCCCTCTTGTTGGCTCGATACCTGAGCCGCTTCTGCCTTAACCTTTCTGTTCTAAGCACCTGGAAGACTTCGGCTTTTTGGGAAGACGCCGCAGACCGGGCGATGGAGGGCCTTGGAGATACGCTCGATTGTGCATTTGTTGGAGTCATCGCCTGAGCTCGTCCGCAACATTTGATTTTGCCCTTTGTACCGAAGTTCTTGCACCCCGCTGGAGCACCAGAGAATCGTTCAGATACCATCTTAAGTTTCGGTTGTGGTGCCTTGGCGATCACGACATTCGGCCTCTTACCCCTTGAGACCGGCTTGGCCACCTGTTCCGCTGGGGTCTCCGCCAGATGAGCGCTTCCGGCAGGGTAGATGATGACGGAGCCAAACTGGCGGGGCGGTTCCTCCCACTGTCGACTGAGGCTCACGGGGAGAACCACACGAGCGTTGATCTTGACCACGTACGGAATCGGGGTCATGTTGGAAGTTGAATTCGTCTGGGAAGACATTGCCGTTGAAGGTTGATTGTTGATTGCTGCATGAAAAAAAGAACATCATTTCAGTATAGGCAATCGTTATGTATATTGATTGAGTTCGCATGAACATTTAACCCGAAATATGGGAGGAGAAATTAGTCCCACCGGGCGTGCCAGAATCTGTTGGGTGTTTTTTGTCACCCCATTGAGATGGGAATACGCGCACGCGTCTCAGGCGTACTACAGATTCCCCCTGCCTAGGGTAGGCTGGGGTTTAATGATTGTGGGGATCCGAATCTCCGGCAGCCGCGGACTAAGCTGCCGTTAATTACCCCTCGCCTTTGGGGCGAGGGAACCTCCGATTAACGGGTTAAGCTGGTCATGCGAACTCAATGTGCAGTATACGTGTGTTCTGTTCTGAAAGGGGGGTTTTGGATATATCGGGAGCCACGCAGAGTTTTTACGGGGGTCCCGCTACCCGGATAGCAGGCTGGGGGTCAAGGGGGCTAGCAGCCCCCTTGCGGGGTGCGGGGCAGCGCCCCGTTAGAAATTTTTTTCTAACAGGGACAGTGTCGTGGAGTACGTGTGTGTATAAATTTGTATACATATGTATATATGTATGTATGTACACAAAAAGAGGGGGAAAAGGCATCCAAGGGATGCGTGGAGCCAGCGCCTTGAGCGCTGTGCGCTTAGGTGCTGTGCGCTCAGGCGCAAGCGCCACGTGTCGGCACGTGGGCGCTTTGCGCATGAGCGCAAGCGCGCGCGCCACGTGTCGGCACGTGGGCGCTTTGCGCAAGAGCGCTGCGCGCTGGAGCGCAAGCGCGCGCGCCACGTGTCGGCACGTGGGGGCTTTGCGCTCGTGCACAGTGCGCTGGAGCACAAATACGCCACGTGTCGGCACGTAGGTGCTTTGCGCTCGAGCGCTAGCGCGCCGGCGAGGAAAAGATGGCTTTTAGCCCCAAAAACCGTGGAGTTAAACTCCGAAAAAAAAAAGGAAAATGTCTTGGTTGGGGAAATGGGTTCTTCTTCTTCCTCCTCTGTTGGCTGGCTCAAGAGATGTAAGATCTAAAAATCTCTTCTTTTTGAGATTTAATGATAGATCCAAGTTCCCCTTTGTGGGTTTTGTGGTGAAAAACTAATTTGTTTTATAAAAAGAAGAGTAAAACTCTTGATTTAATTCAAGAGAAAGAAGAGGGTTTTGGAACCTTGAAGAAGAAGAAAAAGATCTCAGATCTGGAAAATTTTTTAGAGAGAGAAAAAAAGTTGTTGAGATATTTCATTATCTTTGCCTTTATAGACCATACATTTTACACATAGCCCCTTGGGCTTCACAAAATGGCATTTTGCCCACCCCATGGCTCATGTGCCATTTCTTTTTGCACATAAGCCATGGGCTTTACAAAAATTTGGCTTTATGCCTATTTTTCTTACATTTATCCATAAAATAAAATAAAAGAAATGCAACAAAATTGTTTATTACAAAAATTTTATCTTGGCATGGGGAAGCCGGCCGCTTCATGTTCGGGCTCGACCCGGGCATGGGCCTACTGGATCTGGGCTTGGGCCCACTTGGCTTGGGGTTGACTTTGATTTTGACTTGGTCAACCGAGGTGTAAATTTTTACCCCAACACCCTTCCAATATTATACCACTATGGTCTCAACTTCTCTGTTTGGTAAATTTGCAATGCATATATGCTGTCTTGGACCTGCTCAATCTAAAACCCCGAAATTCCAACGTTCGCCTCCATAACTTTAGTTTGGTATTAACCCATGCTTTCGTCTTATTTACTAGAACAATATCATTAGCGAATAGCATACGCCAAGGTATCTCATATTGGATAATTTTAGTAAGCTCATTCATCACGATGGTAAACAGGAATGGACTTAATGCAGATCCTTGATATAAACCAATTATAATCGGAAAATCACTCGTTAGACCGCCGCAAATTCTGACATTTGTCACTACTCCATTGTACATGTTCTTGATTATGTCAATGTACTTGACGGGGACCCCCTTCTTCATCATTGTCCCCCATAATATCTCTCTAGGTACATTGTCGTACGCTTTCTCTAAATCAATAAATATCATAAGCGAATTTCTTCTCATCTCTTGAAAACGCTCGACAAGTTGACGAAGCAGATGAATAGCCTCTGTCGTTGATCGTCCTGGCATAAACCCAAACTGGTTCTTTGTTATCTTAACATCCTTTCTTAGTCTGTGTTCAATCACTCTCTCCCAAACCTTCATGATGTGGCACATGAGTTTTATTCCACGGTAGTTTGAGCAACTTTGAATGTCATTCTTATTCTTGTAGATAGGTAGAAGGGTACTTTTCCTCCATTCATTTGGCATCTTTTTAGTCTGCCAAATCTTATTAAACAGATCTATCAGCCATTTAGCGTCTATTTCTCCTAAGCATCTCCAAATCTCGATAGGAAGCCCGTCTGGACCAACCGTTTTTCTTGATCTTATTCTCTTCAAAACTTCTTTAACCTCAGGTTTTCTAATTTTACCATGAAATCACGGTTTATATCTTGAGAATGAATGACAAGTCCATCCAAATTCTTAGTAAATCTCTCATTGAACAATTTGTCAAAATAATCTCTCCGCCTTCCCTTGATATCCTCATCTCGAACTAAAACCTTCTGATCTTCATTTTTGACACACTTCACCGCACATAAGTCTTCGGTCTTCCTTTTCCATATCCGAGCAATCCAGTATATATCATTTTCAGCCTCCTTAGTGTCCAACTTCTCGTACACCTCCTTATAGATCTTAGTTTTAGCTTCCTAAACAGCTTTCTTAACTTCCTTTTTATCCATTTTATACTTCTCAAATCTCTCCGCATCTTTACTTTTCTTCAAATCTTTATAAGGATCGCTCTTGATTTTAATAGCGGCCTTTACTACTTCGATCAACCATGATGTGTCCTTAGATGGTGGAGCATCACCTCTCGACTCACCAAATAGATCTCTAGCTACTCTCTTGATACAACTAGCCATCTTGTTTTATTTTCTCTCTGAATCATTTTCAAACTGTCAATCCGCCTTTTAGACTACACGATCTATAAAAACCTTTTGGTTACCTTCCTTTAGTCGCCATCACTTAATTCTAGACTCTACCTTACGTCTATTTTTTCTAGGTCATCTTTTAAATCGAAAATTTAGAACTAAAAGTTTATGTTGAATAGTTACACTATCACCTGACACTATCTTACAGTCGATACACCCACCTCGATCTATCATTCTCGTTAGAAAAAAGCCTATTTGACTTGCGCTTGATCCGCTCTTTAAGGTGATAAGATGAGACTCTCTTTTCCTAAACCAAGTGTTTGCTAAGATCAAGTCATAAGATGAGGCAAAATCTAGAATCGATCTACCCGTTTCATTCTTTTGTCCAAAACCAAAACCTCCATGGATAGTATAAACCCACTACGACTAGTCCTACATGTCCATTGAGATCACCACCAATAAATAACTTCTCTCCAATAGATATCTTTTACACCACTCGTCTAAATCCTCCCAGAATAGACGCTTCCTAGCATCATCAAGACCTATCTGTGGTGCGTAAATACTAATAACATTAAGGATCTCCTCATCTAGAATAAACTTAACCAGTCAAATTCTATCACATTTTCTCCTAATCTCAACTACATTCTCAAGCAACCGTCTATCTATGATTACACTTACCCCATTATGATTTTTATCTCTATCCGTATACCAAAGATTATAACACCAAGGCTCTATGACTCTACCTTTTTCACCTATCCACTTAGTTTCTTGCAAACATATAATACCAACTCTCCTCCTAATCATCACTTCCACTAGTTCTGTTTGTCTACCCGTAAGGGAGTTTATGTTCCAAGAAGTAACGGATCCTATGAAACCCTTGCTTATTTGTTACTACACCCGAGGTCCGATATAGCGCACCGTTTCTGGACGACGACCGAGAAGCCCTTGCATACTTAACACTACATCCGGGATCCGATGTAGCGCGTCGCTGAGTAGGGGACACCCCAACGATATTCTGATTATGGTTCATGTCATAGAATGTGACAAAATATTACGTTGGATGTCACAAGTCTACCACAACTCTCACCCTTTCTCATCTGGACTTAGGACCGGCAACGGTGGGTTTCTTCAAACAAGCATAAGAGATATAAATAATGCACGTCATAATAGCAGCCAACACGATCATCCTCAACAAGAGCGAGGATTTTCTCGGAAGCTTTATGAGTGTGCCATATGAAAGAGATGATTTTAAATCAGATAGTAACATTGTTGGAGAAAGCTTAATCTGTCTAAAAAAATGGATAGGGTCAATATGGTCCTATCCAGATAAAACATTTAATTTAAATTATGAAACGATAGAAATCACAAGATAAAAGTATAAATATATGGCACAAAATTCTCACAATAATTCGCCTCTCAAGAAAGATAAATAACAATAACCTACCTAAAAGATTCCAAGCTGATCTACTATTATCAATTGTCAGCCCAAATAAATGTTACATAGTAGAGATACGGTTTCTTTTCGACTCAATCGTCCAACACTCAAGGAGAATATTGATTTTATGTTTGACAGGCAAAGAAGATATTTTTTTCTTTTGAAAACTTTTGGCATTTCTTTCAATTCAAATATACCAACAAAACGCCATAACATGTCACAAACATCCATAATCCTCTTTTGATCCGTTAGATTCTCCATTTTGTCCGCAACAAGAGCAATGAACAATGTTTTCCTGCAATTTAACATGAATGTGTTTTATCAGCCCATATAGACTTCGCAAAATGGTCTTAAGAAAATATGTTCAACGATCTCTGATTTTTTTGTTGCACATAACACATAAAATTTGTTTGGCAACCCCTTTTTTTCCTTATTGTATCCAAAGTAAGGAGTCTCTCTGATTACGAGCCAAATGTGAATCTTAAACTTAATATTAAGAAAGATTTTATTTGTTAGGAAAAATTTTATTTTTGTTAGGAATGATTTTATTTTATTTCTTCATCATGTAAAGTGTATATACACACCTTTGAAATTCAATACAAATCAATTGAGTTTAAACCCTAAATTGCATCTTCTTCAAGATCTTTTATGGTATCAGAACTCTGCGATTAAAAGCTCAATTTTTTGATCCATAGCCTCTTCTTAAAACCCGACCTCCATCATCTCCAAATTTCCTTTCCTAACAAAAATTTCTCACACAAACTTCACTGTGTGGAGATCTCAAATTCAATCGGCCTTAATTGGCCACGATCTTTTTGACCATATCGACGACTCCAAGTCTCCTCCTCCGAGAACTATCACTGACGTCCATGACATTACTAAGCGTGTCGAAAATCCCGAATACCATCAATGGTACCGTCAGGATCAACTTATTCTCAACGCTATTCTCGGCAGCTGCGTAGAGACGATCCCGTCCCACTTCTTCTCTGTTTCCTCCTCCAAGGAAGCATAGGATCAACTTGTTATTCTCCTTGCGAACAAATCTCGCTTACGGATTATATCGCTCAAGGAACGCCTCATCAATAATCAACGCGGTTCGCGATCTATAAGCGAGTACGTACAAGAGATGCGATCTATCTTCAACGATCTCGCTCTCGCCGACCACCCTCTTTCCGAAGATGACCTTGTTCTTCACATCCTTACTGGCCTTAAACCTGAACTTAAAGAAGTCGCCGCTGCTATCCGAGTTCGTGACAACGTCATCATCTTTGACGAGCTCTATGACAAACTCAGAAACTATGAACGCCATCTTAAGAAGGAAAACACGTGTGCGTCTCTCTCTCTCTCTCGCAAGCGTCAACTTGCCAACCAACCCAATCGCTCCTTCTATCACCCTCCGCAACAACGTGGAAACGCCTCCTATAATCGCAACACTAACATCAACTTCGCTCGCAATAATAATAAAAACCAGTACTCCGGCATCTGCAATAACAACTCGTCACGCTCCAGCTCCTACTGCAACTTCTACAAGCGTTCCAGTCACATCACAAAAATATATCGCCAACTCACTCGCTTTCTTCATGAGAATGCGGTGCAAGTCAATCCCCTGCAGACCCCCTCTCCACCTGTTGCCAACAACCAACGCCAACTAGTCCGCTCCCTTCTCTTAGATATTGGACACCGGTGCTTCTCGCCACGTTATGTCTGATGTTGGGATTCTTCACAGCTACACAGATTACGGTAGTCCCAATGAGATTAACATAGTTGATGGTTCAGATTTGAAAATTTTACATGTCGGTAAAACAACACTGCACTCACCTCAAAAGCCCTTTCTTTTAGATAATATTCTATGTGCACCATCTATTACTCAAAACTTAATTTCTTTTGCCAAATTTTGCAAATCAAACAAACTCCCACTTGAGTTTTTTCCCTCCAATTTTTTGGTGAAAGATTTTCGCACGGGGCGTCTCTTCTTCGCGGGGATAGCTATAATGATGTCTAATTCCTCTGACGCTCCATCCAACCTCAAATTCATGCTACCTCCAAATCAGAAATAAGTAAGTGGCACTGTCGTATTGGTCATCCCTCCATCCACATCGTTCGGTCAGATGTTAGGGAAAATAAGTTAATGTTTAATATTTCGGTAGTTAATAATTTTCAATACAACTCTTGTGATTACAATAAAAATCATAAACTTCTTTTTTCTGAAAATTCACTTCGCGCTTCTAAACCTTCGTAATTAATTTATATTGATGTTTGGGGACCCACTGAACTGTCTTTTGATGGTTTTCGCTATTACGTAATTTTTTTTATTACACAAAATACGTCTGGCTATACCCTATGAAACGTAAATCTGATGTTGCCACCATTTTTCCCCAATTCAAAAAACTTGTCGAAAAGTATTTTCAATTACCGCCCATATCAATATACTCTGATAATGGCAATGAATATACATCTCTTGCTTCCATTCTTATATCCTATGGTGTTTCTTATCTCACCACTCCTCCACACACCCCTGAACATAATGGCACGTCAGAACGTCGCTATCGTCATATTCTCGAAACCGGTATTACACTCTTGCATACAATCTCTCTTCCCTCTAAGTATTGGAGTCAAGCCTTTCAAACCGCTGTTTATCTCATAAATCATCTTCTCACACCGTTTTTTAATTTCCCATTCGCATTTGAAAAACTATTTCAACGTCCTCCAAACTACAAACATTTCAAGATTTTTGGTTGTCTTTACTATCCCTGGTTAAGACGGTACAGCTCCTCCAAACTTCAACCTGCATCCACTCTCTGCATTTTTCTAGATTATTCAATATCTCAATCTGCGTATAAATGTCTAAATCATGTCACTCACAAAATTTACATTTCTCGTCATGTCAAATTCGTCGAAACCAATTTTCCCATGCAGGTATCTAGTAGACATCAAGAGGCTCTTCTGCAAGATTTGGCCTACCCTGACGCAGTATCACAACCAATCAAGTATACCCAACCTACTAAACTTCACATTCTACTACCTTACCTAACCCACCCCCCCACTGAACCCCAATCATCAACATCCCATACTCTCGACATCTCCCCTTCCACTGACCCTTCACAATTCTCATCCTTCAATTTCGATTATCTCGTCAACCTCCCAGTCCTTACCTTCCTACCTTCCTCCACAACCGCTCAATCCCATTTACCCTCTCTACAATTATCCCCTTCTCCCTAACCCCAAGTCTCTACACCAACAATGAACGTAAACCGAACCCAAAATACTTTAACTTCCAATATGCAAACCATACCACTGTTCATCCAATTCTCTAAATCCTTGAACCAACATGTGTATCCAAAACTGTGAAGGATCCTAACTAGTGTGTTGCAATGTATGAAGAATTTGATGCCCTCATGAAGAATGGAACATGGGATCTTGTTCCCAAATCAAATCAGAATCTTGTAGGTTACAAGTGGGTCTTCCGAATCAAGCGCAACTCTGACGGCACCATTACCCGATACAAAGCTCGCCTTGTGGCCAAAGGCTTCCATCAACGGTCTGGTCTAGACTGTTCTGCCACGTTCAGCCCTGTTATCAAACCGACAACACTATATATAGTTTTATGCCTAGCACTCTCCCGAGGATGACCTCTTCATCAACTCGATGTTAACAATACTTTTCTCAATGGTACTCTGCATGAAAATGTGTATATGGCTCAACCACCCAACTTTCTCCACTCTTCCCTACCTAACTACGTCTTTAAACTACGTAAAGCTATTTATGGTCTCAAGCAAGCGCCAATGGCAAGATATCAAGGACTCAAAGACCATCTTCTACAAAATGGCTTCGCAAATTCCGTGGAGGATACGTCTCTTTTTATCTACTCTAAGGACGCCATTGTAGCCTATTTCTTGGTATATGTTGATGACATTATTCTCACAGGTAACAATGTACAGTTCCTTCAATTTTTTGTTTATCGAGTTGGACAATGTTTCTCTCTAAAGGATTTCGGCGATTTTCATCACTTTCTTGGGGTAGAAGTTATTCCAACGACATAAGGACTCTATCTATCTCAGCATCGCCACATCGCCAATCTTCTGAAAAAGTTCTCTATGAAATGAGCTAAAGAAGTTACCACCCAATATACAATACTACCCCTCTACTTCGCCATGACGAGTCTTCATCTGTCGACCCCACGCCATATCGCCGGCTAGTTGGTGCTCTTCAATACCTCTCTCATCTCGGCATGGCATTTCATTTGCCATCAACCGTCTCTCCCAATTCATACACTCTCCCACAGAGTTTCACTGGACGACACTCAAATGTGTTCTTCATTACTTCAAAGGTACGATACATCATGGTCTTTACCTCCGCCGGCGATCTTCTCTAACTCTTCAGGTCTTCAGTGAATCTGACTGGGATAGAAGTCGTGATGACGGTCGTTCCACCACTGCATATATTCTTTATCTAGGCTCGAATCTCATCTCATGGAAACCGGCTCAACAAAAGACCGTCTCTCGGTCCTCCTCCGAAGATGAATATAAAGCTCTTACGAATACAACGGCCGAGGTACTGTGGGTAAAAAATCTTCTGTATGGACTCAAGGTAATTCTGCGAAAACCACCCTCCATATACTGTGATAATACTGGAGCTACTTATCTTAGTACAAACTCAGTCTTCCACTCTTAGATGAAGCACATTGCTCTTGACTATCACTTTGTTCGGGAATACGTTGAAGATGGCATCATTCATGTTCACCACATCAGCACTCATGATCAACTTGTAGATGTTCTCACAAAAGCATTTGGACGCAGTCAATTTCTCAAACTTCATTCCAAAATCGGATTCTCCAACGGAGCCTCAATCTTGCGGGGGCGTATTAGGAAAGATTTCCATAACCGATGCAGATTTTTGTAATTACAAATTTTTCAATAACTTTTCTGATTTTATTTGTTAAGAAATATTTTATTTTTGTTAGGAGAGATTTTATTTTATTTTTTCATCATGTAAAGTGCATACATACACCTTTGAGATTCAATACAAATCAATTAAGTTCAAACCCTAAATTGCATCTTCTTCAAGATCTTTTACTTAGATGGAAAATTACATTTCCATAACACCTTGGCAAATTGGGCATTTGCATCCACCAAAACCAAAAGATAAGAACTTGGACAGAAATCTAAGACAAAAATCTTCCACCCGCACTCCAATTCCGACTCCAGAAATCTTTTTGTCATTTAGATGTTTTTACATGAAAAGAAACCACAAATACTAGTTTCAAGATATTTTGCAAAATTGGCTGGGCCTGGTCGATGAATTACTAATCCAATCATTGTATCCAATGTCCAAAAGAATTAGAAGCAGCTGAGTTGAAAGGAGCTAGAATGGTGTAATGTAAAGATTTTCTATGATCTAAAACAACTCATTAAGTTCTTTGCTCAAAGCAAATGGGATACTTGCAAAAACTATGTAGCAGTGAAAATCCCTTGAGATTCTTTGACTTGGCAAATCCACATGCAACAGTTAA
This sequence comes from Agapanthus africanus, assembly GCA_030015575.1. Taxonomy (NCBI): domain Eukaryota; kingdom Viridiplantae; phylum Streptophyta; class Magnoliopsida; order Asparagales; family Amaryllidaceae; genus Agapanthus; species Agapanthus africanus. The sequence goes on along the minus strand of CM057337.1, from coordinate 69,089,276 downwards.
CTAAGAAATTTATGAATCGCAATTTATCTCACAGATCAATGTCAATATAGTAATCAAACTAAGGTGCAATTTTAATCAAACAAGGTGCAATTTTTTTTCTTTCTTTTTCTTAACTCAATTCTACGAAAGTGGGAAATTAAATAAGAGTTCAAGCTGATGCTGAGTGACAAAAACTACTTGCAATGGTTGAAATAGAAAACTACAGGCCACAAAGGAGAGTTCAGATCAATTCTAATATAATTACCATACAATTACCTTGGAATAATTTGACAAATCCATACAAGAAACCAGATAAAAAGAAGCAACCTAGGTGCAAATTGTATGTGTGTTTATTTTTGTTTTTTGTTTTTTGTTTTCTCAACTCAACCAGTAATTTTTGTGAGACAACCAAAGAAGTCAAAAACAAAATGGGTTTTTTAAAATTCAATTTCATTTCAAGAGACGTGACTTGAAGAAAACACACATTGCAATATAAACACTACAGATCAAGAGAACATCAAGATTAATAAAAACCCAAGAAAGAAATAAAGATCGAAACAGTTTCAGAGAATCAAACCTTAGGAGGGAAGTAGAAATCTCCAGCCATCTCACTTCACTTCCTCTGCCACCTTAATTCAACAAAGTGTCCAGCTTGTTCAATGGGAAGAAGAGTCCCAATCAAAACCCATTTTTAATGGTTTTGGACATACTTACCCATCATTAGCTTAATCAACAGCAAAATCATTAAAAATGGGCCTTATTTTTTGTCGGGACAGAACATCTCACAGACAGTTGGATAAATTAATTTATTCAATAAATTTGAACCGTTTATTTTAACTGCTAATTTTTAAGTAGCGATTAAAATAAACGGTTCAGATTTAACCGATTTTTAAAAGATATGTTGATATATTTAACCGCCACTTAAAGTAGCGGTTCATATTATATAAAAAAGAAAACCGTCCCAACAGTTTCAACGGCTTAGGGTTTCGAGATCGAAATTGGGCAATTTTTGTTATGATTTGAATTGCGATTCTTACTGGGTATTCTCTTGATTCTTGGATCGATTTCATAAGGTCCATTAATTACTATATATTTTGTTATTTATTTAGGGTTCTTTTGTTAGGTTTTCAGATGTAAATTGGGTATTGTTTTCATATGATTTGAATTGCGATTGCTGCTGGGTATTCCATTATTTCTTGCATCGATTTTATAACATAAATCAATTAGTTCTATTTTTTCTTTGTCTGTTTCCACTGCTTCCACTGCTGTTTCTTCTTTTTCTTCTAATTCAAGAATAGTACGTAGAAATAAAAAATATATATACCATAACCATTTCGAAAAATCTTGTTGAGAAAGACGGAGACGTCATGTGGCGGAAGATAGAGTTCGAAAGCCGAGATGTGATAAATTCCGTAACCGATTGAAAAAAAATAACTTAAGCATCGATTAACTTTTGATTTTAACAAATATTTTAAGTAGAGCTTAAATAACAACCCGTTAAATTTAACCGCTATCTTAAGTAGCGGTTAATTCTGAATGGTTTTGATTTGTTGGATAAATTAACTTTTGATTTTAACGCTACTTTAAGTATAGATTAAATAAAAACTGTTAGATTTAACTGCTACTTAAAGTAGCGGTCAGCAATAAACAATTCTGATTTATTGTATAATTTTTTATCCAACTTTGATGTAAACCGCTTATTTAAGTAGCGGTTAAATAACAACCGTTAGATTTTAACCGTTTCTTTAAGAAACAGTTAAATTTAAACGGTCCTGATTTATTGAATAAATATTTTTATCCAACAAACCCGTAACGAATTTTTTCCTCTTCTCCCTTCCTTTTCTTTTGATCCTTTTGTGATTCGTGTTCTTTAAAGTACAAAAAACTCACCTTGGGAAAGGTGCTGCAGGCTATACTTGGAAGGAAAATGAGAATCCATATAGGATGTCAAGCATTTCATTGGACACAAAATGGATCATCGTATCCACTACCTAGATACTTGAACCCTATTCCCCATCTTATATTCAATAGGAGGCTTAATAGCCTATGTGGATTCCACCATGCTTATAGAAAAAGGGTTTTTTCCCTTCAAAATATGGTAGTTAGAGATTAAAATTAGGAAAATATGATAGTTTAAATTTTAATTAGAAGAATGTGACGGTTTGGAATCACGTAGGCATAGCCCCAAGCCCCATCATCAAAGGAGGACGAGTTTCACTAAAAAGTGAAGGCGAGTTCTGGAAACACCCTTATAAGGGAAGGGGAGGGCGGGTTCTCAGAATTAGCAATCCCAGGGACAGAAAAATAATCCCTATTTTTTTAAAATTAAAAAAAAAACATTTTAAAAATAAAATCCAATGAAAAAAATACTCTCTTTGGATGGATGGGCCTACCCAATAACATAGGACCCGGAAAAGTTAAGTTGCGTCATGATACTGAGGATTAGCATCCATTGTCATTCGATTTCGACGCAACTTAGGTCTTTCGGATCCTATATTATTGGGCAGGCCGATCCATCCTAAGAGAAAGTATTTTTATCATTGATTATTTCTTTAAATATTGGTGTTTTTTAATTTTTAAAAAATAGGGATTTTTAATTTTTTTTCCTACACAGAGCCCGCCCTTCCCTATAGGGGGTTTTCAGAACCCGTCCTCCACTTTTTAATAGGGAGGGCGGGCCCGCCCTTCTTTGTGAGGGGGCTCGCCTGATAATTAAAATTGAAACGAAACTATTTTTCTAATTTTAATCTATAACTTCCCTAATTTGATTAAAGACCCCTAGGAAAAATATTGCTCAACTCGGAATGCTGACCGCTGACTGGTGAGTGTTCTCATACTAATTTTTAATGAAGAAGTTATCTTTTATAACATTAAATAATTATTAAATTTGGAGTCTACTTATTGTGGATAATTAATCCCCCCTGGTTCCATATCTAATTCGATCTAATCAATAACTATGAAAAATGCTTAACCAACAGGCTTAAAATACTATCATAATCTGTCCAAAAGGTAAACATCATGAGCCTACTTGTTTGGCATTTATATCAAGTTGTTGTGGATCCTACCATTTTATGTTTTCGGTAAATTGTGGTAGTATTTCAAACTTGAAGGAAAATTATTTCTCATTTTTAATGGCGTTTCCAATACAAACAAGCAAAGCAAAGTTTGCTAATAACTGCTGTAAAATAAGTTATATTACTTGTTTCGCCCAGAAAATAAGCTAATTTTAACTGATCACTGATGTAACTAAATTGCTTTATAGTTTCTCGCAAATGGATACTAAAAAATAGTTGATCAATTGAGTTAGTGGCACAGCTAAAATACAATTGATAGGAATATATTATCAGGTCGATTAGAAAAGTTAGTAAATATCTGAGAAAAAAATGTTTGAAAATTTTCACTTATTGACCATAATTTTCTCATAAACCCAAAACCCTAATTAGCATACAGCGGAAAAATACTAAACTTCTTAAACAAAATTATAGTTTATTTTCTTCAATTTATTCATGTTAAGAGCTTGCATGGTATCATTTTGTCGTCATTGTCCAACTCTTCTGGAAAAATTCAAAATCTTGAACCTACAGATGACCACTATCAGATTGACACTTGATGGTGATGCTCACAGTGAAAGCTGCTTGCAGCGGTGGGGACACATGATGGTGATCCTATCGATTATTTATTTTCTGATTGCCATGTAAGTGGCATATATTTAGATAAGCAAATGTTGACATTCCAACGATCAAATTTTCATCTGTACACATGTAGGTAGCATAGAGCAATCTTTAGTTAGCAGTTGGCTCCATATATATATATATATATATATATATATATATATATATATATATATATATCAGCTCACGCGGTAATAATTTACTCTTCAAAATGAAAGATCGCCGATTAAAAATGCATTCCGAAAAAATAAATAAATAAAATGATATCATCAACATATCAACATATATGTCAATGGTCCATTATAGAGAAAAGTAACCCTGGAACCGGAGGAAGCACTATTTCTCATTTTTATTTCTTTTATTATTTGTTAACGAGGCTATCCACTTCTGAAGATCCAAAGGTACATTTGGCAATACTGTTAACTGATATTACATTATCAAGAAGTCATCAAGTTTGTGTTCGAAAAAGGATGTATTCCGCGTTTCCAATAATCTGAATATCGCGTAAAACATAAAATATGTGTTTATAGAAGGACTTTAAAAAATGCGGCATTTCAAACACAGGCGTAAGCTCTTTCCTACGCCATCTCTTGCACCAAAGCCTTCTCCACGATTGCCAATGTCCTCGTCGCCGTCCATTTTGACTCTTCTTTATCTCATTGTATTTGTACGCAAACACAGAAATATTATGTTCATACAAATGTTTAGATTATGGCAAATGCAATATTTTTAAGAATAAGATGTCCAGAAACCAAGCTAATAGTACCATCCTACAAATTAAATAGCTCTATTTAAAACCTAGACTGTTGCCAATTTTTAATGATATGAGTTTGATTTATTACAAGCTAGCTAATGCTATAATATTTTCGTTTTCTTTTCCTCATGTGTAAGCAAGTAATAGTCCCACATGATAATCTCCACGTGGAAAAAAAAAAGGAAACCCGTCTAGGTCCCTAGTCACAAAAACTTTTGGGTCTAGACCCCTAGCCAAGAAAATTTGTTTCCTTCAACATCGCCCACTATGCCAATGTTAAAATTCAAACAGAGAGAAAGTCCCAAGTGGGCCATTGTAAATCGAGAATTATCTGCCATGCTCTGAACCCTTGCGTAAATTGAAGGGGCGACTCCTTATTTTGGAGAGGAAAATCTTACCATCTAATTGGTGTCATGCTCCCTCTTGATATTGAAGAATAAATCATGAGAAATAAATTCTCTTTGCAGTTGCACAGAGACAGTTATATCTTTTATGAGGACTCCTGTATATTATCTGGCATTAGGGTCCACCATTTTTGGTCGGTAGAGGTAAAGCTACCAAGCTCTGTTCCTTCACATGCTGGGTTTGATAAGCTTGCATTATAGTCACAGTGATTTCTACTGTTCATTCAGTAGAAATTGATTGTGAGTTGTCACCAAATTAATTCATTGTTGTCACAATTTGTTCATGATACATTAATTTGTCAAGAGCTTGGTGCGTTTCAAGGGCCTAAGCGGTGAGAAATGGCAATTGCTTGTTATATTTGGGCCTAAAACTTAAATGGGACAGCTCAGGTCCAGAATTTTGACTACATGGGAATGAAAACTCAAAGGATACAAGAAAGAAGAGGCAACAAATTGAAATCATGAGGAGGAAAGAGTGCAGAATGTAGTACATATTAACTATATTTATTTGATAAGTCAAGTACATATACTAAGCCACAGAAAAGAAAATAAAAACGCATTGCACCTGCGTTCTCTCAAAGAAAAAGGCGCGATAGGGAGTTCGAAAATTTTAGTAACTCTTCCTCTAAAGCATTGCTCTATTCCACTTTTATAGCAATGTACCTGTATCGAGGTATGTAGCATGAATCAGAAAGATCGTTCACAAATTCTTGTTGCTGGATATGAACTAAACCTAATAACCATATATTATGCTGATGCAAAGTTAAAATATGGACTTATCTTACATTCCTCTAAAAAGAGGCACTACATGATATATCCAAGCAATCACACAATAATATAAAGTCGAAGCAGTACAATCATTGTTTACGAGAGAATAAAGGAGATGTTGTAACATTTTTATCAAAATTCTCATGCCCAACAACTCTACCATTTCTTGGGAATTGATTGGTTAGAAAATTGAAATACAGATAACGTTTGCTATTATATAGACAGGGTAATGGTAATCAAACATTGAAATGAAACTAATGCATTACCTTGGTTCTGTCAGGGTCACTTGAAAGCTGCTTAGTGAAACTCAAGTTGTGCAGGAACAGAAAATGAAATTTGCTACAAAATAATGAGGCGAACTATCTGTCCAGAAAAACGAAATGACTTTGCAGCTTCTCTTAGACATCTATTTTTCTCATCTCGAGACCAATGCTGCAGTAGTCCAGGGGAGATTACGTGAGAATAGTATAACAATAAAATTTCCATCAAAGCACAATAAACAATAGTATATACGATTTGTACCTCTCCAAGCTTGTTTAGATTCTCTCTCACATCGCTCATCATCACTGGCACATCTCCCTCCCATTTATAGAACTCAAGTTCCTTTCCTTGAAAAAGCTTTTCAGAAACCTAATTGCGAGGAGTTCGAAACAGAGAATTTTAGGACGGCACGAAAGGGGGAAAAACATTCTTACTCTCATCTGTGATGATAATATGTCTGAACTGTTCAAAACAGTTCACAATGGCATTAATGTGACAATACCAAAGCAAATCACTCAGCCTGTGAACATTTGCATATGATAGGACAGATTTTTAATTGTAGAAAGGTGCCGTCTTCATATTAAAGGAGATTATTTTACAAATCATAGTTCAATATAATAAATGTATGCAAATTACATAATTAACAATCAATCAAAACTTGCAATCAAAACTCTAACCAACGAAATCAACCAAATTTTATGGAGATTATTGAATAATTCAAATAAAATCCAATAGAAGGAGAGACAAAGAACAGCACTTCTTCGTTATATGTTAAACTACAAATCGAGTACTCATCCTTTGTCAAAAGCATACTCAAGCTCAGCGTATTACACTACTCGGTTTGTAGCTTAGCTTGCCATCAACCATCACCCTCTAAAAGAGAATGCTTGAGACTTAACGAAGGGTCAACTTCTTCAAAAATAATTTTTTTGTCTGTGCGCACGTGGGTGGTTTATTTTTTTTGTTTCAAGGTGACGGAAGTCGGATCACGTCAAGATGTTACCTTCCGTAGATCCTCTGTTGGCGGCGATTGACGGCTAAGATTTGAGTTCGAGGAGGCTCCTGAAGCATGTGGGTCTCAATGGGTTTGAGCTTGTTTGGGCCGAGCTACCTGCAAGGAAGTCCCGGGATGGTTGTACCACCGAGGACCCTCCGACGGTCAAGTTAGAGTGGAAAAAGACTTACTTGAACCGTCTGAAGGAGGGATTTATATAGCGGTGGCAGCAGGCAGGAGCGAGAATCACGCCGGCCGTTACGCCCCCGACGCCACGCCCGCATATAGGCGGGATCTCCCATTAATGGCGAGACAGGCTCGTTAATGGGAGGTAGTGATGGCGTGGAACGCGGGACGTGGTCGACGGATATCTCGCGCATGGCGAGATTCGTCGGAGTGAGACGGTTGCGCCTGCGAGTGGTGCTGTTGGTCGGTCAATTAGACCGAGGAAGATGACCTCGGCGGGAGAGCTCGCGGACGAGCGGGAGAGCCGAGATATCTTGGTTCTGCGGTAGCCCGGAAACGAGCTGATAGGGCCGAGGAGGCCAATTGTGCAGGGGGCTCAGGGATGCGGGGACGAGCCAACAGTCGTTTGTCTGTAGGACGGGCATAGGAGTGGCATGGTCGGCCACTGTAGGTCCTTTTGTGTAAGCTTCGGGACACGTCATCTGCCACGTGTCGTCATCTGGGAGATCACCGATATCGAGCATCATCATTAGCCCCCCACTCTCGTCCCGACCAGCTCATAGGTCGGGTCAAGAGTGGTCTGCCGGATCACCCGAGGCGAGCTCCTTTCCGAAGATATCGTCGGGGCGTGTTCCCGGGCAATCTGTCGTATTCTCTTGATGACGTCAGCGAATCAGGGATCAGATCTTCCATTAAAGAGGATGTGCCGGATCGGGCGTACGTCCACCGAAGCGACATCCCACGTGTCGGGCGCTGGTTGGCTGACGCGATGGGTCGCAGGTTTCCTGCGTCCAATGGGATACGGCCAATGTGCGCATGGCAGGTGGGACGATGGTGGCGTTGAACGCAAAGAGTCGTTTTGGCGGGAGATGGCTGTCGCCGTTGGATGAGTACACCGATGGCTATAAATAGAGGAGGGGTCCCCATCAAGACCCATACCTCTACAAATTTTCCTCGTCCTGGGTCTCGTTAGCTTGGCACTCTCCTTTTTAGGCCGGATCTCTGCGTTTTCTCTCCCGATGACTTCTCTCCATCAGGTTAGATGTCTTCTTCTGAGGAGTCTGTAGATGTTGTCGGGGTAGATTCTAGGGATTCTTCTTCTTCTACTGAGTCGGAGTCTTCCCGAAGAGTTAGGGTCAGATCCTTTTCCTGGGGTCGCGCGACGGGGGCGATCCCCAGAGTGGATGTCGCAGATGCACCTGGCGTGTCATCCACGGTGAGGTACAAGGATGAGCTCGCCACCGTTCGGACTCATTTCCACATTCCTCCTGGCTACACGCTGCGTTTGGCCGAGGAAGGGGAGAGGGCAGATCGAGTATGAAGCAAGGAGATTGCCCTGTACCTGGAAACCTTTTGGGCCGGAATGCGCCTGCCCTTCTCTCCCAAAGTTGTTAGAGCGCTAAATTACTTTGGGCTAGCCCCGGGCCAGCTAGTGCCGAACTCCTGGAGGATTTTTCTTCGGTTCCTGGTCCGTTTGAAGTTGCAGATGATCCCTTTCAGTCTGTCCACCCTTACCTCCTCTCTCATTTACAAAGGTCACCCTGGCACTCGCGCAGGCGACCCGAGGTGGATTTACCTCTCATTTAGAAAACAACGGGAGAGTGCAGCCGGGTTGGGAGTTGTCGTCTTGCCTTCTTCCATCCACGATTGGAAGAAGAAGTTTTTATTTGTTGGGCCGCCAGAGGGGGAGGACTGGCCCGTGCCCACCCAGTGGTCTAGGGATAGATGCTGGCGGGAAAGTCAATCCAACGATCCCGACGCGGTGAAAGTGGCGGAGTGGGAACCCATTCCCCGGGCCGACGTGCTACTTTCTGAGCGGGCCCTTAGTTGGGCCGGGCTAAGCCCCGCCCAGTTTGTCGGTAAGTTAGGAGCTTGCAGGCGATCTGCTAGACTTGCGTTTATTTTCATTTCTATTTGTGTTGCTGACTCCATTGTATCTTGTCTTGTGCAGAACCCATGGACTCGAGCAAGCTTCGAGCGGCCATACGCCAGCCGAAGAAGGGATCGAAGGCCGGAGGTGCCAGCTCTTCTCGTCCGACGTCGGTCCTGGCTCCCCCGGCAGCCGTCCTACCCCAGCGTTCGAGTGCGGGCCGTACCCCGGAGTCCAGCCAGACACCGAGCCGAAAGCGGGTTTGGGAACAGGAGGCCCAGGCTTCGGAGATAGAGACCGGCTCCCCGCCATCGTCTCTCAAGAGGTTCCCCCGAACGGTTCCACGGACCCCTGCCTCCCCGATCTTGGTGGACGAGAGGGACCTCTGCTTTAAGGTGCCCTCGGGGCTCTCCGTCGCTGACAGCTTGCTAACCGACATGGAGAGGTCGGCCGAGGGCAAGGTCCCTCAGGGAACTATCAAGGCGCAAATGGCGGTCATCGCCCAAGAGGCCGTGCAGGTTAGTGCTCGCACCTCACTTGATTTTTCACTCGGCGTCCCATCATTCGTGAGATTTGGTGTCCCCCTTTTCTTTCTGATCCCCTTCTGATTTCTTCAGGTCCTCCAGCACGTCGCCCTCGTCGTCCAGATGAAGGAAGAGAAAATTGCCCTGGCGATGCGAACCGCGTGCGAGCTCTCCTCGCTGGAGGAGAGCTTAAAGTTGGAGCTGGAGCCGGCGATGGCGAGGGTTGACGCCCTAAAGGGCGAGGTGGCGGCCTGGAAGCAGGAGGTTGTGACCGAGAAGCAGGTCGCCAGGTACCGCGAGGCCGTCCAGGCTGCCGAGGCCAAGCTTCAGGACTCCAAGATACTCGTCGGCATCATGAAGAAGTCGGCGGGCACCCTCCGGAAGGAGCTGGGGGAGGCGATAGCGGGGACGAAGCGAGCCGAGCTCAGGACGGCGAAGAACTATAAAAAGTCGGACCATTTTTACACCGACCTAGCCGCAGCCACTACCCTCATCTGGCATGAGGCCCTCGACGCCGTTAAAGCTCGGATTCCGGAGTTCCCCGATGAAGAGCTTCGGAATGAATATCCTCGCGGGGACGACGTGCAGGGATGCCCCCGGGAGCATTGCCGGGGAAGGGACTCCCAGCGAGGGCGCCGTCGAGGCTCCTGTGATGGGCACTGATCCTCCAGACGCAGCCCGAGTCATGGTAGATATTGAGCTCCCCAGGGTTGCGCCTGGCCCTGAGGCTTGAAGTCCCTCGTCTTCTTGTTTCTCTTCTTTTGTTGCATCGGGAATTTTGTAGGCCTCCGGGCATTTTGTAAGGCCGGGGAGCCCACAATACCCTTGTAAAAGCTGACTTTGTGAATAAAAACTTTTTGCAGTCGTATTTGCACGCGTATTTTCCTTTGTCGGTAAACACTTATATTTGCACAGTACTGTCTTCATGTCAAGTCGGTCCTTTGTCTAGCGATCACACGTCGAGTTGAATCTGTTCACTTGCCAAGTGTGCAAAGACCGGTGGAAAGATGATATCTTCATGTCCCCGAAGTCGAGGTGGAGATCGCTCAGACGTCATAAATTGGATGCCTAATGATGAGGGCTTTGTTCCTTAGCGTAGGAGGTTATAGAGAGGCGTGCTAAGGATGGGCCGAGCAGGGTAGCTGCTTGGTCGTCTCATGGCGAGGGCTTAGATCCCTGGCGTTATGGGGTAGGGAGCTACCAGCCAGGGATGACCGAGCAAGGGCGGGCCCGGTTGCCTCTTGGCAAGGGCTTTTGATCTTTAGCGCGGGAGGGGCCGTGAGAGGCCTACTAAGGACGGGCCGAGCAGGGTTGCTGCCCGGTGCCTCTTGGCGAGTGCTTTGATCCCTGGCGTTGTGGGATAAGGAGCTACCGGCCAGGGATAACCGACCAAGGGCGGGCCCGGTTGCCTCTTGGCAAGGGCTTTGATCCCTGGCGTTGTGGGGTAAGGAGCTACCGGCCAGGGGTAACCGAGCAAGGGCGGGCCCAGTGCCTCTTGGCGAGGGTTTTGATTCTTAAGGACGGGCCGGGCAGGATTGTTGCCCGGTGCCTCTTGACGGGGGCTTTGATCCCTGGCGTTGTGGGGTAGGGAGCTACCGTCCAGGGATAACCGAGCAAGGGCGGGCCCGGTTGCCTCTTGCGAGGGCTTTTGATCCTTAGCGCGGGAGGGGCCGTGAGAGGACTACTAAGGACGGGCCGAGCAAGGTTGCTGCCCGGTGCCTCCCTGACGTCGTGGGGTAGGAAGCTACCAGCCAGGGATAGCTGAGCAAACCCGGCCTGGTTGATTCGTGAGGTTCTGTCCCGCCTTCTCGGTGTGAGCATCGAGAAGAGGGACAGACGCGGGTGACACGTGTCATGAACGCGTGAGGGAGGCGAAGCGCCCGAGCTGCGTCGTTTCGATTTTGCCGAGAAAGGCTAGGTGTCTGCCGCGTGGCGGTACAGTCATGGGTGGGCGACTGTTGGACTCCTGGGGGGTCGTTCGCTATAAAACGGAGAGAGCGTTGATCACTCCATTTTTCACACCCAAAACGTAAGAATGGAGGACTTCCCTTTCACCATCCCCAACATCGCGAGCTTCGAGGACGTCTACCTCTACGACCAGCACTGCACCGGGGACACGGTGCAGTTGGTGATAGGACGCATCGAGGATCATTTCGGCCGACTGCTCCCCCAGCATTCCCCTCTGCTACAGCTGTTGATGTACTCCATCTGGAGGGCGTCGCCGGGCTCTACAACCCCTTATCCGAGCAGCTGAGGGACGAGACGGTCGGTAAGTTAAGGTCTCTGCAGCGCTTCGGCCTACTCTCCGCGAGTCGGCGGGACCGCTCGGTGACGCTCATTCTTGAATTCTACCAATTGAAGCATGATGTCGACGTTCGCTGGCAGCGTCGGGGGCGAAGGTCTGAGGCCGCGAGGGCCCGGCTGGCGAAGACATCCTCAGAGTACCACGAGCAATGTTCTCTGCACCCCCTTCCCCCACTACTGTAATTTTTTCTTTTTCGATGTACGGCTGAAGAGCCCATAGTACTTTTTTGAATGAATAAGATCCTTGGCGTCGGGGGCGTAACGGCCGGCGTGATTCTCGCGCCTGCCTGCTGCCACCGCCATATAAACCCCTCCTTCAGACGGTTCAGGTAAGTCTTTTTCCACTCACTAAGCCGTTACTCTGCTCGGATTTCCTCTCTAACTTGACCGTCGGAAGGTCCTCGGTAGTACAACCACCCCGGGACTTCCTTGCATGTAGCTCGACCCAAACGACCTCAAACCCATTGAGACCCACACGCTTCAGGAGCCATCCTCCAACTCAAATCTCAGCCGTCAATCGCCGCCAACAGAGGATCTACGGAAGGTAACATCTTGACGTGATCCAACATCCGTCAGCTGGCGCCGTCTGTGGGAAGGGTATAGCGGTGGCAGCAGGCAGGCGCGAGAATCACGCCGGCCATTACGCCCCCGACGCCATGCCCGCATGATAGGCGGGATCTCCCATTAATGCGCCCGCATGATAGGCGGGATCTCCCATTAATGGCAAGACAGGCTCGTTAATGGGGGATTGTGATGGCGTGGAACGCGGGACGTGGCCGGCGGATATCTCGCACTTGGCGAGATTCGCGGGAGTGAGGCGGTTGCACCTGCGAGTGGTGCTATTGGTCGGTCAATGAGACCGAGGAAGATGACCTCAGTGGGAGAGCTCGCGGACGAGCGGGAGAGCCGAGGTATCTTGGTTCTGCGGTAGCCCGGAAACGAGCTGATAGGGCCGAGGAGGCCAATTGTGCAAGGGGCTTGGGGACGAGCCAACAGTTGTTGTCTATAGGACGGCATAGGAGTGGTCTGGTCGGCCACTGTAGGTCCTTTTGTGCAAGCTTCGGGACACGTCATCTGCCACGTGTCGTTATCTGGGAGATCACCAATATTGAGCATCATTACAAGGGTTCATAATGTAAAACTTATCTGGTGAAATAAGAATAAAGATCCATATGAGTCCATAAACTTCTTTCAAGGACTCCGATCTTGGCTACGCTGTTCCACCCGAGCCGCTCCAGCTGAGGAAGCTGCCAGGTTGTGAAAGTTCAATTGGGGGGTGAAGGGGTGGCAATAGAGAGAAAATAATTGACCGCTTAGTTACGGTGTTATGTTTTAAAAGTAGAAAATTATGAGTAAAGTAATGTGTTTCTTTGATTCAAAGCTAACAAGGACTAATTTCGCAAAGTTGGTATTTGTTAATTGTTTCGAGTCGAAGTAAACCATCTTTATGTTGTGAGTGGTCTGTATATTTTCTAAAATGGAGACAGCATGCATCCTCACCAAATGCGTTTATGAATCATGTGGGTTGACCTGATCATTATATAACTTGTATCAACTATATTGATTTGAAGTAAGGAAAGGAATGTGAAATACACTACCTGTTTACCTATCGCTTGGCCACCCGATATATGCGCAAAATAAATGTTGTATAAATGGCATAGAAATGATGGAGCACTTTTATCAGCCAATTCTGCAAGATAAGTGGCATAAGTAGTTCCAGGAGAACTTGGTTCTGGAATCTCTAACCCTCGTTGCTGGAACCATTCTAAATCTTTTGAGATGCTAGCTGAGCGCTCCAAACCAGTTTTCCTGAAGTAAGTATCTGAAAAACAAAACAAGGTGATCTAAGTTCTCTTTTGTTTAACTAGTGTGTGTGCGTGCGAGCGCACGTGTAGAGCGGGTAGAGAGAGAGAGAGAGAGAGAGAGAGAGGAATCAAGTCTAATAAATATTTTAAATATAAAGCATGGGTATCGGTATAATATCTCAAAACATGAAATTACATTATGCAACTTTTTCTCGCTGATGCCTTAAGAGTTTCCTTTGATGGAAGTAAAACGAAAACTTATTTCACAAGTCTCATGACATTTCCTTCATTTAAATTTATTGAACTGATTATTTGCTATAAAGTAGCGGTATATACCCATCTTATATATTGCGATGCAATTAAGATGTGCTATTTCCTTTTCAAGCCATCTCTCACAATGACAAAACGCATGACAAACATACAACATTTTGTGCTAATAATCTGTGAACTCTGTTTAAGCTACCTATATGGAAAATTGTATTCGGTCTATAAACTCTACTGATTTAAGCTCGACACAGTGCTCATTTTATTCTATTTATTAGATGCATGATTATAGATCTGGGAAAATGCTTTGATGGTCCTATATCATTATCTCCATCCAACCATTTTCATAAATAAATCTTTCATAAATAATATGACAGATAAATATACACACCATGAAAAATTGCTAGCTTCTTTCTAGCATCACAGATGAGGCACGCCACCACAATAACCATTGAGGGTGAGATATTAGAAGAAGATATGATGCCCTTCATTAACACTAGGGTGTAGCAAGACTCAAAAAGTGAAAACCACAAAACCAAAATGACAGGGCTACACATTCCAAGACAATGATGAGTTCCTCTAACTGAGTGAAATGCAAACGACCATTGAAGAATCACGCTACACAGCTCTCATTGTCCACACATCACTTGTAGAATGGCAGGTTTCTCACAGCTGGTGTTCCCGGACATGCAATTGTTTTCATGGCAAGAGACTACAATCTGCCCAATCGATCCATTGATAAATTACTCAATCACCTTGTGACCTTAAGCACCCTCATGTGACATTATCACACTTTAATTGGGCATTTACTTCTAAAGTTTGGTTTATTAATTAATTTATGTCAAATGCCTGCTCCTGTCAGAATTGAGTTTTGTTCCAGCTATTTTTTGGCCTCCGATGTTTAGTATTCTCTAATTTATCACAGGTGTCTAATGATTAGAGAGCAAGGAACAAACACAATATAGCAGCCTAAATTTTCAATCAGAATTCAACGATAAATGATGAAAGAAAGTCTACTTTAAATTAACTCTAATTGAAGGCATAAATGGGAAGGAAAAAAGCAAGGGGAAAATGCTCACAGGCGACGTCGGAAGAGTCGTGGATGATCTTTTCTAGGGTTTCGAAGACGAGCTTGCTATCGACCAGGTACTTAATGAATCCCTCCTCGCTCGGCCACCACGTGTCGTCACTCTTCTTCTCCCCTTCTTCCTCCTCATCCGCTGCCGATTCGTCGTCGGAGTTGCTGCTGCTGCTATTGTTGCGGAGCTTCATGGCGACGAATCGCATCTCTTCAACGATACCCTTGGCTTCGCCGGGATAGGCCTTCCTGTATCGGTTCCTCTTGTTCTTGACGGCGGCGGCGGCGGAGGCTGCTGGAGCTGAGGATGCGGTGCAAGTAATGGGAGGGGTTGAGGACGACGATGAGGAAAGATAGATCAAAGGCGGCAGTGGTTTCGGGAATTTGGAGGGATGAAGCAGAAGAGGATGAGGAAAACGAGAGAAGGGTTGCAATGGGCAAATTGAATATACCATTTTTCCCCCTCTTTGGTTTGGGCTCCTACTTTTCATAGACAGCCACTGAAATCATGGTTTCCTAAAATTGGATTTCGCAAAGTCTGGTTTTTTTTTTAGTTTCTTGTTCTGCATAAATCAGGAAAGAGAGGAAGAAAAGATCATGAAACTCTAATAAACTCCGCTTATTTTTTTATTTTTTTTCTGAAATGCAACGAGGCTTAAGAGTTTCCCCAGTTTATAATACAAACTTTGAAACTCTATATTTTTAGAAATAACATGCAAATCTTCGAAATAAACAGTTTAATCCTGCCAGTTAAAATTCTACCTTTTCTTCATCCTTTTTTTCTCCATCTTTTCTTCATTCATCACGGCCTGTAGCCGTTCTTTTACCTTGCAAATTCAAATGCTTCCTACTCTGACCACTTGGTCGAAGCCCAGGCTATCGATCTCTTTCCTCACGATCTCCACCGACGACTCTGTTCTCCACTTCCTCCTTCGCCAATGCTGCACCATTTAATCTCCATTTGTCTCTTGCTTCTCATCCTCAACACTCCTATTTAGACGCTCCATTCCTTCCTTACTTTCATTTCAGTATTTTTAGACATGAGTTTAAAGCTGGTTAGTTACCATAAAAAAGATGTTAAATTGAATGCATAAATCCTATCAGTGCTACTAGAATTAGTTTTTTCAGCACTGCATTCTCATGTATTTAAGAGTAAATTTCTTCATAACTTTTAAATTGTTTTAACATTATATTTCTTCGAATGTGCATATATAAATACATTTTACATCACTCAGAGTGCACAATGGCGGAAGGGTTGGTGTAATGTACATGAATTCGTTACACATAAACAAACGAACCAAAAGAACATCTATACACAGAGCCTTAACCCTCCCGCAAGAAGGTCAAATATTACATTTGCCAGTGAGAAAAGAAACCGGCTCACCACGTATTGAAAAATGATAATAGTAGTACATGGAATTTAATTTGAATGGAGAACTTAGAAGTCACATATATACATGCGAGGCTACGAAAATATTTGCTGAATGACAATCTCAGCATTCCCATTGTTCTGCATTAAGAGATGAATGGCGTCGGCCCTTGGCAATGCGAGGAATTCCTGGAACAAACAGCACAGTGTGAGATCAGTTCAGCCCCAATAGAGATCAAATATGAAATCATTGAGAAAACTGGATGCTATGGTTTAAAAAAGAGGTGGGGGAGGGGGGGGGGGCATATGAAGGAACATCTCTAGGACGTGGTTGGTTGCAGGTATCTTCGCATTCATGTAAATGGTATTTTCATACATAATTGTGTGGCAATGGTATCGAAAGGAAATGTGCGCGTGGGCCGAGGGTGGGTGGTTGGGGCGTGTATGCGTGCGCACGTGCATGTGTGTGCGAGATTTAGACAACCAATTCGCTTGAAACTTACAGAACAGATGTATTATGTGTGATCTCGCTAAGATGCCTTTTTCCAGTAATCCTATAAAGCCCAAGAAAGTGTGTTCATATCTCAGTAAAGTAAATATTCTTACAATACATTATAATCTGATGTCATATAAAACATAAATTTACTTAAAAATATTTCAGGGGAATAGTAAAGCAGTGTCTTACTTGAAAAGCATGAAAATGTCGGAAATTATGAAAGTGGGATTGCAGATATTTTATCATTGCGAGCAACACAATAAATGCAGCGTAAACCCTTTAATACAAGGGTAGTGATAAGATGTATACAAATAATGAGCATACGAGAGAGAGGTAACCACACAGTGAAAATTGGAATATAATACAAGCTGAAATAGTCTTGCCTAAAAAACCGCAAACAAGATGAAAAAGATTTTTCTTTATTCTTATAATTAGAACAAAATGAGAGGCTTACCATTACTTTAAGTATGGCACCTTCGTCACAAACATTATCACTTGAAGAGACCTGTGATGGACTGCCATCTTCTAGCTTGCTGCTTGAACATATAGTAGTTTGAGGAGATCCATGACGACCGTTATCTGCATGTAGCTTGGATGTCGCGTCACACTTCATAGGAGCATTAACATCTTTCAGTTCATCAATCTTTAGAAATTCCTCAAAACGGTCTTTGCACATTTGAAGCTTAAACCATTCATTGTGAGTATGCAGCGTTGCTCTCATTATTTTCATCAGTTGAGGTTCTTCCACGCTCAGTCTCCTACCAAAAGCAACCTATAAAACTTGTTAGGGCGTGTTTGGGTATTTCGGTTTAAAATCCGTCGGATTTAACTTGGGATAAGAGTATCCCGGAATACACCTATCTTCCCTTGGTTAAAAATCATAGAGATTTTCATGCCAAATGTATGTTTGGCCAGAGATAGGATTAGAAAAATTAAGAAATAAAAATAAAAAAATATATTGTTTGGATGGTAGGATTAAAAAAAGACGAGAGAAATGATGAAAGAAAAAAAAAGATATGATAAAAGGTTCAGGTTCTAAGCAAACACAAGCATGCAAGTTGAGGAAAAGAAACATTATGTTTGAGCTAATTTTTTTAATCCGGAGGAATATGCCATTTTGGGAGTTATTTTTTTCAATGGATTGATTAACTAAAAACACATCCAAACAAACCATTCCGTCAGATTGGTTTCCTCCAATCTGGAGTTTGCTCCAATCTGGAGTAAAAATGGAATTTAAGCTTTTAATCTGGCGGAAAGTGTTTATCTAAACAAGGCCCTAGGATGTTAGCTCACAATAACTACTTATTTGTCATACATAATTCTCAAATTTTCTATAAACCCACACTTGGAAAATAAACAGCATCAATGGTTAAACTTCTATTTCCATGTTCATTGGCAAAAGTGCAAGTGATGAAATGAATTATGAATTTAGAAGACATGTCTAGTAACAAGGTATTGTGTGGTTTAAAGTATAGAGAGACGAAAGCGGGAAGGGATAATTGGTAGCTCACCCTTCAAATTTTGAGGGCACTTTCTCATTCAATAATGAAACCAACAGACAGATCAACTGAATTAAATACACCTCGATATAGGTTTTAATCAAGATCATGGTAGGATTGTTTATTGGGCTTTAGTTAAGGAAGGCCGGGGGCCGGGGGGGGGGGGGCAATAGGCCAACTTATTTCCATATTCTGCATCAACAAATATAAAGTTGGTGCAAAATTGGGTATTTGTTTACCACGGTTTATCCAAAAAATGGTATATGAAAATAGCATACGGCCCAAATTCCGAATAAGCATGATGTACAATTAGAGCAGACGAAACAGTTCTAACTGAGAATTTTATTTTGTTCATTGAACCTCTTAATCTTCTCTAGGAAGAAAACTAAAACCATATGTTTAAAACACATGCCAAACTACAATAGCAAACAAAACATAAATGGCTTTAAAAAAAGAAGGAAAAAATAGGAGTAAAGGTAAGTTGAAACAAGTAAGCATCATCCGCTTACATTTCTAGACAAGAATCCACCAAAGATATACTTTTACAAGAAAAATCTATGTGATTCAAAGCGAACATCTACATTAGTCATTTAAGTTCGGGGGCCATGCAAAATATAGGCAGTTTCACTGCAAAAATATGTTTAAAACAGGAGAAATTTACCTGGAGAGAGGATGCAAGTGAAGAAAGGTGAAACCCTCCAGCAATTGCTGATTCATCAGGATTAAGTAAAGCCAAAAGTGTCTCCTTCAAAGGCTTCAGTAGAGCTTGATTGCTTGCAGCCAAAGGACCCAAATGTGTACTTGCAACCTTAAGGGCCATGGGAAGATTACCACCTTTGACCAATTTAAGAAATTCAAGCTGACATGAGTAATAAAAAACCATGCAAGTCAGCTGCTAATCCAAAAGACTAAATTTCAGACGATATTCAAAAAGCACAAGAAATATCTCGCAAGAAGTATAACGTTTACCTGTTTTAACTGGAAAAATAGAATAGGGTTTTGATTAAAAAATTCTGGATCCATAGCATTCACTTCCTCGACCACTTCTGCAGCCATTCCCTTATCAGCCAATTCTTTTATTTCTAAGACAATCTCATACTTGTTCCCCTCTAAACTATTGAAGTTTTCCACAGAAGAAAGATCGCTGGAGACCTAAACCACAGAGTATATTAACAATAGTACTAAGAAAAATGCATGCGCTGAGTAATTTCTTTAATGTTTAAACTAACCTTCTCTTCGCCAAATTTATTGCCGCTACTATCAGTCAAAGACATAAACTCTTGTTTATTTGCCTCAATGGAGGGAGCATCAGGTGTAAATTCGAACCGATCGACTCGTCCTCTCCATCTCTTACGCCTTGGTTCATTTGAATGATATCTACTTCTTCTTAGCCTTCTAGAAAAACTCTGTGGATGATTAGCATTGCAGGTGCTGCAATCTTCATGACTACTTGTCACTTCTGATGCAAATCTCATCTCAACATCACTAACTTGCATGCTTTCGGAATCCACATTTACTTCTTGAGCGCATTCAATGTCGACATTGTTCACAGAGGTTTCACCATCAGAAAGCCTACTATATAAAGAACAGTCTCTTGATGAACTATTAGCAACATTCAGAGCTGAATTTTTTTTTTAAAATCTCATTAGATGATAGCATTCAAAGAAGAAAGGAAAAAGGAAAAGGAGAAGAATTCATTAAACCATTACCTGATGGAAGGTTGGTGGCATTGTTCGCTATTCCTCTATATACACAATACTCATAAACAAGATGGTCAAGCATTGAAACATGCAGTCTCCTCCGGCATAATTCATTCTGTATATTTAAGGCAAGACTTAGAAACTACCCTCTTATTTACACTGGGAATCGAAGAGAACATCATAGCATTAATAAAACTGTAAAACTCGGCATCAAATTTTAATATAAATATTAAATATATTATATAAAACACACATACAAACACTAATAGACATCCAGTATGCTGTGGCCTAATAGTAAGGCGTCCGGGTTAATCCGGAACACGTTAAGGGCTAATGGTAAGTCGTTGTTTGGATATTAGGTATTTTTTGAAGGGGGGAAAGTTTATGCTAATGGGTTTTGGGTTGGGTTTAAGGTTTATAATTTGACCCAATACGGACTAGTTATCTGTTATTCGACCGAATAACCTATTTATTCCGCGGATATCTAGTTTGACGGGATAATAGACCGGATATTGTGTTTTCTGATCAATTTGCGAGCGAATCCACCGGATATTCCGTTTTTTATAACCTTGGCAATAAATGCTTTTTTCATGCGACCTTCGGGAATCGAACCAGTGAACTCTCTTTGGAAAGGAGGATCAGAGCTTTTTTTTACCAATTCTTGTTCAAGTTAGAGAAAGGGTAAAGCCACCTTTGAACTGAAATTTTTTTGCTATATGAGCAACATCCAATCCATATATTATATTATATATAAAGCCCTATCAAGGAATATTCGCGCTTCTTGCCAACAAAGGACCTTGTGATAATTTTCCAGCGTAAAAAAAGACTTAGAGGTAATTCTCTAGCGTAAAAAAGAGGGGCTGGAGGATGATTATCTCTTTTTTTCCTTTTAATTTGTTGGGGCCACGTGGGGAGGACCTTTCAAGATGATAAAGTTCCTAGCGCTTTTGCTGCTAACCCACAGCCTTTGCGAAATGAAAAACTTTAAATTTTAAAAAGTGGCGCTAGAAACTTAAACCTCAGAATCTATCCAAACACTAAACTAGCTAACTAGAATGTTTTACACTACTCGATTGAAACAACCACCTTTGTAGTCGTGTCCCGCGTCTTCAAATCTTCTTCTTCAACTCCTCGGAACTCCGGGATTGAGCTTGTAGGCCGGTCTTCCTTGGTCCTCGATGATCCACCCGAGAGAACCTTGTTCAAACTCTAGCTTCTCCAAGTGAAGCAACTAACACCTTATATTTGCTAAGTATGAAGTGTTAACGATGTAGTATAGTGTCCTAGTATTTTTTTTTTATCTCTCTCATTTTGATTCTCAGCTCATAAAAGGGTGAGTGAGATGGAAGAAATGGGAGTTCTCTTGACGAAAGAGAAACTAAATGTGTGAATGAGCTTATAAGCGAGAAAATCTATTCATATGGTTTTGTTAAAAAGATTTTTAATAAATAAAAAATGCAACCATACTTGAATAGTGATGGCAAATGAATTATTTAATTCACTTGTCATCCCTCTCACCATCCCTTAGAGCCACTTCATCATGCCACCTCATTTCTATATTTTTCATAAATGAAAAATCCATGAAATGAGTGTCCTTCTAGAAGACATTTTTGTATTCCTATAAAATGCCCCTGCAAATACATGCCCGTATTTGTACAAATACGAATGCCCGAGAGATAGAATAATACAATAAACATAATATTAGAATATAAATATCAAGAAATATATATGTAAATTATTAAATCAATACTTAATTTAATAATCCGACTTAATTCTAAGCCGGCTAGTATTATCAACCTTCCGATCAAAAGTCTGTGCAGCTAGTACACTCATTTAATCGGAACTCTGCACATATCAATATTCGGCCAATACATCATTTCGCCTGAACCGGGAAAACCCTCTGTGTGGGACTCTAAAGACTCGACGGTACGCTGGCAGTGAGTTCCCGGATAAATCCATAATCTCAAGCACGTCGGCAGCACTAGCTGTACGTAACGGCTACCCGGGTATCTGTCGAAAAGGAAAGCCGACGAGCAAGCTCATCCGAACCCCTGCTGAGCATGCCTATGACAATCTCCGTACAGTCCGGTATCTTCGTCTAAGAGTATCACATATCGGGTCTAGGTGGTGATAAACATCAAACCTTAATAACCCGATAATTTGTGCCAATATAGCACAGGACCAATCTGAAAAACTACTAATCTAACTATCAGTAAATGTCATATGCCTTGACCAAGGTCTTATGGAGCTAGCCAACCGAACACAATGCGACATTGACTCTCTATACTGGGAGAGACGAATCCCTAACAACCGCTCACTGCCTCCATGTGGCTCGGGATTGTACCCAACTAAAACATGTTTGCATGACTCAGTATAGCCGTGGTAGGGCAGTAATCTAAGTACAGTGGGAACTCACACGAGACAATGACAATTTTAGATCTAAAGACTAACATGTACTCATGTCACTTAAGAACTGTTATCTGACGATATGTATAATATTATCTGGAAATTCTTGGCGAGTCCGTCCAGTGTACTCACCCCCAGTAAGCACATGTCTACAAGCATATGTTCTATACACCAATGGCTGTCGGACCAACCGCCCCTCGTCGTGGTCCAGAAACGTATACACTAGTCTACTTTGGAATATCGATACTCGGTCTCGATATTCCCACGACCAGGGGCATTTAAGGTTGTTCTTATGGACTACCAAGCCCCCACACGAATGATCACTATCATAACGCTGAAAGTCAAGCAGTAACCCTACGGGTTTTATCAACATATATTAGAGATACGTAATAACAAGTAAAACATATACATATGTTAAAATAAATACAAACCAAATAGAATATCATCATATCGAGCAAGATTGTCTTGCACATACATATATCCAAGCATCCACTATATATATACAATAATGGCATGAAGGGCATATATATCCAACACAAGATACTTTCACAAAGAAAGATCAAAATTATAAAAACTAAAGAAAGGATTTTGGAAAGCATCACAAAGAATTCAAATAGGAAATCATGTAGAGCATTTTCTCCCGCATCTTTAAGACGTTATGTGATTGCGAAAATTCCCATTTATCATAATTATTTTTAACATATCCATGATCGAATCTTGCTTTTGGGAAATTCTGCCTAAATTGATAAAAATTCCCAATTTTTTAAACATATCCATGATCAAATCTTGCTTTTAGGTAATTTTGCCCAAATAAGTTATAGTTCACATTTTCTCCTAATTTTTCAAACATACCAATGACTGAATCTTGCTTTTGGATAATTTTGCATAAATAGATAAAAATTCAGCAAAAATTTCTTTTTCTGCTGTTGTATTTTGACGACAATGGGTAAAAACTTCTATATTATTCTTAACCTTTTTTGGGATTGTCGTCTTCTCACAATTTTTTGGTGAATTGAAATAGATAGATTTTAATTATTTATTTTTTTAGGAAAAGCCCTGTATTATAGGATTTGTTTTTAATGTCTCAAGTTAAAACCCTCGTACTTGCATTATAAAAGAAATGGAGTTTTATTGAATTTCTTTCATTTGAAATATTGGTGAGAAAACATATGGAAAATGTACGGCATATTTATTGTATTTGGCTTTAGCCTAATGAAAAAAAAACGGCTTTGATTTTTTGGTGCATTTTGTGAAACATTTGGAAATTTGGAAAGTTTTTTAATAGGTTATAATAAAGATGAAATGCTTAAATAATGCCTAAAATAATCCGAATCTCTTTTCACTAGAGATGGAATGCTTAAATAAGGCCTAAAATCTCTCTTTTTGAATATCTACTTTACATGAGTTCAATTTCAAATGGTTACTACGGTGGAAGATGTATATAGTGCTCATTTTGTGTCTTATAAAAATATATGCATCATCATAAATGATAAAAGAAAAAAGGCATTTTGAAATTTATTATTGATGTCGATGTGTCTTATATGTTTGTTTCAACTTTTCGGAAAACTTCCTTTGTTTCTTCTAAAAGCCCAATTCAACATCTACTTTCCTTGCATTAATCTATATCTTTTCAGTTTCGAGTCAAATAAATTTGCATTACATATTCCCTCTATGTGCAAGATAGTGGATAAACACTAAAAATGACTTTGCAAGTGTTATTAAGCCAAACTGAAAATCAATCGGACGAACGTGAGTTGTGTAATGGCTCATAAAAAATAAGGGTATTAGACAGATGGATCGTAGATCAATTTTTGTTTTCTCCATCTTATGTTTTTTATCTTTTGTTTTGAACATAATTGATATTCTGCAATTCATGTTAACATAGTAATTCTCTTTTCATTTTTTAATAATAATATTAATATTATTTTCGAAATGGATCCTTAGGCCAAGCTCTTACCTCGGAAAATGTTTACATTCGACTTTATTGCGCACGTATGCATGCCTATAAATATAAGCATAGTTGATGCAAAAAATTGTAGCATCCTATCACGATCATACAATATTAATCAGTAATTTTTTAAATTTTGATTATTTATTATTTGGGTTGTGATTGGTTCGAATGATAGATGTGGTTATCCGACACGGCTAGCTTGCGTGAAATACGTTATTCTGCTAGAGCATCTTTTATTAATATTTATCCGTAGACTAAATCTCTATGAATCTTAAATAACAAATATACAATATTTAAATTATATGTATATATTTTCTGGTAGCCATACGTTAGAAATATTTTTATATATTAATTGTCAGCATGTTTTATTCTATTTAAATACCTCATGATATTATATTGACAATTATCTATTGCAGGCATCTTAAATATCCTAAGATATTGTTAGATTAAAATATTTTTTTTTCTAAATCATTAAATTTATGAGTTAAATGGGCTACGCATATGTAGATAATTTATAGTGTTCTGAGATTTAGTGAAGGCGGTTTGAGATTTGTAATATCTTTAATAATATTATTAGTTATATACAAAACTATATATATATATATATATATATAAACATAGTATATTTATATTTTCCTATTTAAATTAAAAACTCTCTTTCTCTCTCTTTCTCCCTCTCCGATTCACCACGCCCCAACTCCTTCCGTCGAGCTGAGCATCAAAGCTTGGATTTTTTGCATCGTATCGTCGTATTTTATTCGTCTCCGAGGCATGTATGCGATACCTGTTTATGCATGCTAGTTACGACGATGATTACGTATCGTAATATTTTATAATTACTATATCTCTTGCTTGATGTACACATTAGTAATTATATGTTATACATATGAAAATCTCTTATATATTATACATTATGGTTACTGTGAATAACAAAGTAATTATTATGAATATATATAGTTCAGGAAACAGTAACGATCATGTTAGGTGGTTTAAATAACAAAATTATATTTCACATATTTTGATGTTTAGGTTTGTAATTAGTTCATATGTATTCTCTAATAATAATAAGTTTACTTAATAATATTTTATGTAGACGATATCTAATTAACAATATTTAATTATTGTAACAAAAGATTATTTCTACTACGGTTAAAATAATATAATAACTTGTAACAGTTGATAGGATCACATTCGCTATTTCGTGACTACTTGAAAATAAATATTCAATACGCTAATCTCATTACAAAAAATCTACATGATCTGTTTAACAGTACTATTCACTTATTTGATCAATATTGTTATTTAATGCCATTAACTAGATTAACAATAATAAATTTCACTAATAAAGATAAGTTAATTTGTAATAGGAAAGTCCAATTAATATAATTTAGTTTATAGAATAATACTTGATAATCTTGACAACATTATTTAAA
Source organism: Agapanthus africanus (assembly GCA_030015575.1). Lineage (NCBI taxonomy): Eukaryota > Viridiplantae > Streptophyta > Magnoliopsida > Asparagales > Amaryllidaceae > Agapanthus > Agapanthus africanus. Next base: position 69,063,560 of record CM057337.1, on the reverse strand, counting down.
ATACGGTCATACTAATCTATTGCACAAGTAATAGTTGATACATCATTTTCGTCATATCATATATCGTATCTACATTGTTGTTACAACTATATTCCTACTATTTATCATGACTTATTGTGTGATACTATTATGATATAAACACTTCACCTATTTTAGTACACCATCACTGACATGCTTGTAACCTGCTATCTTGTTACCTTCATTGCTATAACTGTATTGTCTATACATGTTACCTGTAATAGCTACCGATGCCAATAATATTGAATTGTTATCCTGATTGACCTGACTTGTTGTCTTGCTAAACAAGATTTGCACATTATTGTCGCGGTATTGGCATTAGATAGACATTCTATTGATATTTGACTTGAACATGAAACCTGGAGAAAAGGGGGAAATCAAGAATGTAACCGAAACGTAAATCAAGAGGATATTATTGTTACCGTGATTCCGAGAGTGTACGGAATAACCATTGTTTACCGTACCATGGTCCTATGGGGAATGAACGGGATATATACTGTTGAGTTACGGTGAGTATTATATTAATTGGTTTCAAATACCTGTAGAATTGTAAACCTAGAAACACAAACATTAGGGTACGCGTAATATACCTATAACCTATTGTCATATCACCTATGATTGGTTTGTTTGCATTTATACCTCAATTTGCACGTGACACCCTATATAGTACATTGCTCAGTTTATTATTATGGGGAATGAACGGGATATATACTGTTGAGTTACGGTGAGTATTATATTAATTGGTTTCAAATACCTGTAGAATTGTAAACCTAGAAACACAAACATTAGGGTACGCGTAATATACCTATAACCTATTGTCATATCACCTATGATTGGTTTGTTTGCATTTATACCTCAATTTGCACGTGACACCCTATATAGTACATTGCTCAGTTTATTATTATGATGATGATATTTATGACGCACTGGCGTCTGGATTTTACATGGCCCAGATACTTGACTTTAGTATATGAAAATCGTATGTACTTCGACAGGATCGCCGACCAGTGAGGATCATTCTGCTGATATAGTTCTTATTTATTGTTTATGTATTCTCTTATTTCCTTAGATCTTTACTGCTTCTGCTATCGTTTCCTGTTATCGTTTATGATTATTTGGACTTGTTTAGAGATAGATAGTTATAATATTATTCTTGATTACTGATTGACAGCCGTAATGTAACTATGGGAGGATATTTCCTTTCCATATGTAGCATGTTGGCTTTGTCACGTTCCGAATTGACGTATTTTGGGAAGCAGGGCATGACAAGGTTTTGTTGGTATCAAAGCATGGGTTTTAGGTTAGCTGGGCTTGGTTCAATTTGTAGTTGGGTATGGTACCCAATACATTGTCCTTAAGAGCAAAAATTTTAGGAACATGTCATGCCACATTATTGTCTTGTCATTCAAATTCTCGAATTTTATCCTTCCTATAAACTCTTTTATCTCCACGATATGGAAATGCCATTGCATCTCAGCTTGGAATCTTCTTGATTCCTTATTGTTTCTCCCTTCTTAATCCATCGGTTCTCATAGTAGGATTTGGGCGACTTGAATGGAGTTACATAATTGTAACTATGTACTGCGGTATGCCTACAATACGGTACTCTATTTAAGTAACCTGGAATCCTATTTCGATTCATTTTTCTTGACTTATGTCTGTTGTACTACTTTGTTTTTCTTTCGGTTTAATTGCTTACGAATTTATGTTTTATCACGAACTTGAATCCAACCACCGCGTTATATTTTTTCCTTTTGTCCCGTAGTGACCAATCCGGTACCAGGAGTGACCAATCCGGCTGGAAGAATTTTGGGAAATTGGATTTTGGTTGGCGTCTGCATCGCTGCACTGAAATATGGTACCAGAAGTGACTCATCATTCGTCCTTTTTTTACCGCGTTTGCTCTGTCATTTCAACTTTTTTTATCGCGAAGGTCGCGATTGCCCTATCATTTCGGCTGTTTATTCGCGGTTGCCCCATCATTTCGGCTTTATTTTTACTCGCTGATTTTTATTGCGAGTTGCCCCATCATTTCGGCTTTTTATTTTTTTATTATTATTATATTTTTTTATTTACACATTTTTACATCCCCAATTTAACGACTTAGAGGTTGATTGTTCCCCAGTTTAACGACGGGGTGGTCGACTGTTTTCAAAGAAAGGCAGATGTCCGAGAGAATCGGTTTCACGAAGGACTTCGGTCTCCATTTGTATGAAATTGGCGGTCGCAGCTTGATTGTTTGTTAACACGCCTTTAGACAATTCTATCTCTCCTGCCTTGTATTGTTTTTCGACCCAATCTTTGAAGACGAAACAGTCCTCAATTGCATGTGTTATCACTCTGTGATGGGGACAATAGTTAGAGCCGTCGGTCATATTCGCTTTTTGCGGTCTTTTTGATTCTGGCAATTGTAGACCGTTTCTTAGAGCGTCTTTGAATATTTTACGGACTTTGTCCCTTCTGAAGGAATAGACCTTATCCTGCCTCTCTTTCAGTAGAAATTCTTCTCCCTCTCCGAATGCTGGCTTCCGAGGCCGGTTGGCATTAGGCCCGCTCATCCCTTGCTTATTTCGGTTAGCCGAACTGTTGAAAGATTCAGTATCGTCGGAACTTCCGCCTTTACGATTATCGTCCTTTTGGTTTCTCCAGGACCTATTGTTATTTTGGGAATCAGATAAAGACTCCTGCTTTGAGCGCTCCAACATCTGGACTTTCCTGGTCAGCTCTTGAAATGTTTTGAGACCCGCGGTGCATGGAAACGGGGCCATCCAATTGTTGAGATTTCCGACAAGGAGACAGACAAATTGGTCCTGCTCTATCGGCGGTTCACATTTGACGAAGAGATTGCGCCATCGGGTTATAAAATCCACGCTGCTTTCGTTTCTATTTGGCATGGTCCTTATAAGGTCGGCAATGGTAATCTTATCGCTGATGCTCATGAACCCCTGCCGAAACAAAGACTCCATTTGGACGAAAGTTGTGACGGGGCCGTCCGGTATGCTCGCGTACCAGTCGAAAGCAACATTGGTCATGCTATTAACGAACTGGCGGAGGAGAAGCGCATCATTGCCCCCAGTATTCCCGCATGAGGCTTTAAAGTGGACGATGTGCTGATTCGCATTTCCCGTCCCATCGGATCTTCCGAATTTAAGGATGACATAGCCGCTAGGAAATTCTACCAGATCATACTGAGCAGGATATGGTCTCCCGCTACTGATAACATCTTTTTGCGCTTCGGCTTCGGCTACCAATGTTTTGACTTTGTTGGCAACCAAATCTATGATTTGATCTTGAGTTAGCGGGCTACTGTCATCGGTAGCCAAGATATTTCCCGAGATAGAATGCGACTGACTTTCATGCGGTCTGCCCACCTTTGTATTTGAGGGAATAGGCGTCAGCTGTCTCGGGACACCGTTTCTGGTTCATGAGCAGAGCCCTGTGCTTGATTGGGCGGCTGAGAGGCAAGTTGGGCCGTGAGCTATAAGACGACGTTTATCAAGTCGTCAATTTTTTAGTAGAGCTTGGCCATCTCCTTCGTCTTTGTTTCTGAGCTGCTTTCGGAGCTCCTGGAGAAGTTGCTGCTATGCGGTCTTAGGATGGAAAGTTGGCTCATCTTTGCTTTCCGAGCCCGACTCCTCATGAACTGAGGGCTCTCTCTGCTTATCAGCCTCACTAGAAGGGTCTTCATTACCTTCCAGGGAAGGCTAGTCTTGGAATGTGGCAGCCATATTCACACCAAATTGGATTTGAGATGTAGTAGCCCCATCCTTGCTCTTGCTGCGTGTGCCCACCATGTAGACGGCGTGGATAACACATTCAGCCATCCTTTCATCACTGGCAGCTGGTTTCGCGGAGCGGTCCGGGCTTTGGAAATTCATAAATTTTAACATGGCCGGGGCCCTAGCCCTTTTGTTGGCTCTGTATCCGAGCCGCTTTTGCCTCAGCTTCTCTGCTTTGAGCGCTTGGCAGGGTTCTGCTCTTCAGGAAGCCACCATAGGCCGAGTGATGGGGAGGCTTAAGAAGACATCCGCCCACGTGTCTGTCGAAGGTATCGCCTAGGCTTGCCCTCGACGTCTAGCAACTTCTTTTGTTCTAACGGCTTTGCTCTCAGCCGGGGCCATGGAGAGCCGTTTGAACACCGACTCACGTTTAGGTTGGGGCGCCCTCGAGACCACCACATTTGGCATCTTGCCTTTCAAGGCCGGTTTGTCGGTTATCGGAGCTTGAAGAGCAGGGACGGCGTTAGCTGGCACGAACAGAATAGAGCCAAATGGTAGCTGTGGCTCCTCCCACTGTCGCCCGGGATGGGGCCAGAAGAACCGTCCTGGTGTCCATCTTCATCGTGTAGAAGATGGGTTGTGCTGAGAGCTGAGATCGTCCTTGGAGACATTTTGCTGCGTCCGAAAATTGCAATTGAAAATTGTTAACCTGCAAATAGAAATATGATTTCAGCACAGGCAATCGATATGTACATTGATTGAGCTCGCATGAACGTTTAACCCGAAATATAGGAAGAGAGATTGATCCCACCGGGCGTGCCAGAATCTGTAGGGTGTTTTTCTTCACCCCATTGAGATGGGAATACATGCGCGCTTGTCAGGCGCATTACAGATTCCCCCTGCCTAGGGTAGGCTGGGGTTTATTGATTGTGGGAATCCGAATCTCCGGCAGCCGCGGACTAAGCTGCCGTTAATTACCCCTCGTCTTTGGAGCGAGAGAACCTCCGATTGACGGGTCAAACAGGTCATGTGAACTCAATGTGCAGTGTCGTGTTTTGAAGAGATTTTGGATATATCGGAGGGCCCGCAGAGTTTTTACGGGGATCCCACTACCCGGATAGCGGGCGGGGGGTCAAGGGGGGCTAACAGCCCCTTGAAGGGTGCGGGACAACGCCCTTCTAACGGAGGAGGTATTTTAGTGTGGAGTACATGTAAAATGAGAGAAAAATGACGTCCAAAGGACGCATGAGCGCCAGCGCCTCACGTGCCTAGCACGCGGGCGGTGGCGCCTCACGTGCCCAGCACGTGGGCGCTGGCGCTTTGGGCGCTGGCGCCTCACGTGTCCGGCAAGTGGGCGCTGACGCTGGCGCCTCACGTGTCCGGCACGTGGGCGCTTACGCTGGCGCCTCACCTGTTCGGCATGTGGGCGCTGGCGCTTTGGGCCTCACATGCCCGGCGCTTAGGCGCCGGCGAAAAGGAGTTTTTACCCCCGGAAATAGGAGTTAAACTCCAAAAGGGGATTTTGAGTGGAGTTAAACTCCAAAAGATTTCGATTTGGAGTTAAACTCCTAAAGGATCTTGATTAGGAGTTAAACTCCTAAAGGATCTAGATTAGGAGTTAAACTATTTTGAGGATTTGGGTCTTGGAGTTGAACTCCCTAAAAATCTTCAGAGGTTTTTCTCTCTTAAGTCTTGGATTTTCTCTTGAGCCTTGGATCTTTTCCAAGGTGGGATTTTCGGAGATGGGTCTCCTTCCTCCTCTTTGTTGGCCGGATCTTGGAAGAAAAGGGGGGTGAGATTCAAAATCTCCCTTCCGAGTTCCCCTTCATGGGTTTGATGGTGAAAAACTATTTATTTTTCGAAAAGGAAGAGTTAAACTCTTGATTTAATTCAAAAAGGGGAAGAAGCGTTTAGAACCTTGAGGAAGGAGGAGCACAGACCCTAATTTTTTTTGAGAGAGAAAAAAAGTTGTTAGATATTTTCATCATCTTTGCCTTTATAGGCTATACACTTTACATATAGCCCCTTGGGCTTCACAAATGGCATTTTGCCCATCCCATGCCTCATGTGCTCATTTCTTTTGCACATGAGCCATGGGTTTCACAAAAATTTGGTTTTATACCCATTTTTCTTACATTTATTCATAAAATAAAAAAAGAAATACACCAAAATTATTTATTACAAAATTTTTATTTTGGCATGGGGGAGGCCGGCCGCTTCATATTCGGGCTCGACCCGGGCTTGGGCCCACTTGACCTGGGCTTGGGCCTACTTGGCTTGGGGTTGACTTTGATTTTAACTTGGTCAACCGAGGTGTAAATTTTGACTCCAACAATCCTTAAAGAGAAAATGCACTTACGAGATTCTCTCGACTTGTAAGGAGAAGATACCCCTATGAGACCCTCACAGCTCATAAAATTCAAAAGCCTTAGGTTACAGGAATCTAAGCCTGTTTCCTAAGCCATCATATCCCCAAACCGTCCTACAAGTAGTTCAATATCAACTCTTGTATACAATCCACGGACACAAACAAAATATATTTCAACCAAGTTTCACTGGAGCTGAGTAATATTACGAACACGGTAAACGACACTTATAAGTTCTCTCGACTTGCAAGAAGAAAATACTCTTCTAAGATCCTTACGACTTATAAGAAAAAATACCACTTAGGAATCCCCACGATTCCTAAGGAGAAAATGCATCTACGATATCCTCTCGACTCGTAGGGAGAAATACCTTTATGAGACGCTTATGGTTCATAAAGTCAAAAAACCTTAGTCGGCAGGGCTCTAAACCTGTCTTCTAAGCCGGCCTTTGTCCAAATAGAAAACAACAAATGATGAGTCGCTCCTGCCAATATTAATACCAAAGCTGGTATTAGATTCCAAGTCCTCAACTCGCAATAAAAATCAGCGAGTAAAAATAAAATGAAATAGCCGAAATGATAGTGCAATTCGCAATAAAAAAAACCAGCGAGTAAAAAACAAAAAAAATGAAATAGCCGAAATGATAGAGCAACTCACAATAAAAAGCATCAAGTAAAAATATATGAAATAGCCGAAATGATTGGGCACCGCGATTAAATAGCCGAAATGATTGGACAATCGCGACTTTCACGATAAGAAAAACTGAAATGATAGAGCATCGCGGAAATATAAAATAAAGAAAAGAATTATATATGAAATATTGCCCTATAATTAAGTCAATATTGACTCTTGTATACAATCCACGGGAATAGACAGATGAAAGTGAGCAATGTGCTCCACCAAATGCTACCAAGGAACGCTTCAGCAAAAATTCGAGTTCAGCGGCGCCATATAAGCCTAAAGACTACCGAGAGCTACTTCGTCCCCCAAAGGATTTAGTGGCAACTTAAGCAAATCTAAAGTGGAGCAACGACATTCCTAACTCCAAGTCTCGATGGCAATATATACAGCCTAAAAACCAATTCGACACCCCCATCGTATTCCAGCAGAGTACAGGCAAAGGCATCAACAAGGGTCGAAGGGTCAAAGCAACATCGGTGAGATAGCATCAACCCAGCTCCAAGTCTCGATGGCAACTCATACAGCCTAGACATTATTTCGGCGTTTCTTTTTGTTCCAGCAGAATACAGACGCAGCGTCAGCAAGGTGGAGTGATGGTATATTCCTAACTCCAAATCTCGACGACAACATATACATCCTAGATATTTAAATCGACGTTCATTCTCATTCCAGCAGGATGCGCACGCGACGTCAGCAAGGACCAAAAGGTCAAAATAAAGTGGAGTGATGGCAAATTTCTAGCTCCATATCTCAATGGCGATATATACAGCCTAGAGACCATATAGATGTGTACCCTACTTCAGATAAGAATCGACACGACATCATCAAAACAAAAGCGGGAGATGGCATATTCCTAACCCCAGATCTCGATGGTAATATCTACAGCGTGAAGATTATCTCAACATTCCTTCTCATTCCAGTAGGGTGCGGACGCAACGTCAACAAATACCAAAAGGTCAAATCAAAGACGGGGTGATGGCAAAATCCTAGCTTTAGATCTCAATGGCAATATATACAACCTAAAGACCATATGGATGTCTACCCTACTTCAGAGAAGAATTGGCGCGGCATCATCAAAGCAAAAACGGAGTAACAGCATATTCCTAACTTCAGATCTCGATGGCAACATCTAGACCACAGCCTAGAGATTATCTCGACGTTCCTTCTCATTCCAGCAGGGTGCAGACGCGACATCAATAAGGACTAAAGGGTCAAATCAAAATGAAGTAACGGCATATTTTTAGCTTCGGGTGTTGCTGGCATCATATGCAAGCCTAAAGACCACTGGATGTCGTCTTACCTTAGAGGGTGCGGTCATGACTCCCCCGGGGCTCCAAATAGAGCCTAACCTCAAGGTAAAGCGCCATGGCTATGTCCAACGCAGAATCTTCCGATGGTAATGTGGATACTCCAATCTAAGAAGATTACTTGAAGACGTCATGTCCAGCCTCAGAAAGCATCAGAGACACGACAAATGCATGAATACTCGAGACACAACATGAGGGACTGCACGTCGAGAAGATATTAGCTAATGCGACGGTACGATTGACTTAACCCAATATCACAAACCTAACGGACTCTTATGATAAAAGGGGTTATGTATATTTAACGTTAGGATAAATTTATGCATAAGCCTAAGGAAAAGGTAAACCGAGCGCTCTAAAACGAGTAAATAAACTATATCAGGTCACTTCAGCACAAACGAAGAAGTTTAGAAGCCACTTATGGATCTTCTCGACTCATAAGGAGAAAACACTATTGTGAGATCCTTACAACTCTCAACAGAAAGGACATTTAGAAGTCCTCATGACTTCAAAAGAGAAAATGCACCTACGAGATCCTCTCGACTCGTAGGAAGAAATACTTTTATGAGACCCTCATGGCTCATAAAATTGAAAAGCCTTAATTGGTAGGGATCTAAACATGTCTCCTAAGCCATCGCTGCCCTACGGTCGGTCTCAAGATTCACTACCATATACTATCCATGGGCCACCTGTGATGAAATTGGTAGATGACGCCGCCATCAAAAAGAGAAACGTGCAACTTCCGGACCTCAGGATTTAGAACTGCATTTCTTAAGAATTGTGATTTAAGTCAATGATAGATGACAACGCCAGTGCCCTCTTGCTATCTTCTCATATTAAGATTCTAATTATGTACAATACGCCAACCCAAAATCAGTCGCATGCTCTGCACTACTTCATACTACATCACCCACGTATATACCTCCATGGGCAAAGCAGTGGGGGGATTAATTCTCCAAAACATCAAGTGCGCGCATATAAGAAAATGATTATAATATAAATGCGAAAATGGTTAAAATATAAGTGCGAAAATGATAAGTGCGCGCCTATAATAAAATATTAAAAAAAAGAAGACACTTGCGAAAATAATAAAGTCGCACTTGTGATAAAATAATTAAAGGCACCAGCGTAAATATAAGGTGCGCATTTGGCAATAAAGCCATGTTGATAATGTGTGACACGTGCGCATCTTTTCCTTCGCACTTGCGATCAAGAATCATGCACTGCTGTTAAAATTAAATCTAAATTTCTATTTAGAAGAAAAACCTTCTAATTAACAAACCAAATCAAATAAATTTGGGATCAAGAAATCCAACGATGCGCATGCATCATGGGTCAATCCAACGGTGCGCATGGGCCCCATAATTGATACATATCAATTAAGATTAAATTAAATCTAAATCCAAATCAAATCAAAACTAGCCTAAATTGTTGGAACAAACCCTAATTTCTTCTCTCCTATAAAAAGGAACCCCATATGCAGAATTAAAGAGGACAATCTACCTGTAAGCTTGAGAAAAATATAAATCTCAAGTCTTCATCATCTTCTCCCTCAGCAAACAAGTGTGCAAGGTAGAAATAAAAGAGAAATACTTCTTTTCCTCCATTAAAAAGTTTTCCTTTAGACAGAAGCTTTTGCTTTTTTCGCATCCATTGATTCGCTATAAAAGATCAAATGATCTTAGGGTTCGTCTCTCGTTCATAAAGTTTATACTTTTACGAGAGATCGATCCTAAGATCTAAGAAAATAAGATGTGCATGATAAAACGCATATACATATAAAAATAGAAGCTTTCTGCTTCTTGATGAAAAGCCTTTGCTTTCTATAAAAGGGCGCATCCCATACAGGGCGCACTTGATAAAATTGTCAAAATAAACATACGCATATGTACATGCGCACATGTCAAAATTGATTTTTTCATATATGCGCGTATAAACATACGCACGTGTCAAAAATGACCTTCTCATGCATGCGCATATAAGCATGTGCACTATCAAATATGACTTTCACGCACAAGCGCTCAATAAATATGCGCACTTGTGATTTTCGAACCAGAAGATGAGTGCGCAACCACATGATATGCATGTGTGCACCCTCTTAAAGAAAGTTGCATATACATGCGCACCTCAGATGTATATGCGCACTTGGACCAGCAAGCTGTTGCTTGAACACTTAGTTAAAATAAACTAAGTATGGAAGTTTATGCTTCTCATATATGATCCTATGATCAAATAGACAGCTTTAAGTTGATTTTAATCTAAAACAAGATTAATGATCCTTAATCCATGATATCTAAATCGATCTTAGTCCCATATACGACTAATGATCATTCAAACCCATGCTCATGATATCCCAGTTGATCTTTGTCACATATACGACTAAAGATCCTCTACCCATATTTCCTACGTTGATCTTAGTTTCATATAAGACTCGCATAGAAGCGCTTCCTGTAAGTTCCAACATGTTCTCATCCCTCATATACGGGATTTGGTTTAAGGGTATATCCTTCCACACCTCTGATATACGGTGTAATTTCTCAACGTCTTCAGAGAGATGGCAAGTCCCAATAACCAATGACTCATTTCTCATCCCAACTTGATAAAAGATATGAAATTTCATCGAGACAGGAAATATCTTAACCCCATATTAGCGCATCTCATATTGATGCGCATATTGGTGGATCCCATATTGATGCGCATTTCATATTGGTGCGCACCCCATATAGAAGCACACTATCCCTACCTATGATAGCATACATACATATATATGTATACCTTTGAAGGAAATAAAAATACCTTCAAATTGGATCGCACGACGGGCTACCTATAGCATAGAAGCCTATGCTACATATGTGATCGTATGATCAATTGAGCTCATATGCTCACTTTACATAAGTTGATATTAGTCTCATATACGACTAATGAACTCAAATACCATATATTCATAAGTATATCTTAGTCCCATGTACGACTAACGATCCTTAGCATAATCTTCTAAACTAATGATCTTTAGATCAAACTCATATACCTCTTGAACTGATGGACCTCATTTATATATGCGTCCTAAGTTCATCCCAAATCTAATATATACGGATTTGGACTAATCTGCGCCTTACGGACGACGATATATATTAGTCTCCGTATACAATCCAAGGACAAGCCCAAAATTAAACAATATATATAACACGACACAAAGTGATAGACATGGAGAAAGTGAAAATTGTTATCGTGTGGCGATAACGTAATTAACTGCAGGGGCTTGCACCTACAGAAAAAAGCGTCCCTACAATCAAAAATCCCTCACATATGAGGGAGATTCTGATAAGTCGGCTACAACAGTCGCATCCGTCCAAACCTCCGATATACGGTACCATAAATCAACTTGGTATTTTCGGAAAAGTGGATGAATATGTTTCATATAATATCTGCCCCTAAATTCAGGCAAGATGTTCTATCCCAGTTCGTCTCTATTTTCGGTGGTAAACAAAGGCATTTTATTTTATTGGTCAGACTCTGTCGTGCACCCTAATGACTTGTCCCTGATATGCCGAAAGAGGCATAAGAGTTGTCCTAAATCCTCGGTATTACGCGTCCGAGATGCGGGAATATTTCTAGTGCGGGTACCCGCTATATCAAACGGATTCCGACGCACAGTTCTACGAAAGGCTATGGCATCCGCCTCAAGCCAGATCACTCATTTTAGTTTTATATTATAGCTTTGGGTTTAATTGTTTTAATAGTATTTAACTATTGTTGTTAGTTTGTTACATTGCTCATGGAATTTTAAGAAACATACATTCATGTTCTGTATACCCGAACCCGCCCTAACCTGCCCATTTATGAAAACACGACAAATACCTGCAACCCGCCCTAACCGCTGGGTGTGAGCACGAGTATAAATAGCCAATATAGCAGATGGGTCTAAAATAGTTAAAAGCCAGCCTGGAATAGCATGTTTGGGTACAAGAGTTAATCCAACCCACCCAACCCAACCTGTGCGCAACCCTAGTTGAGAAAGCCCCCTCCTTTTGGGTTGAAAGAATCCTCATAGTTACCCTATCTTCAACTTCTCTTGTAATCCTTATATCATATCAAACAAACTATTCTGGTACTTGCCCATCTTTAGATTTAGAATAAAACACACAGAATATCCATCTGTTAGATAGATATACTCTAAATACTTCATAATGCACCATTCCCTAGTCATAGAAACAAGAACCTGAAAAGCCTGAAATAAATCTCCTTTAGCAAATCTCAAGCTATCAACTGCTCCTTGTCTTGTTAGCTCCACAGCATGTGCAAGGGCTTGTATGTCAACCTGAGCATCAAGATGGTACAAACTCAGAACCCAAAGAACATGAAGAGAAACCATGGTCAAGTAAGAAATTACCTCATCAAATGGAGGTGCCTCGTACAAGCTTTCCTGCAGAGTAGCAGGGGAGTCGCGGTCATCATATAGCAACCTCTCTGTAAGATCTGATATCGGCGATGAAATGCCAGGTCGAAAACAGTACACTTTGTGGATGCTGCATAAAACATGATGATATAAGAAAAAAGTAGCTGACAAGATTACAGCTATTCTTATATAAACTAATAGAGGTTAATAAAAATTATACAATATAACCGCACTTTATTTTTCAAAAATGAGGAGAAAAGTCAGTGGTACCTTATTAAGTATCTCAAGGTCATTGAGAAAAGTGGATCATAGGCATGTAAAATTGCTCTTAATATGGAACACAACAGCCCAGCCAGATCAAACCTCTGCTTCTCAGACCACTGAAAATCAAACATCAAATGTATCCAAATGAATTAGCAGCTCAGATGGAAAAACAGTATTGCTTTCAACTAGTGATTAAATTTCCTGAATGTGCATGTACAGTTTGGCGGTTCAGGTAGGACAGGGTCAACTTCATTAAAATGCCATAAAAAAAATTACTGAATTTTAAGCCATAAAGAACAAGACCAAAATCAATTTGAAGGTGACTTCGCATGATTGTGAGGTTAAGCATATAGTCAAGGTCGATTAAAAATATAAGACTGAAGATCATAAAGCTCGAAAATATAAATGATATATGAGAATTTAGAGACTTGTGTCTTCAAAACCTATGGTAAAGTGTCTAGGATGTCTCGGTATGCTAGTCTATACATCAGATTCATACTCTCCAAGCAGCCTGATTAGTCATCAAGCAGTGAGTGCTAGAAATTGCTAGTCTATATGTCAAATTCATACTCACTGGTTGACTCGATAAAGTACTAAGCGCCAACTCGGTGAATGAGTTTCTCCAGTTGTCTAGGTTTTGCGGTGGAGCCAAACAGTAGAGGCAGTTATCTTTTGCTTTTACTGTTCTTCTCCTACGTGTTCGACTGACCGCACAGGCTGTGCCAGGCTCATATTACCCCACTGAAGCATATTCCTCCCATGTTTAGGCATTGATCTGATTGTGTGTGTGTGTGTGTGTGTGTGTGTGTGTGAAAGCACTTAAATGAAGCTAAAGGCAAAGGCTGCACAGATCTTTTGTCGTCAAAAGGTTTTTCTTACTTTAATTTATCATTTATTTCTGATGCCATAAACAGTAATACCTACTAGGGCAATGTGCATCATCGTCCTCTTTGACCTCATTCATGTATAACATAAAATGGTCTGGGAGGACATCATAGACACACTAAACAAGTGCAACACTGGATAGCATATTACATTTGAAAAGAAAGGTGTAAATTTTATTTAAATACCAAAGAAAAATTACCGAAAAAGGCATTGTTGCTTCCCATCTTATATATATAATTTTATCAAATTCATATAATTAGGTAATACAATTTGCAGTCAATTAATGATCACAGGAACAGGCATCATATCATGCTCTAATAGGATGCACCTATAAACTTACTTCCAATTAAAATAAATTTGTCTATACGAGTGATGGGCCTTCAGACATGTTTTTAGGATAAAAGAAATTTACCTCATCTGCCACCGGAGATGTCTCATCTTTTTCGTGAAATATTAGCGCCAAGAGAACATGTTTGAATTCCTCGTAAGCTTCCTTCATAGACAATAAACGAGTCAAGACATACAGAGGAAGATACCAAATCAAAGAACTGAACTGATAACAGAAAGAAGGTAAATTTCATATAAGCATCGACTTCAGGTGTATTTCATGTTTTGTTATCTGCTAATCAATCCATTATCAAGCTTTGAGACCTATCAAACTACCAAATAGAATTGTAAAGCTTTGAGACCTTTTAAACCACCAAATAGAATCATAAATAGTATTTCAAAATATTAAGAATAAATAGTGCCTTAAATTAAGGGGGTTTTGAGTTTGGCCATCAAATTCTTTAATATTTTCAAAAAACACACTAAAAACTTGGTATTTCTAAAAACAACACCAACATTTTTAAAGTTATCTAAAATGCCCACCTTAGCTAACTTTCCATCCAAATCAGGTTAAGTTGCCGTTAATTTCATCCGTTAGGGGTTTAAAAGACATAAATACCCTTCAAAGGATAGTTGGGTTTGTTAAAAGGATTTTCTTCTTCTTTCTCCTCCACCATTGATGCGCGCTCTCTCTCTCTCATCCCCTCACTCTCATCTCATCTTACCTCATTCTCATCTCCATTACGTTCAAGACTCATCCTCCCTATGATCACTAGAGCAAAACCCACCATCCCTAGCCCCAAGATCCCTCGTATCTTCATAAAATCTTTCATGAAATGGACACACCCAAGCAAGGGCGGACCTACATAAAGTCAGGGGGCACGTGAACCCCCCCCCCCATCGATGGATTTTGCATACGCAGATATCAGTCCTATGTATTCAAAATAACGATAAGTATAAAAATAAAAATGTTCAAACTTCAAACTCATTTCAATTAGATTGGTTGCCTAATTGGTTCAAAGGCTTTGCATTTGAAGGCCCAAGTAGGAAGTCCCGGGTTCAAGTCCTCTTTAAAACATTATTTTCTTTCATTTTTTTTGTTCCCAAATATTGATAATATAAGACAAAGCTATCAAAGAATTATACTTTCCTTTTTTTCTTTTTATACATGGAATGCCAAGTGGTTGAAAGTATGGGATACGATTCAACACCATTTTGCTCAAATATTTGATTCATAACTCTACGTAATTAGTTAAATACATTTAGTTTTTCACAAATGTGAATTAAGGTTGAATATTAATCTAAAATTATTTTTAATCCAAAAATAAACAGAGTTTTGATTAGAAAAACCATCATCCCTTACACTATATTAATTAATTAGAAATATAGTTTTCTCTAAATTTTTATCTCTGATAGAATTTTCGACAGTTAAGATGTAATTGTTCATACCGTAATTAAGGGATCACTAGTTTCCAAAATTACATTTGAGACTCGAAATTTTTTATAAATAATGTTTCTTTTATTAGGCATTAATTTGTACTTTGTCAATGGTGTCCCCTCTGATCAAAATTCCTGAGTCCGCCCTTACATCCAAGACCTCACCAACAATGTCATCAAAATGTTTGACTTTTTGTCTCGGCGAAAACATACTCACAAAGTCATGGAGCTCTTCTCCATCATCAAAAACCATAACATCATGATCGACATTGTCACTCACACCCCGTGATCGAGAAGTAAAACTAAGAGGGATTGATATTTTCTAAGAGAGGATAGATGAGAAATATGCGGGGAGCGAGACTAAGAGGGTTAAAGAGACATGAGAAGGAGGAAGATAAAGTGAGAAATGAGAGGGTAGAGGATTGGAGAAACATGAGGAAGATGAAGTGAGGTTTGTGGATTTGAGAGTGTAAGAGTATTGAATAAGAAGTTTGAGGATTTTGAGTGAGATAGAAAGAATGAAGGGTTATTTCTATCCTAATTGATTGGATGCTAACAGCAGTTACATTAACTCACCACATTAACTGCAAATTAACGGATATGGGTATTTTAGATAACTTTAACGAGACAAGAGTTGTTTTTAAAAATAACAAGTTTTTGGTGTGTGTTTTGAAAATATCAAAAAATTTGGTAGCCAAAATAATAATAAAAAAACCAATACACTGTGAAGCTTTGAGATCTTTTAAACTGCCAGATAAAATCATAAATAATACTTTAAAATACGAAGAGTGAATAGTGGTTTAAATACTCCAAGTGTATGCATTTTCACCATAGAACCGCCCTATTTGAAGATATAACATTCAAAAATGAAAGGGGGAAATTCATTGAGTATATCCCAGCGTAGCCAAAGTGCTTAGATATAAATAACATACATACTGATCCCTGCAAGAAAACCAGGGTCAAGAACTATGAATGAAGTGGGAAATGATAGTTTTCCTTCACAAATTGCTCATCTCGTAACATTACTGGAATTATAAGAAATAGAACAATTTTTTATATTAAACCATATTAAAATAATATTTTTAAGAAAATCACTTTGAAAACATATTACAAAAACAGGCCACTTTCTGTCACGTAGGCGCCACATCAGCGCTAGCACACCGCTGGCACTGACATGAATAAAAAAAATTTAAGGAGCACAGTTTGAAACTGTGCCCATTCCAAATGTATGGGACGCAGTTTCTCAGTTTGAAACTGCGCCCCTTACAATTGAAAGTGCAATTTCAAACTACGCCCCATACAAATATAATGAGCGCAGTTTCAAACTGCACCGATATATTTTAGTCCAAAATAATTGGGCACACTTTGAAAGTGCAACCATTCCCCTACTTAAATCTATACAATGTCCTAACTTTCCTCATGACTCACTTTTCTCTCTCTGCTCTCTCCCTCGATCTCTCTCTTCCTCCGAGACCTCTGTCCCCCGACCTCCTCTGTTCCCCCATCAACCTCCCCCCGCAGAGACCTCATCTAGCCTCTCATCTCTCTCCCTCTGTCTCACTTAGCTCTCTCGATCTCAGTCTATCACTTATGCAGATTTAGGTAGAAATTCACGGACGAACAATCACCTTCACCCTCACCATCGTCATCACTGCTGTGAGCATCTCGAAGGTTGGCTAAACCCCAATTTTATTTAAAAATAACTCATGCAAAAATTTGGTTAAAATTTCATATTGGGTAAGCAACTCGAACAAATTTGATACATATTAGGGGTTTTCCCCGATTTTACTTGTGACGAATCAATTAGTAGGACACAAGTTCTTGCAACTTATTGCATGCCATAAATATGGATTTTATTGTAATTTTATGTAATTAGGTGAGTATAATTGTGAAGATAAATAAGTAGGTTGTTTGATTAGAACTCTCAAAGTGCGTCAATATTTCTGTCAGGTGGAAAAATGACGGATAATTATATCCATCTAGTTTGCTATTTCGGTGGCCAATTAATGATTGGAAAAAATAATATTTCTGAATATGTCGGTTGAAAAACTAAGATAACTAAAGTCAAGAAGTCTAGAACAAACAACGAGCTGTGCTAAGTACTTTACAAAGCTACCAAAATCAATTTGTTGGAGTTCAATATCTCATTAATATGCAAATGGCCGACGGAACATGAATATACCGCCATTGAAGTGTCCGATGACGAAAAAACACAAGTCATGCTTCCATCGGAATCGAAATCGATCGAACTGTTTGTGAAGGAGGAGATATTGGCGTCCGCTCAATTGTCCGAACCTTATTCTGAAGTGTCTGATCCTTCATTTCGAGCATTTAAGCATTACCCGCAAAGAGAAATGACACGCATGATCAATATGAATGCTGATTCTACCTGCTTTATGTCTCCCACCAATGATGAACAGTATAGAGATCAAAGTTACGTAGGTGAAGGCACATCAAACGAGACGC
Organism: Agapanthus africanus; assembly: GCA_030015575.1. Classification (NCBI taxonomy): domain Eukaryota; kingdom Viridiplantae; phylum Streptophyta; class Magnoliopsida; order Asparagales; family Amaryllidaceae; genus Agapanthus; species Agapanthus africanus. The sequence goes on along the minus strand of CM057337.1, from coordinate 69,045,697 downwards.
CAGTGTATTGGCAGTTTACGAAGTATTACATTGCATATCTTTATACCGCGTGTATATTTAGCGGAACACTATTTATTGACAGTGGAGATATGCTATAGTTACTAAGTATTCATAAATTTGTATACAGTTCTTATATACCGCCAATCGGTTATAATTGTATGTCACCGCCAAACTTCGGTTTTAATTGCATGCCAACCCCAGGTTTCGGCTTCAATATTCTGGTCCAAAATACCGAGCATATGCAGTCATATAATACGGGATACAATAAGAAATGGACACCGTTTGCAGACGATAGGTCGGGATTTCGTCGGTATGAAGCCGGAACATCAAGTACAATGCAAGCCCCTAATGTTGGTTCCGCACATCCAACCGATCCAGCGATATTGGAACATAATGGAGATGAAAGTGATGATGATGATGCTAATGATATGGACGAAATTCAAGCACAAGATAGCATGCAAATTGCACATGTTCTTGACGATAAGAATGATAGCCAGTGGATTACTAATTCATGTGTTAATAATGACTTCGTTGCGTTTAAAGATCCACTTGCCGATAACATGACAGATACTCACATGTTATCTACAGCGGTAATGGAGAATGTCTACTTTCGTGCTGATAGACTTTCGACAGTCAATATTGAAAGTGGGTTGAAGGTCGCCGATTTGTTCGAGAATAAGGAAAAATTAATTCAGGGGGTCAGCGTTTGGTCAATTAAACACATAGTTTCTTTTAAACCAATCAAGACTACAACGACCAAGTACACCGTCGTTTGTAAAACAGACGCGAACAGCTCGTGGAGGCTTTCATGCATATATATCGAAGAAATCACCGACGGGACATTGGCGGATAAAGAAGTATGCAGCTAATCATACATGTGTGAATCCTGTAGTGAATTCAAATCATAGACATGTCACTTCTACATATGTAACAGGATATTGCCTTTTGTGAAAGCGGATGTCGATTTGACCCCCAAAACGATTCAAGTGTTTATAAAAGATACATTATTCATTGAGAAATTATATGAAGGCATGGAATGCGTTGAACAGGGCATTGTCTAGAATATACGGAGATTGGAAAGATTCGTATGAACATTTGCCACGATACCTTGCCGCCATCAAATCTACTAATCCCGAGACTGTCTTCAAGATAACCGACGCTTCAATGTCAGAAAGAACGAGATATTTTGCAGATACATTTTGGACATTCGGACCGACAATTGATGGTTTCGCTTATTATCGTCCCGTTCTCAGTATTGATGGGACACACTTATACGGCAAATACAAAAAGACTTTGCTCATTACTACCGGTGCTGGTGCAAATGATGGCCTTTATCTTTTGGCATATGTTGTAGTTGAAGGTAAAACCACTGAAAATTGGGAGTGGTTCATTGCTTGCATTCATCTCTATATTCCATCCGTGCAGGGAAGACACGTTACTTTCATATCTGACCAGATGAAAGGATTCCGACTGTACTAACCTCATAGTCATCGTTATTATATGCGACATATCAGAACCTACTTTTCAACTGCTAATTTAGTGGCAAAACCTTGCAAAGTTTATTCTCTCAAATTGCATGTGCACCAGATGACTTGCCATATACAGAGCTGAGCGAGGAACTTAAACGTATATGTCTAAGAGCAGATGCTTGGATTGAAAGTAGTCTTAAAAATGAAGAAAAAAATATAGGCTCTTTCGAAAGATAGTGATAGGCGATTTTGCATGATGACTACGAATACTTCAGAAAACTTTAACGGGGTCTTAAAAAGATCCCGGTCTTTGCCTATTCAGGCCTTAGTAGGACGGACTTTTTACAGGACGAATAAATACTTCTTTGCACGACGTCAGGAGGGACAAGAGTGGAGGACAAAGTTATGTCCTAAGTTCAAACAATTAATAACAAAAAGGGCTACTGATGCTAGGCATGCTTGAATCGTGAGGTTCAGCAAGCCCGAATGGCAGGTGACTAACAAAAATGGAAAAAAAAAATTACGGCGTAGTCATCGATAGTAGGAACTGTAATTGTACGTGCAATATTCCTAAGTTGCAAAAGTTGTCTTGTTCACATGTAATTTCAGCACACACACGAGCAGAAGGTGGGAGAACATTGCACATCACGATTTTGCTTTGAAGTGGTATTCTGTCCCCAAATACAAAGTTGTTTATGTCCCGTTGTTCCATCCTATACCCGATAGCCGATATTAGAAGGCATACAACGGTCCAATGATATTACCACTTATCGGTAGGAGATAGGCAGGACGACTATGTTCTACTCGTATCAAAGGTGTTATGAATAATTCACGAGGACATAGACAAAATAGATGCAGCATCTGCAATGAGTATGGTCATAACAAGGCACGATGCAAAAATCTCCCAGCCCTATGTCGCCATTGGTAATCACCGCCTATATTTTGAAATACACACATGCATATACACACATTCACACACGTCCAAACACAAAAAAACATACATCTACACACATACACGCACACATATATTCTTTGTTATACATGCTCATTTTTTCAAAGATAATATAACTCGACTTTTTCATTTGTGCAGATAAACCTATGGATCCTAGACTTATAGATATAAGTGTTCTGTACTTACAGGCTGACCACATATCGGCCAACGCCGCAATAGTATAGATAAAACTTTGTAATATTATTTTCTTTAATTACATATATTATTTATTCGTTACCGATACAAGTCCTCTTTTTGTAATTGGCAGCGTGATCAAGTGATTATATGCGTTGATCACTCGGTCCAGAGCAGCCGGATCCCAGCTGAAGATGCCCGTGTGCAAGCTGAGCTGCAACGGACAGGCTTTCATCTTCTATCCAAATTAAAGTATATACGTCTGGATAGAGGCTTGATTACGGCTTTGATAGATAAATTGAGACCAGAGACCTGCACATTTCATTTTAGAGTTGGTGAGATGACTCACCCTGTAACACCCTAGTTCGTTATACCATGCTTGATTTGATTATTTTATTTGTGTTGTGGCTATTTCTTATTTTTATTCGTTTTGGGTGCGAATAGTATATTTGGTATCTGTGTTTGCATCTGACCCGATCCGCATGCTTGAAACCCGTCTTGATTCCTGTTTATGAGGTATCCTGGCTAATTATGAGGATCCGTGCACTTTCGTGTTGTATGTCCTGTATACCTGCTTATATCTGACATATGCATTTTTTAATAATCCAATTATAATCAAATAATATATTTTGAAAATATCTAGCATGGCCTGCATCATATCCCTAACCCTGTCATGGCATCCGTACATCTTGTTCTCGTTCCGTTTAGTGAAACAAACTCGTTTGGATCGCTGCGCGCACGCTACGTGTATTAATTCTTGGGGATATGCATTTTCTTTAACCGAACATCGAATTTTTGTTTTGGTTGACACGTATATTATCCGTATTTTAAAACCATAATTTTAGACCCGACCCAAGCATATTTTGGAGTATTTTTGTATTGGCCATAAAACTCAAATTTACTTAATATGTTATATTCTTTAAATATATACTAACTAAATATATTTTAATTTATTCAAATCCTAACTAAACCTCACAGCCTCGCTCTCTCTCTCCTCCACTATATATATATTCTTTTAAACCCACAGTCTCTCTCTCTTCATCAACTCTCACTTTCCCTGCCTCACGAGAACCCACGCCTGCGCCGCCCATCGCCGCCGCCGCCCTCGCCTTCATCCCCTCGTCTCCACGCCATCAGCATCACCTCCACGACCTTCCCTCCTCTTCTCCTCTCCTCCTCGCCTTTATCCCCGACGAAAATAACCCGGCCCACTGCAATCGTCGCCTGCAACCTTCCCTTGTACCCTCACCGAAGCTCCGACCCCCGTCGGCCTCACCCCTCGCCACCACCTTCTCCCTCTCTCTTCTCTCCTTCTCCCCAACACCAGATCCCCTTCCCTGCACCAAAAACTCCGCACGCCCGATCCCCAACTTCAAGAAACCCCCACTGCCCATCGCCGGAAAACCCTAGCATGCATCCTCACCGTCGACGGCCCATCGTCGACGTCACCCCCCTCACCTTCCTCTCGGATCCAAATGCATCCAAACCCAGAACACAAAGCTTCTTCTTCTTCTAGTTCTTCTCTTCTTCTTGTTTCTTGATTCCGTGTTTTTCCAGTCACCGCCGGAGCCGTGCCGTTGCCGACGATCCGGACGACCCAGTAGACTTCCCCAGCCAGCGTGGTCACCTTCTTGCTTTGCCAGGTTCTGTTCTGTACGTGCTCGTGTGCATTGCGACGTCGGACATTGCGTACGCACTCCGTCGTGAGATCGGATCAGGCAAGTTTATCTTGCTACATGCTATGATATATATTTTACATCCATATGAATAAAAATATTGCATGTTTATTATATTGTGCATCCATGTTACAGTTTTACCGTTTTCCGATATCCGTTCGCATCCGTATCATTTATTGCATCCTTATTTGCATGCCAGATCATATTATTACATGTTACTATTATGTTAGTACCCCATGCTTGATAATGTGCATCATACGTAGTCATGGAGTTGTAGATGTGATCCCTGATAGACATTGTGCATCCGTGCTTTTACCGTGCTTCGATACTTGCTACAGTTTACTTTTGAGCATCCGTGTGATACATATGTATTACCTTACATAATCTGATACACCACTGCTTGATTTGATTCCTGATCTTGTTACTAATGCCGACATTCCTGACTTGTTGTCCCGACGGACACATCCTGTTGTCTATTCAGACTGTTAGTTATATGTATGCCCTAGAGCCCATTACTGTACATGCGATGTATATTGTAGTGGATGCTTGGACATATATAGGGAGGACTTTCTTGCTCGATATGATAGTATACTATCAGGTTGCACTTTATCTAAACATGTACACTTATTGTCTCTCTAATACATGTTGATAAAGCCCTTAGGATGAGTACTTGACTATCAGGATTATGATGCGGATCATACTAGTAAGGCAGAGGTAGTCGACAAATACATCCTTCAAATGTTCCTAGTCATGGGAGTATCATGACGGGGCATCGATATTCCAGAGTAGACGCGTATACGCTTCTCGACCCATATGATAGGCAATGGATGATCATATATCCATTGGTGTTTGACATCAGAGAAGGTATACGAGTGCTCAATGGAGACTGGGTACACTGAACGGACTCGCCGAGAACTCCTAGATAGTATTATACCTATCGTCAGACAACAGTTCTCTGATGACACCGGTACAGGTTAGTCTGTCGACCCGAGATCGTCATAGAGTCTTGTGTGATTTCCACTGAGCTTTGATTTCCACCATACCAAGTTCAAGAGATCGTGCAAAAAGGTGGTTTTTGGGTACAGTCCCGAGTCACATGGAGACAATGAGCGATAGGAGGGGATTTCGTCTCTCCCAGTATTGGGGGTTGATGTTGCGCTATGCTTGATTGGCCATAACAGGAAATCCCTGGCCAGGATTGCTGAGATCTTCTGGTAAGTATTATCAGTAGTTTCTCGAACCGCTATGGACCTTGCATCGGCATGACTTATCAGGCTATTGAGGTCTGACGTTAGACCACCCCAGGCTATGATGCGACATATCAGACGAAGAGACCGGATTGTACAGTAGTGTTACTGATTGGATTCGTAGGAGTATGAGCAGGCTTGCTTGTTGATCTTCTGATCGCTCAATACCCGGGTGGCCGTTACGTTTAGCAGACCGTTTGCGGCTTGTGGGTGTTTGATATGATCATCACCTACTGCCGGCGTATTGACGAGTCTTTAGAGTCCTACACGGAGGTTTCCTGGTTCATGCGAAACGAAGTAGGAGCACATATGTGATATGTGCGGGACCGAGATTAATACGCGTATGTGATACCGTATTCTATTCTCACGATATGTGATATCGGTCGGTTATATGAGATATAGTCGGGTTATCGGATTAAGTGTTGATTCGATAAGTTGATACATTTGATATTACCGGTTGTATGTGATATAGCCGGATTATTAAATCAAGTGTTGATTTAATAATTTAATGTATAATTATATATATGATATATTAATTTACATTAACTAATATTAGCTCACTTAAACATTTCTTTTTCTCACTTATGTGCATATAGTATATATGTGATATATACTAATGTACAACTTTTGTGTCATGCTTGATGCCACATGTGACATGGATGTATGAGACTCACACCATACTTGATATAATGAATGGTTTTATTTATTTAAAATTAATCAAAATTAGATGGAATTAAATCACATGGTTGAAACTTGTAGAAACTTGTGGAACCATTGACCAAATCCACTAATTTTGTTTTACTTATAGATATTTATTAACCTAACCATTATTGTTAGCCATGGTTTAATCTCTACATGAGTTAGTGTATGACACTAACTCACCCATGGTTGCTATTCTCACTTCATGAGTTTCATTCTCATCTCCACTTCATCTTCTTCTTCCTCATGAAAAAAGCTTTCTAGCTTTTGAAATGGTGAAAAAATATTGTAAGAAAAATAAATCTAAAGTGAGCTCAATTCATACTGCATCATCTACTATATTAGCCATTTGGTTTAGGGTGTTTGCTTCACTAATCTACCATTAGTGAAGACGTAGCATGAGCCTGAGTCTTCTCGACGTAGATTATCTTCGACCTCGAAGAATTCAAGCAAGCTTGTCCATTTCTTCATGTGAATCCTTACTAGAGTTCGGGTGTTCACTACTTGGAGCGAAAGGACTACTATACGGAGCTTTAGAAGTGAAGGACCGATCTACAAATGTTGTATTCCTCATTCACTTAGATGTAAAGTTGTTTGTATTGCTAGTTCGTGTAAATCTTTAGTTAAGATTCTAGGCTTAGGGTTCTTTAGTACGGCAAAAAATTTTAAATTGGCATGGACGATGCCTCCCGAAACCTTATTGCCGCCCTAGAGAACCCAACACAGAAAAAACCTGTACATGCTTGATCCTGTGTTGGCATTAGTTTCATATTTATCAATACCTGACTTGGACACATAACTTGGGTAAGAGAAATCAATGATGAAATCTGACTTGTAACTCGACAGTTCGATACTTATACTGATCAGTTTTGGGGGTAGGCCAGTCCCGGGATGCTGCTGCTGACATCATTCATCTGTACATCATGTTTAGTGCTTAGCGACACGTCTCGTATTTCAGCCCGAGAATTTGGACCGTGGTCCCGGGCATGCACGGGATACTATTGAGTTATATCGACGATTCTATTAAATTGATTTCACAAACTGTAGAATAGATAACCCAGTAGTATAGTCTAGATTACTCACTGCACTTCACCTACACGTATACACTTCACTATTCCATATCCTTGTTTATTTGTTATATTCATGTTACTATTTATACTCATGCCTGCATACCTTGTTACATCCTGGTTATATTTTATTGTCGATATTATGACGCACTGATGTCTAGGTTTTGCATGGCTCAGTTCCTCTATCTTTGTCGCAGGCTGACCAGGAGTATTTCAGCCGGCGGCCGAGCAGTGAGGATCTTGTTAGTGTCTAGTTTAGTTTAGTTTTCCTTCCGCGCTTTATTTTCTAATGTGAACCCGTATTTGGGACGAATTTTCCAGATGTTACTGTTTATTGGATATTATTGCTTCCGCATTTATATTTCTTGACTCGTTTATTCTGGCGGATGGACATGTACTACATAGTTTTATATTTTACTGTTCTTGATATCTTATAGACGGCCGTAATGTGACTGTGGAGGGATGTTTCCTAGCCACAAGTAGCATGGTTGGCTCTGTCACGTGCCGATCTTAGCGCACTCTGGGAAGCGGGGTGTGACACCCTTCAGGACGTCGCTATGCTGCTTGGTCTGTCTATAGACGGAGAGGTGGTTGCTGGATTTGTGTCCCAGCTTGTTGGGTAGGATTCCGCCTTTTAGCATAGGAGAGGCAGTAGCATTAACTTGAGTTGGCTACGGAAGGCGTTTGGTGCTGGGCCTGCCATGGATGCTGCCCACGAGCCTATATTTTACATCAGATAGGGGTTCGTTTGTTCCCGGATAGGAGCAAGAGCAGAGTCAGTCTTGCATGGCTGCCTCTTTTAGCTGATTTCAACCAGTGTACCACTTTATCGTGGGGGAGTACAGTTCTGTCATTCCTCTACAACGAACTGAGGATGGCTGCATTGATGGAGTAAAAGAGTTTTGAGGGTTGTTTGACGCTTCTTCATGTATACAATACTTAAAGTCGCATTCTACTAATTTTGCATAATTAAATTGATATTCAATATAAAACGTAATTCTATCATATTGTATTTCAGATATGGTCATGGACATATCTTTATATTGGTCGCCCGACCATTACGCCACAGTTCGCTTTAGATGGCCAAAGGCCATATGATACCAGTATGTAATTGAAACTATGCGTATATTTTAAATTTCAAGTTTTTTTGGAATATTTACTTGTGTGTAATCTCTATGCAGGTGGAATATGCCCAGGTCATGAGATGTGACACCGGATCGCAGCCTCCGTTTCTACCACAATGAGTTCGATGTCATGGAGCAAGCAGCAGTTACGTGGATACCGTGCACACATGACCTGATGGGCACTCTGCATCCATTATGCTTGGCAGGCGCCGACTTCTGGCATGCACAGACATTGATCGTCTGCAATGATGTTATTCAGATGCACATGTTAGACCGTGTCCTTCGCCAGTTCGGCTTGAGACAACACATACTAGGCACGGTGAATCAGACACCGCGTCGTGGTGGAGCGCTAGTTAGGGATGCTTGGCTCATGGAGTATCAAATTTGGATGGATCAATGGTACGGTCGGGCACACCGCATAGCCGATGAGATACAGCCAGGTATACTGATGACTAGTACCTTTCCTGGTATTGGATGATCGCCCGCAAATTCGTCATCACAGTCGCCCCTTTGCCCAATTCGTATACGTCTCGAGAATCGATAGAGAGAGATTTGCTAAGTTTATATCAAACCTTTTAAAACTAAAATCTTATTTTTATGAAATTCATTATCTTATTACCATCAATATAGGTCCAAACCATTTACGCGTTAAAGGATATAGCTGAGGGGATCAGTGATACTAGAGACTCAGCGAGCTACTTTATGATCAAGTCCATGATCAGGAGTGTGATGACGAGACACAGATTCATACGTCCACCGGCCGTGCCTGCACCACTCATGCCTCCACCAGCTGTGTCTGCATCTGCCATTCCTATCACATGTACACGAACAAGACATAGACGGGCACAGCCAGAGCGGTCTCAGCATCCCGATGAGTACAAGCATGGACCATCACGGCTAGAGTCGTCTCAGCTACCTGCCACCGACGAAGCCGGACCATCACAGCCTCGATGTCCTGTAGCGAAGAGGACACCAGGGATGGTGCGACGACTTCGTTAGATTGCACGGAGTGTTTGTGTTGTATTGTGTTGTGATAAATCCGTTATTTATTTTACATTGATTATTGTTTTCAGCTTAATGTTCTTCGTCGTTTGGGCGGTCATATATTTTGCGTGGATTGTGTCTTCGCCGTTTGGGCGTTGAGTTAGCTCCGCCTGTGGATGCTATTATTTTACTATACTTGTACATGAATTTTATTCAAAATTTACGGAAGTGTTGTCCGATTTTCCCCAATTATTTCTTTACAAAACAACACTTCAATTTATTTTAATTCAAATGTCGATTCTCTCTCACACAAACACATGTTCATACACGATATATTACACACATGGTACACACATCCATAACATATACGAGAATGACGCAGATAAATTAGATAGCAAGAACAGTAACACCATAATTCATCACTAAAATTTCAGAAATAAATCATCTACGTTACTGAGTTTTGTAGCAACATAATTAATCCGCTCTGTAATTGCATCAATAGCCTCATCACCTACCGCGGAATCTCGAGTGAGTTCAAGATGGTTCAAAATCTGACGGTGCATAAAGATGCAATAAAGATGGCTTGCGGAGTACTCAATATTGTGACCTGAAAGAAGACCCATAGAATGAAGTGGAGACGACGATTTGCTTCCCCATGGTGGTCATGGGTTACTTCTTCAGGGGAAGACGGGAGCGCATTCAATACGGCTAAATGCAAGAGCCGCAGGATTTCACGATCAATCTTCATCGGCCAGTTCATACCCTTTCGTAATCGATAGAGAATGGCTTCATAACTAGAGTAGTCTATCATCGTGTATACAGATTTCACCACGGTATAAGGGATGCACCTCTTAATTTTATCGATTGATAGCAATCCTGCAGATGAAGATCCCGACACCGAGAGAGAGCAAGACTAAAAACTGAGAGAGAGAAAGAGAATGTGATGGTGATGAGATCTGAGAGAGTATGAGATAGCTTGGCACAGAGAGTGAGATTCGACATAGAGAGGAAGACATTGAACTCTTAATATAAGGAACACAACCATTCACGGGTATGTGTTTTTTTAGGACACGGTTATTGACTACGCCCCAGAAAAACACATACCCGTGAATGATTGTTTTTCCTTTTGGGACGCGCCTTCAAACTGCGCCATAGAAAAACACAGACCCGTGAATGAATATATTTCTTTTTGGGATGCAGTTTGCAACTGCACCCAAAAAAACACAAAGTCTACCCGTGAATGATAGTGTTTCCTTTTGAGGCACGCCTCAAACTGCGCCATAAAAAACACAGGCCCATGAATGAGCATGTTTCTTTTTTGAAACACGGTTTGCAACTGCGCCCAAAAAAGCAAAGTCTCAACAATGAAAATGATTCATATTATTTTGCTAATTTAAGGAGCGCAGTTTGAAACTACGCTCATTGCAAATATATAGAGCGCGGTTTGAAACTACGCCACTTACAATTGTTCTGGGCGCAGTTTCAAACCACGCCCCATAAATTTATAATGGAAGCAATTTAAACTGCGCCCAGTACAATTGTAATAGGCGCAGTTTCAAAGTGCGTCCCTTAATAAAAAAAATTATTGGCGCCGGCGCTGAGCTAACGCTGACGTGGCGCCTACAAGGCAGAATATAGCTTGTTTTTGTAATATATTTTGAAAGTGGTTATTTTAAAAAAATATTATTTTAATATGGTTTAATATAAAAAAATTGTCCTAAGAAACAAGGGAATCCAGTAAAAAAATGGTTTGATTCAACAATAGGGTTATCATTGTCATTCTATTCCTCGACTCTCCCCAGTCCAAACTCTATATTCACCTCCTCGACCCTGAAAATCTAACTTAAAACCCCTTCCAAAGAAACATCCCCAAAGCAACGAATATACATCACCACAAATCCCACTAACTCGACAGTCGTCTTCAAGAACGATACTCCAAATGTGGTTAGATACTCCTTAGCAATTGCAATAGTAGAGTCAATGAAACATTAGGGGTCTTCCAGCAATCTAGCCAAGATAATTCACTTTCAATTAATTAGAATGAAACTATCATTGACATAAAAATTAACTACCCAAAAATTGCATCTCACTCCCTACCACCCAATCATAACAACTCAAATTACATGAATCATAATCCAAAAAGATGAACTTTTCAATCAAAAAAACATACCGGGTACGCATCAAGGGCACAAGGAGCAAGAGCCCCACGCAAACACTCAATCGCCAAGTCCCGGTCCCTCTCCGTCCCTTTCCTCAGCAGCTCAATAAATCTCTACATCCCAAATAAAAAAACAATCAAAATCAACCAAAATTAGACAAATCGAGGGGGTCAAATCGAAAAAACAAAACAGTAACCTGCTTCTGGAGGCGGAACAAGATCCGATGATCGTCGAGAAGCGCGGGAACGTAGCGTCCGATCAGATCGATGGCGGCCTCGACGTCGCCGGACTCCACGAGGCGCCGGATCTGGCGAATGAGGAGGCGGGAGCGGTACGAGGAGGCAGGCGACGAGGGGGGAGACGACGAGGAGGGATCTTCTAGAAGGTTCTCGGATCTGGCGAAGTCGCTGATGAGAGAATCCAAGGCCTCCCAATTCACTGGCGTCGATTCCATTATAGAAAGAGAGAGGGAAATACTGGAAATTACGATCAAGAATTACTCAAAAATGTGGGGAGAGAGAGAGAAGGTGGGAATTGAGGTTGGTATGTTCCAGAGACGTGTGGAGTGGACACGGTTAGTTGGGCCCGCGCCCACCGATAGGGCCTTTCTTTGTGGGGCCATGTAATAAAAATTGCTGTTTTTTACTATATGAGTGTAAGTGATTTTGTGGTTTTTTTTATGAAATAGGGTATTTTTAAATTAAAATTATTAAAATAAAACGATTTGTTTTTAATTTATAAGAATAGGACGGTTTGGTGACGACTCCACCCCCAGTTTAGAAAGCGGGTTCCTAGAACCCACCCACTACACATTATATGAGAGGGAGAGTTCCTAGAACCCACCCTCTCCCATAACATGAGAATCCGCCCTCTCCTATATAAAGGAGAGGGCGGGTAGAACCCGCCCCATTTTTATAAATAAATAAAATAAATAATAAAAAATGGTAAAAATTCGAATAAAAGAATAAAATTGTATAATATTGGTGTTGTTTAAATATGAATATGGTGTACACTCTAATAACAAACTGAATCCGTCAAATTTATAATACAAAAAAATCATATCTGTTTGTTGTTGAGGTCAAAATTTGCACCCCGGTTGACCAAGTCAAAGTCAAGGTCAACCTCAAGCCAAGTGGGCCCAAGCCCAGATCAAGTGGGCCAATGCCCAGGTCGAGCCCGAACACAAAGCGTCCGGCCTTCCGCCATATCAAAATAAAAAAATCATGTAACAAATAATTTTGATGTAATTTTTGTGCATGAATGTATGCAAAATGGGCATAAAACCCATTTTTTGTAAGCCCATGGCTTATGTGCAAAAAGAAATGGCACATGAGTCATGGGATGGGCAAAATGTCATTTTGTAAAGCCCAAGGGACTATATGTAAATATGTAAATTTATATAAGGCAACATAATGAAAATATCTAATATACTTTTCATTCCCCAAAAAAAAAATTAAGGCATGTGCCTCTTTCTCCTTCCTCAAAGTTCTAAAACCTTCTTTCTTTTTAATTAAATCAAGAGTTTTACTCTTTCTTTTATAAAACAAAATAGTTTTTCACCACAAAACTCACAAGGGGGAACTCAGATCTGCCATCAGATCTCAGAAAGAAGAGATTTTTAAAATCTCAGACTTCTTGATCTTCAAGATCCGGCCAACAAAGGAGGAAGAAGGAGACCCGTCTCCAGAAACCTCACTTTGGGGAAGAACCAGGGTTCAAAGGGAGAAGCCCTTCATCAGCTTCAGAACATCCTGGGAGTTTAACTCCTCATATATATATATATATATATATATAGAGAGAGAGAGAGAATAATAAGCGCTCCTTCCTGGTAGTACAACTCCCATTGCAGGGACTAAGTCCCTTTTGCCGCTCGAGCGCCCACGTGCTGACACGTGAGGCGCTAGCGCTCAAAGCGCTAGCACCCGAACGCCCACGTGCCGACACGTGGTGCGCTAGCGCCCAGAGCGCTAGCGCCCGAGCCCCCACGTGTTGACACGTTGTGCGCTAGCGCTCAAAGCGCTAGCACTCTTGTGCTCAGAGCGCTAGCGCCCAAAGCGCTAGCGTCCAAGCGCCCAGAGCGCTAGCGCCCGAACGCCCACGTGCTGACACGTGGAGGGCCAGCGCCCTTGCGCTCAAAACGCCAACGCCCAAAAGCGCAAGCGCTCGAGCACCCACGTGCTCACACGTCTAGCGCTAAAAGCGCTAGCGCTCTTGCGCTCAAAGCACCAGCATCCAAAGTGCTGACGCTTTTCCCATGCATCCTTTGGTTGCCCTTTCCTTTTTTTCATTTTATATATATATGTATATTTATACACCCACCCACATACTCTACAACACTATCCCTCTCGAAATTTTTTTGGACCGGAGCGCTGCCCCGAACCCCGCAAGGAGGCTGCTAGCCCCCTTGACCCCCAGCCCGCTATCCGGGTAGCGGAACCCCCGTAAAAACTCTGTGTGGCTCCCGATATATCCAAACCCCCATTTCAAAACACGACACACATACACTGCACATTGAGTTCGCCATGACCTGTTTGACCCGTTAATCGGTGGTTCCTTCGCTCCAAAGGCGAGGGGTAATTAACGGCAGCTTAGTCCGCGGCTGCCGGAGATTTGGATACCCGCAGTCAATAAACCCCAGCCTACCCTAGGCAGGGGGAATCTGTAATGCGCCTGACAAGCGCGCGCATTCCCATCTCAATGGAGTGACGAAAAACACCCTACAGATTCTGGCACGCCCGGTAGGACCAGTCTCTCCTCCCATATTTCGGGTTAAACATTCATGCGAACTCAATCAATATACATATCGATACTTATACTAAAATAATGCCCTTTCATGCAGGTTTTCAAGCAATCACTTCTCAACGATGTCTCCAAAGATGAACTCAGCTCCCATCTCATACACGATGAAGATGGACTCCAGGACGGTCCTTCCGGCTAGTCTCGGGCGACAGTGGGAGGAGCCGCCGCTACCATTTGGCTCCATTCTGTTCGTGTCAGCTAACGCCATCCTAGCTCCTCAAGCCCCAGTGACAGACAAACCGGTCTCGAAGGGCAGGAGGCCAAATGTGGTGGTCTCGAGGGTGCCCCAACTCAAACACAAATCCGTTTCCGAACGTCTCTCCATCGCTCCAACTGGGGGCAAGGCCATCAACACCAACAAAGCAACAAGGCATCTCGGGCAAGCTCCAGGGGCGCCTCTTACAATTGCTCGATTGGGTGTCTTCTTAAGCCTCTCCATCACTCAGCCTATGGCGGCTTCCCGAAGAGCAGAAGCCTGCCAAGCACTCAAGGCAGAGAAGCTGAGGCAGAAGCGGCTCAGATACAGAGCCAACAAAAGGGCTAGGGCTCTGGCCATGTTAAAATTTATGAATTTCCAAAGCCCGGACCGTTCCGCGAAATCAGCCGCCGAAGATAAAGAGATGGCTGGGTATGTGGTTCGCACTGTCTATATGGTCGGACATGAAGAAACGAATCCTCCTCTTCTTCACAGCCATGGTGATGATATGATTGACGCTACCCAGCATCGGCTCGATCTAAGTGATGAAGAGCCCACTCAGGCCAATAAGCCAGAGGAGCCCGTGGTTCCTGCGGAATTGAGCTCAGGCAATAAAGACGACCCGGTTGTCATAGCCGGAACTACAGAACAAGCGTTATTCCGATGGCTTCAGAGGCAGCTTCAGGACAGGGACGAGAAGTTAGCCAAGGTAAAGTCCAAGGTCGATGAATTGGCAAACGTCGCGGCAAATCTCGCGACCCAGGTCGCCCGATTGCAATTACAGCGGAATCAAATTTCGGTTCATGAGCCAGGGATTGATACCCGGAGGCAGCCAACTGATACCCCCTTCAACCTAAGAGCGGAGCGCCTTCGCGGAAAATGGCCGCAATCAGTTTCCAGTCCCTCTGATACATACGCCGGGGGGAATCGCCTCTGAAAGAGAAACTGGAAAAAGTCTATTCCTTCAAAAGGGAAAAAGTCTACAAGATATTCAGGAATGCCCTAAGAAACGGTCTACAACTGCCAGAATCAAAAAGACCGCAAGAAGAGAATATGACCGACGACCCAGAATATTGCCCCTATCACAGGGTGATAGGTCATGCCATTGAGGACTGCTTCGTCTTCAAAGATTGGGTCGAAAGGCAATACAAGACGGGAGAGATAGAACTGTCTAAAGGCGTGTTAGCAAACAGTCAAGCTACGACCGCCGATTTCATGCAAATGGAGACCGAAGCCTTTCGGGAACCTAATCCTCCCAGACATGTGCCATTATTTGAAAAGGGCGAACCAAAGACTAATCGGTCTCGAGGACCAGCATCAGTAAAGGCACCTACTCCAATGGAGAGAAAGAAGAAGGTATACTCCTTCAGGAGGGATGAAGTCCGCTAAATATTCGTGGACGCCTTGAACAACGGTCTGCAACTGCCCGTTCCAAAGAGGCCACATGAAATGAACATGACCGGCAATCCCATATACTGCCCATATCATAGAATGGTGAGTCATACCATCGAAGACTGCTATATTTTCAAAGATTGGGTGGAGAACCAATACAAGCTTGGAAAAACCTCACAGTTCTCGGATGTATCGGCAAGCCACAGAGCTACGGTCATCAACACAGCTCCGCCAAGATCAAAGTTCAAGGAGCTGGGATAAGCAAGCTGACCACCACGTCGTTAAACTCGGAACAATCGACCACCACGTCATTAAACTGGGAACAGTCGACCTCTAAGTCGTTAATCTGGGAATGTAAAAAAAATGTGTAAATAAAAAAATGTGTAAATAAAACAAAAATAATAAAAAGCCGAAATGATAGGGCAACTCGCAATAAAAATCAGCAAGTAAAATAAAGATGAAAAATAAAGCCGAAATGATAGGGCAACCGTGAATAAATAGCCGAAATGATAGGGCAATCGCGACCTTCGCGATAAAAAAAGCTGAAATGATAGAGCAATCGCGGTAAAACAAAAAAAATATATACAAAAAAAAACAAAATCAAAAACAAAACAACGGCGAATGATGGGTCGCTCCTGGTACCGTATTCCAGTGCAGCGATGCAGACGCCAACTAAAATTCAATTTCCCAAAATTCTCCGGCCCTACGGCCAGTCCCCAAATTGACTACCGTATACAATCCACGGGCTCAAATAATTCTCATCATATCCATGCCCCACCGTAATCACCAATTACGCGGCTGGTCTCCGCCCTCGGAATTATGCTCCATTGGGAAGACCCACTTATGTGTCCTCACGATACATAAGGAGAACAAACCTTTGTGAGATCCTTACGACTCACAAAGGAAAAACACACTTGAGGGTCCTCATGACTCCTAAGGAGAAAATGCATCTGCGGGATCCTGACGACTCGTAGGGAGAAAATGCTTTTATGGGACCCTCACGACCCATAAAATTGAAAAGCCTTAGGTGATAGGGATCCAAACCTGTCTCCTAAGCCATCGCTCCCCAATTCCCAAGTGGCGAATGATGAGTCTCTCCTGGTACCATATTCCAGTGCAGTGATGCAGACGCCAACCAAATTCCAAATTCTAATCCCTAAATGGCGAATGACGAGTCGCTCCTGGTACCATATTCCAGTGCAGCGATGCAGACGCCAACCAAATTCCAAATCCCATACCCCAACGGCGAATGATGAGTCGCTCCTGGTACCATATTCCAGTGCACCGATGCAGACGCCGACAAAGCCCCGAAATTTTTCCGGCCCTACGGTCTGGATCATACATCCTGCAAAACCGTATACAATCTACGGGTATAAAACAATCCCAATCGCTCCCAAGTCCTACCGGTGAGGCCACATTCAAAGTCCCACCAAAAACAAAAAAAAACAAAATAAAAAAATGGTATGTCCATAAGCAAAATGGGCACGGATGAAAACCCGAAAGGGCTCCGTGAGTAAAAACAGCAGGACTGCCGGCCAGTTTGTGAAAACCCGAAAGGGCACAAACTTGTGAAAAAGAGATGAAATGCACTCGCAAAGTCCTCTCGACTTTGTGAGAAGAAAATTCCCGCGTGAGATCCTTACGACTCACAAAGGAGCAACACGCTTAGGAGTCCTCACGGCTCCTAAGGAGAAAAACACCTACGAGATCCTTTCGACTCGTAGAGAGAAAATGCTTTTATGGGACCCTTACGGCCCATAAAATTGAAAAGCCTTAGATGATAGGGATCTAAACCTGTCTCCTAAGCCCCCAATTCCCAAATCTTCCCGGGGCAAATGATGAGTTGCTCCTGGCATTATTCCAGAGCAGCAATGCAGATGCCGACAAAAAAAAACCAATTCCCAAATCCTCCCGGGGCAAATGATGAGTTGCTCCTGGTATTATTCCAGTGCAGCAATGCAGATGCCGACAAAAAAAAACAATTCCCAATTCCTCTCATGGCAAATGATGATTCGCTTCTGGTACCATATTCCAGTATGGCGATGCTAATGCCAACCCAAATCAAACCAACAATCTCTGCGGCGGAATCATGCTTCGTCCCAGAATATACCCCGTGTCGAAATCATGCTTCGCCTCAGCGTATCTGCCTTCCCTGTCGGAATTATGCTTCGACTCGGAATCGACCAGCGACACTCCGTACCGGAGACAAGTCGAACATCAGCGAGACTCCGTGCTGGGGACAAGTCGAACATCAGCGACACTCTGTGCCGGGGACAAGTCGATCAGCGACACTCCGTGCCGGGGACAAGTCGAACAGCGACACTCCGTGCCGGGGACAAGTCGAACATCAACGACACTCCGTGCCGGGGACAAGTCGAACATCAGCGACACTCCGTGCCGGGGACAAGTCGAACAGCGACACTCCGTGTCGGGGAAAAGTCGATCAACGACACTCCGTGCCGGGGAAAAGTCGACCAGTGACACTCCGTGCCGGGAAAAAGTCGATCAGCGACACTCCGTGCCGGGGACAAGTCGACCAGCGACACTCCGTGCCGGGAAAAAGTCGATCAGCGACACTCCGTGCCGGGGACAAGTCGACCAGCGACACTCCGTGCCGGGGACAAGTCGAACAGCGACACTCCGTGCCGGGGACAAGTCAAACATCAACGACACTCCGTGCCGGGGACAAGTCGATCAGCGACACTCCGTGCTGGGGACAAGTCGATCAGCGACACTCCGTGCCGGGGACAAGCCGAACATCAACGACACTCCGTGCCGGGGACAAGTCGAACAGCGACACTCCGTGCCGGGGACAAGTCGAACATCAACGACACTCCGTGCCGGGGACAAGTCGAACAGCGACACTCCGTGCCGGGGACAAGTCGACCAACGACACTCCGTGCCGGGGAAAAGTCGAACATCAGCGACACTCCGTGCCGGGGACAAGTTGAACAGCGACACTCCGTGCCGGGGAAAAGTCGATCAACGGCACTCTGTGCTAGGGACAAGTCGACCAGCAACACTCCGTGCCGGGGAAAAGTCGAACAACGACATTCCGTGCCGGGGACAAGTCGAACATCAGCGACACTCCGTGCCGGGGACAAGTCGAACAACAGCGACACTCCGTGCCGGGGAAAAGTCGATCAGCGACACTCCGTGCCGGGGAAAAGTCGAACATCAGCAACACTCCGTGCCGGGGACAAGTCGAACAGCGACACTCCGTGCCGGGGAAAAGTCGATCAGCGACACTCCGTGCCGGGGACAAGTCGACCAGCGACACTTCGTGCCAGGGAAAATTCGATCACCGACACTCCGCCTTGGGGAAACGTCAAGCAGACACTCCGTGCCGGGGGTACGTCGACTACAGACACTCCTTGCCGGGGACACGTCAACCAACAGACACTCCGCCTCGGGGAAACGTCGACCAGCGACACTCCATGCCGGGGATACGTCTACCAAATCACTCTGGGCCAGAGAAACGTCTACCACAGGCACTCCATCTCGGAGACGCATCAAGCGTCGACCGTCCATGTCGTAAAAAGGGCAATGCATCCCAAAAAGTGGGAACCAAAGCAAGTCGCCTTCACGCGAAAGAAGATCTATCAATTTCATGCACACGACTCACATGTGTGATGTGCATTTATTGATGGGAGCACTTTGTTGAAGTCAAAATTTGCACCCCGGTTGACCAAGTCAAGGTCAAGGTCAACCTCAAGCCAAGTGGCGTATAGAATACGTATTGATGAGTCTTTAGACTCCTACACGGAGGTTTCCTGGTTCATGCGAAATGAAGTAGAAGCACATATGTGATATGTGCGGGACCGAGATTAATACGCGTATGTGATACCGTATTCTATTCTCACGATATGTGATATCGGTCGGTTATATGAGATATAGTCGAGTTATCGGATTAAGTGTTGATTCGATAAGTTGATACATTTGATATTACCGGCTGTATGTGATATAGCCGGATTATTAAATCAAGTGTTGATTTAATAATTTAATGTATAATTATATATATGATATATTAATTTACATTAACTAATATTAGCTCACTTAAACATTTCTTTTTCTCACTTGTGTGCATATAGTATATATGTGATATATATTAATGTACAACTTTTGTGTCCTGCTTGATGCCACATGTGACATGGGTGTATGAGACTCACACCATACTTGATATAATGAATGGTTTTATTTATTTAAAATTAATCAAAATTAGATGGAATTAAGTCACATGGTTGAAGCTTGTAGAAACTTGTGGAACCATTGACCAAATCCACTAATTTTGTTTTACTTATAAATATTTATTAACCTAACCATTATTGTTAGCCATGGTTTAATCTCTACATGAGTTAGTGTATGACACTAACTCACCCAAGGTTACTATTCTCACCTCATGAGTTTCATTCTCATCTCCACTTCATCTTCTTCTTCCTCATGAAAAAAGCTTTCTAGCTTTTGAAATGGTGAAAAAAGATTGTAAGAAAAATAAATCTAAAGTGAGCTCAATTCATACTGCATCATCTACTATATTAGCCATTTGGTTTAGGGTGTTTGCTTCACTAATCTACCATTAGTGAAGACGTAGCATGAGCCTGAGTCTTCTCGACGTAGATTATCTTCGACCTCGAAGAATTCGAGCAAGCTTGTCCATTTCTTCATATGAATCCTTACTAGAGTTCGGGTGTTCACTACTTGGAGCGAAAGGACTACTATACGGAGCTTTAGAAGTGAATAGATTTAAAACTAGAACGACGGTGATGCATGTAGATTAGGGTTTCTGGAGGGTAAAGGGTTCCCACTCTTAACCCCTATCTCAACATGGAACTCCGTTCATATCTAGCCTTTACCAAAACAATCATTAATCTAATCTCTAATCGCGGTCGACACTAACAATAAATTGGTAGCGCGCCCGATTAGGATGTTAATGATTCTTTTGATAAAGTTTATAAACTTTATAGGACGTAAAAAGAGTTTAACGATCTTCATCATCCATTAACCTACCCTAATCCTACGAACCCTAACAAGCAGAGAATTACTCGCGCATATTGGGAGAAGAAGAGATGGAGATAGAATTCATAATGAAACTACAAAGAAATAGAATAAGAAAAAGAACTATCTTTATTAATCAACAAAACACATTTACACTTTGTTCCCTTAAAAAATGATTACAAATACTAGTTTGCTTCTCGATCTGGATGCGTGAGCCGTCGTGGACTTCGTGATCACGTCGACTTGATGATTTTTCCAAGAGGCTCTCGGTCCTTATTTATAGTCCCAAAGCCAAAATCCTAGATGCCAAAATTGGAAACTAGTAGTTAACATCCAAACTGAAAAATCCCAACTCCTAACTGGTCAAAACCGCGGCGGATCCGCGGCCAAATAGTGACATCTTGGGCTCAATCTTCTTTTGGGCTCTTCTGGTGATATATGGTGATCTTTTGAATATCTGGAAACTGAAAATCTTTTCTACATCACTGCCAGAATTGATTTCTTTAATTTACTTTCTTAATTAGGCAGGTTTGTTTTAACAACTTTGATTTCCTTGATTTCAGCCCTGCAAATTCTGCACAATAACTCAACAAATAATATTAGTAGAGTTTGTTTTATTGAGATATTTAACTTAACCATTAAGAATATGTTAAAGGTTTTTAATAAGGTAAGCATATTTAAATGGGCCAAATGTCACATGAATATTATTATATGCTTGCTTTTTCCTACCAAATATTAATTATAATATATAAACACATGAAAATAGTATTTTTACAGATAAACCCTCACATGTATCATATATTATAATAAACACCTTTTATTATATAAAAATAGTAGGGAAAATGTCATATTAAATGTGCAGTTTTATCAACTGAACAAATACCCCCAAACTTATCTTTGATCGTCCCGAGCAAACTAGTTTATTCAAGAGAAGGAGAAAAAGAAAGGAGAAAACTAAGCACACTTTCGTAGGCAACACGATTGCACCGAGCACGTACAACAAACCGTTAAACCTCTAGGTGTCCCTAGTCGGAGGAGTGTTGTTTCCTGAGGGTTTTCAGCGGATTACACCCACAAAATCCTATAATAAAAGAGAGATGGTGAAAGTTACATATAAAGATAAAAACTATAAAAGAAAGAACTTGAAAAATAAGAGTTTTCAACTACACCAGCTTTTCAGTTGCTATGAGCCCTATTTTAATGGTCGTGAAAAAATGTTAGAAATCATATTATCCCTCAATAAAACATCGCCTTTAGTTTTCATTCCTATTTTTCTTCCAAACATTGATCATATACCCCTACGTGTGTGATCTGGACATCCATACAATCAGAGAATTCAATTCAAGCAATCATACTCTTGTCCATCTATCTTAGTACTTTTTAATAGATATTTAGATGGAATTTGCTCACACATTTTTCATGCGACCGTTAATACTTCTTGAGGTACTAACCGACCGATTACTTATGTGCTTGCTTATTTAGGTGTATTTCCTCGTCTTCCAACACCTAAGGCTTAGCAGTGGCTCCCAAACCAGTTGGTCTAAGGCATTAGGTGATAAAGCACCCTCGCTATATTTTTTTATTGCTGCCTCGGTGATAACAAAACCAGTATTCATTTTTCTCACCATTTTATCTTTTATTTTCCTCTTTTATTATTTCCTTCATACTTTGGCTTTTAGACAAGAGCATTTCAAGGTATTCTCTACTATCCCGAGTTTCAAGACGTGTGTAAGTGCGTATAGTAGGGTATCATCATTCAAATGTTTGGCTTCTAGAATAGGAACTTGTTCCCCTCCGAAAGACGCGCAAGACAGAGACGTCTTGCCTGAGATTCGGGGCAGATGCTAATTGGTGCTATCCGTCCACCTCTCCGAAGATGACAAGTTGATTTATGGCACCGTGTATCAAAGGTTTAAACGGATGCGTCCGATGTAGCAGACTTCGGCAGATTCCCCCTCGCTTGAGGGGTTTTTGATTGTGGGGACGCTCTTCCCTGCAGGCGCAAGCCCCCGCAGTTAATTATGCTACCGCATCGCGGTAACAACTTTCTTCTTCTCCATATGGTTACTTCGTGTCGTGTGTGTTTGTTTTGTGTTTGGTTGCCCGTGGATTGTATACGGAGACTAAGTTATGTCGTCGCCCGTAGGACGTGGATTAGTCCAAATCCGTATCTTTCTTAGATTTGGGTTTGGGGATGTGTGTTTAAGGATGCGTTAGCCTTATTTGAGACTAAGATCGACTTAAACGCTCGTTAAGGACACATTTGTCTAATTTTAGACTAAAATCGACTTAACGGGATCGTTTAGATCCGACAAGAGAGCAATTGGGGGCTCTATTGTTTAGTTTAGTGACATTGCGGTCGATAAGTAGTTTAAGAACATTGCGGTCCAATGTTAGTTTTAAGACGTTGCGATCAAGGTTAAGGACATCATAGTCCATGAGCTTAAGGACCTCACAGTCCGATATTAGTTTTAAGACATCGCGGTCAAGGTTAAGGACGTCATAGTCCGTGAGCTTAAGGACCTCACAGTCCGATGTTAGTTTTGAGACATCACGGTTAAGGTTAAGGACATCATAGTCCGTGAGCTTAAGGACCTCACAGTCCGATATTAGTTTTAAGACATCACGGTCAAGGTTAAGGACATCATAGTCTATGAGTTTAAGGACCCCACAGTCCGTTGCAGTGTGTGGTTGTCGGGACCCGTCACCTCTCTGACGACGTTGAGGGATTACAACGACGGATGCCGGAGGAGTAAAGAGATGTACTCTCGAACCGGGTGTAAATTGATTGGGAGAGCAGTTGTGCTCAATTCAATTTATATTGAGGACTTATGGCCAGAATTGGGCTAAGTCCAGTTGAAAATGTTCAACATTTTATTTATCTTTGGCCTATTAGGCCTTTGCTTGGGCTCTGCCCTTTTTAAACAATGCATAGCATTGGGCTTTTTAATAATGCATAGCATTTAAAATTGGCCTGCACAGCATTTGAATTGGTCTGTTAGACTTTTAATTGGGCTCTACCCTTTTTAAACAATGCATAGCATTTAATAGTCAGGCGCTTTGCGCCAATTAAAGAGCGTAAGGCGCCAGAGCATGTGGAGGTGACATGTGGCACGCTCTGGTGAGCGCAAGTCTGTTAGCGCAGTGTGCTGCGCCAGTGCGCTGCGCTAGTGCGCCGCTGACACGTGGCGCGCCCTGGTGCAGTGCGCCATTCCAAGAGCGCAGTGCGCTATATTTAGGAGCACAGAGCGCAGATTATTCTGTGATTGACACGTGGCGTTCTCTGGCGCAGTGCGCCAATCCAAGGAGCGCAAAGGCTCATTTCAAAAGTACAAGGCACTGTCCAATAGCGCAAAGCGCATCTTGATCAATTTAGATCAAAGAAACAAGTTTTTCTTGTTCTAAAGAGATTCTACCTCAAGATTCAAGAACCAATGGTTCATCAAAAGGCTGTGCCTTTATATAGATCAAAAGATCTAGGGATGAAGTAAATTACTTCTTTAATCTTTTATGATTGGATCTTTATGATCTTTTTTCTTTTTTATATTGAAGATCTTGATCTTGTTCTTAGATTTTTGATCTTTTTAGAAGAAATTTTTCTTTTTGTGAGGTGTTCTCATCTCTATTCTTCAAGAATCAAGTTCTTTACCTTTAAAGATGAAGAAAATGATCTTCTTTCTTCAAAGGCTTCCCTTTCAAATTTTTCAGAGAGTTTTCTCTTTTCTGTATGTCTGTATCTCTATATTTGAGATTTGGAGTCTAGGTCCCTTTATATAGGGCCAATTGGTTTGTTAGGTTAGTTACAGAGATCTTTCTCTGATTGATCTGGTGATAT
The DNA here is from genome assembly GCA_030015575.1 of Agapanthus africanus. Taxonomy (NCBI): domain Eukaryota; kingdom Viridiplantae; phylum Streptophyta; class Magnoliopsida; order Asparagales; family Amaryllidaceae; genus Agapanthus; species Agapanthus africanus. The sequence continues at coordinate 69,020,929 of CM057337.1, read as the reverse complement.
TTTCCCACCGTTGGATGTTTGATCCTAAGGCCTCTGTTTTACAGAAGACAATCTTCTTATTTTTAATAAAATTGGAAATATTTTTCTAGAATTTTAATTCTGATTAATTAAATAATTTATTATTTAAATTACAGTGCTGGCGCAATTGGCGCTAGCGCGCCTGCCCTTGACACGTGGCGCGCAGCGCAGAGCGCAGCGCGCCTGCGCTTGACACGTGGCGCGCAGCGCAGCGCAGAGCGCAAGTGTTCTGAAGCGTTACTTCCTTTAATTTGAATTTTAAAATAGAGCCTTGCTCTGATTGGGGATGCGCTACATTGGGCGCAGCGCTCCTTGCGCTGGCGTGTCTGCTTTTGACACATGGCGCTCTGCGCGCAGCGCAATGGATCTGAAGCGTTGCTTCACCTTTTGAATTTTGAAATTCAAACAGAGCTTTGCTCTGATTGGGGAAACAAATGCCCCCCACCGTTGCGCTCACGTGGCGCACACGTGAGTGCAGCGGTGGCAACATCTGATCCATTGGATCGATTCAGGAGTTGAAGAGGCGCTTGAGCGCCTATAAATAGAATCCTTGGTCCTCAGCAGATGATTATCATCTTCAAGAATTTTATTTTCAGAGCCTTACTCTTGTTTTCAAGAACTTCAGAGTTAGAACCCTAGAAAATTTTAGGTAAAAATTTAAACTTAATTAAATCAACTTTAATTAATAGAGCCTTACTCTTATAGATCTTTTGATCTAAAGAAATCCCCTTTGGGGTTTACAAACAGAGCTTTGCTCTCAAGAATTTGTTTCAGGGTTTCTTAAACCATGAACAGAGCTTTGCTCATTGACAGAATATAGGTCTTTTGATCTTCTGATGATGAACTCTTAAGAGTTTTTCATGGATCTTTAAGATCCCAGAACTTTGACTTTTTAGGAATTAATTTTTCCTTTGATGGATTTTTCCATCATTATTACAGAGCTAGGCTCTTTAAGGAATCTTATTCCCTTATGACCAGAGTTTGACAAGTGTCACTCTGTGACAGAGTTTTGCTCTGAAAAGGGAGATTTTCTCCTTGTCTCAGGGGATTTCTCATTTAATAAGAATATTCTTTTGAGGATCTCCTCATTAATTGACAGTCTCATCCAATGATGAGGCTGTCTTATTAACTGATGCATTGTCATCTGGATTTTGTGGGTCCCCTTTGGTCCCCTCTCCACTGCGTTGCAGTGTGGTATGAATTTTAAAGTACCAAGCGTTGGAATTTTTAAAATTAACTTATGATACTGATAACTGAATTTCGCTTTCTCTGGCAGGCAGCATGTCTGCTGATCTTTCATTCCCGTTCTTCCGCTCAGAGGGAGGATTTCCTGAGGCGTCAGTGGACCGGGAGGTTCTTACTCTTATTAAGGATTACGACCCTGAGTATAAGAACCTTCACCTGTGGAGTAGGTGGTATAGCGAGATTATCAAGGGTCGCCAAAGCTTCTCTTGCGCGACGCCGTCAGAGCCGATCTCATCGATCCCATATGCAGATGTACCCCCGGTGAAGTATGCCGTGGAGGTCGTAAATTGGAATTCGGAGGATTTTCTTCAGCCTTCGATTGTTGCCATTCCCGTGCAGCCGCCGGCAGCCGTGGATATTCTGGGGCGGCGCATATGCCAGGGTGAGTCGTGCCCTTGGGGACAACCTTATAATATCAGATTGACCCCTCGACAATCGGCCGGGTATTTGCAGTGGGCCAGATACATCTTGTCAGCGAAGAAGACGCATTTAATGAAGATTGGTCTGTACCCCGCAGTCTACGCCTCATTGTTCGAGTACCCTGCTCCTCCGACGTGGTGGGTTAAGGCATTCGTGGAACAATGGAACATCCCCACCCATACCTTTCTTCTGACGAACAGGGAACTCTCCATCCCCCTGGAAGAATTTGCTGAGATTTCCGGTTTGCCGGTGAGGGGGGAGCATTATGAAGAGCTACTTACTCCTGATGAATATGTCTTCGCCACCAAGCCGCTGGTAATTGGCCTAACGCCGGAGAATGCTATTCAGCACCAGTTTCCGAGTCTGGTGAAGGTGCTGAATATGTATGAAAGTCTCTATTTGGAATCGGGAGGCCGGGGAGTTAATTTTGCTGACTTCATCGCCCGCTTTCTTCGACCGGAGATTCTATCGCAGCGGAGCGAAAAGTTCGCCAAGCTTGACGACCCCTTCGGCTTCGGCTTAGATCGTCGACCAGCACTGGAAGACGACTAAAAGGGTTTCTACCTTCTCGATGCTGCGATCATGCCCTTATCGGAAATCGCCGCCCCGGGCATCGACGAGGAGACATTCTTTCTCGGGTTTCTGGGGTTATGACTGTGCTGGTTCGCGCTCCCCATGCACCCGCGCTACATGAGGCCGTCCATCTTCTACCCAGCGCATCGGATGGTGGCTGGTATATAGTTGTCGATTGGAATCGCCGGGTTGGCCCATCTGTACCATGGACTCAGCATGGCGGCTGTTTCCTGATTAAAAATCAGGAATTAGCTCAATGAGGTATCACGTGTTCACACGTGACCAATGGTCACGTGATGACACGTGATGGTTAAAATCCCATCAAACAGAAAGGTAAACAGACGGCTGAAAGATGACTCAATTGGGGGTCATGTGCTCACACGTGACAAAGGGTCACGTGCCAGCACGTGACAGGTTTTGAAAGCCTTACAACTTAATAGAATTTAATTCTAAGAAATCAGGAATTACCTCAATGAGGTATCACGTGATGACACGTGATGGTTAAAATCTCACTAAAACAAAAACGGAAAGCAAAAGGCTGAAAGATGACCCAATTTGAGGTCACGTGCTCACACGTGACTAAGGGTCACGTGCCAGCACGTGACAGGTTTTGAAAGACTCACATTTTAATAGAATTTAATCCTAAAAGTCGGGAATTACCTCAGTGAGGTATCACGTGCTTACACGTGACCAATGGTCACGTGTTGACACGTGACAATTAAAACAGAAATAAAATAACAAATGGCTGAAAGAATTACCTCAATGAGGTGTCACGTGCTCACACGTGACCGATGGTCACGTATTGACACATGACGGTTACAACTGAAGCATATGTAAACGCCGAGGAAAGGACCAATTGGTGGTCACGTGCTCCCACGTGACCAAGGGTCACGTGCCAGCACGTGACTGGCTTCGAAAGCCTTACAGTTAATAGAATTAAATTCTAAAAGCTTTTAAATCTTTCCAAAATAGAGAAGAATTATGTAAAACTGTTGGATTAAGATTCCGAGGGTGATTAAATATCACCAATTTATGGAAAAATCTTGGACATGGAAAGATTTCCTCTAAATCTCACCGAAATAACAGAAAGATATCTTTGGATTTAAAATCCAACGGTGAATAAAATTCACCTAATAATCTAAAGGCCCGGATCAATGATGAAAATAAATCAAATTTTTCAATGAAAGATTTACCAAAAAGATTGATTCTTTTCCTTCTCCTATAAATAGGAGCTAAAGGAGAGAGTTTTAAAAAAGATACAGAGAGATAGAGCTTTGGAATCTTGAAAATTCAGAGAGAAAAAAGGAGAATTTAACTCTCTACAAAGAAAAACCCTAGGTAAGAAAAGAAAGGGGAAAAAGTCTTCAAAAAAAGAGAATTTAATTCTCAAAATAAAGAGTTTAACTCTTCTATAAAGAAAAGAACTTAGTTCTTTCTCTGGTTGAAGATCTGCAAAGTGCACATCTCCCCATAGGTTGAGAATTTAATTCTCATTGGGTCGAGATCCTGCCATGCAGATCTAAAATATAGAGGAGGAAGTGAGTTTTGAGAATTTAATTCTCATAAAGTTATAGGAATTTAATTCCTCCAAGATAAAATTAGGGTTTAACCCTATGTGAGAATTCAATTCTCCAAAGATTATAGGAATTTAATTCCTTCAAGATGGACAGAAATAGGGTTTAACCCTAATTGAGAATTTAATTCTCTCAAGCTCACAGGAATTTAATTCCCCTTAAAATAAAACTAGGGTTTTTCCCTATGTCAAAACTTGATTCCTTACATACATGAGAGTTTGACTCCTACAGAAGGAAAGTTAGGGTTTAGCCCTATCTAAAAATATAATTCTTCAAAAGAAAATAGGAATTTAATTCTTCTAAAGTTATTACTAGGGTTTAACCCTATGAAGATTTAATTCTTAAAAAGACAAACAGATCTTTAAACAGGAAAGAGCCAGGGTCGCGTGTCCCCACGTGACCCCTGTGAAGATCCACAGAAAAGAAACTCTGGGGCGTCCTCACGTGTCACCACGTGACCCCTAATGAGTATTCTAATAAACCAGGGCATGAGCACCCATCACGTGCCCATACGTGATGGCTGTCAGAATTAAAAGTGTTAAACACTTATCTACAGAATAAGCTGAAGGGGATCTGGCCCTACCTTTTGGATGCCATCACGTGCTCCCACGTGATCTCCCCCTCTTTTAGTGTTTAACACTAATCTGATAATTTTGTTGCCAGTGTTTAACACTGTTATCTGTTAGTGTTTAACACTAATTTGAGAATCATAATTTTTAGTATTTAACACTAATCTGATAATTTCGTCGCCAGTGTTTAACACTGTTATCTGTTAGTGTTTAACACTAATTTGAGAATCATAATTTTAGTGTTTAACACTAATCTTACTTCCAGTGTTCAACACTGTTGGTCTTTAGTGTTTAACACTAGCTGTAGCCTAATTGACTAACTTTCTAGAGGCAAAGCCTCCCCTTCAATGGACCAACAGAGGGCCAATATTCTAAACTTGATTGGACTTGGCCCAAGTTGGCCATAAGTCCTCAATTCAGACTTAATTGAGCCAATGGGCTCATAACATAATTAACTGGTCTTGGTTCCAAATTGGACTACAGATCACTTAATCTACCTTGTTTCAAAGGTACATCTCTTCACTCCTTTGATATTTGTCGTTGTAATTCCTCAACGTCTTCAAAGAGGTGACGGGTCCCAACAACCATACATTTCACGGACTGTGGGGTCCTTAAACTCATGGACTATGATGTCCATAACCTTGACCATGATGTCTTAAAACTAACGCCGGACTGTGGGGTCCTTAAACTCATGGACTATGATGTCCTTAACCTTGACCGGGATGTCTTAAAACTAACAACGGACTATGACGTCCTTAACCTTGACCGTGATATCTTAAAACTAACGATGGACTGTGGAGTCCTTAAATCCACGAACTATGATGTCCTTAACCTTGACCGCAACGTCTTAAAACTAACATTGGACCGCAATGTCCTTAAACTACTTATCGACCGCAATGTCATTAAACTAAACAATAGAGCCCCCAATTGCTCTCTTGTTGGATCTAAACGATCCCGTTAAGTCGATCTTAGTCTAAATTAGACTAACGTATCATTAACTAACGTTTAAGTTGATCTTAGCCTCAAATAAGGCTAACGTATCCTTAAACACACACCCCAAACCTAAATCTAAGAAAGATACGGATTTGGACTAATCCACGTCCTATGGGCGACAACACCAATTAGTCTCCGTATACAATCCACGGGCAACCGAACACAAAACAAACGCACACGACACGAAGTGACCATATGAAGAAGGAGAAAGTGGTTACCGCGATGTGGTAGCGTAATTAACTGTAGGGGCTTGCGCCTGCAGGGAAGAGCGTCTCCACAATCAAAAACCCCTCAAGCGAGGTGGAATCTGACGAAGTCTGCTACATCGGACGCATCCATTTAAACCTTCGATACATGGTGCCATAAATCAACTTGGCATTTTCGGAGAGGTGGACGGATAGCACCAATTAGCATCTGTCCCGAATCTCAGGCAAGACGTCCCTGTCGCGCCGTCATTCGGAGGGGAACAGATTCTAGCACGCCCGGTGGGACCTTTTCTTCTTTCCACTCCACACTTCATGCGTCGTGTTCGCGAACGAATCGCGGTTTATTAATGGTTGCCCTCGGGTTTCAAGTTACTAAGATTTGGTCTCTTGCCTGGCACAGAAATCAAATAGCAATGGCGTTCAACGGCTCAAACTGCTCCAACTGCAAGTGCAACCGACGCTCCACCTCATCTGGAGGTGTAGCCTATGGACCGCAGGCTGCTTCCTTGTTCACTATGCCTGTGGAACAAGTAACTCAGGCTACCACCGGTCTGTTCTTTGGGACCATGCTCCCGCCGGTGAACATTAACATCCCAGTGCCCGTACCGGAAGCTTCAAAGAAGTCGGTCTTCGATCGAATTTCTACTCCCACGGCCCCTCTCAACGGGTCGTCCAATTCCAACTCCTCGGTCTTCACCAGACTGAGCCTGAACTCTGATGGGCCCGCCAAGAAGCCCATAATACCTGAAGTGGCCATCCCAAAAAAGATAGCTGCTCCTGAAGTCGTCAAGGCGGCTTCTCCTCCCAGAGGGTTGGTCTTCGCGAGACTGACTGCTCCCGTTCCCGCTCCCGCTCAGAAATCTGTTTTTGACCGGTTAGACGTAGCTTCTCAACGAACGTCAATCTTCAAGAGGCTGACACGGGCGGCAGCCCCTCACCTGAACAGGGGGCAAGACGAAGCCGTCGCTGAACCAATCCCAACAACCCGTCACGCCCGACGTCACCACTGGCGCCGGATAAGGAAGACCGGGGGCAACTCCCCCTCTGGGCTAACTTCACTAGCTCCAACGGTGGAAGTTAATGCTGCTATTCCAACTGGGAACTGCTTTGAGCTGCTGAACAGGGTACGCAGAAATTCGCCAATTGCGGTGCTCAAAAGATCTCCTCCACCGGTAGAGACCGTCATAGAAGCAAAATCAGAAAAGCCGGAGCAGTCTCTTCAACGTCTGTCTTCCAGGATCTACAAGACTTGGCGACGAGTCCGAGAATCGGTGATTGATCCGAGTTTCTTTCACCAGCATAAGAAGTCGAAGGGCCGACGGGAGGAAAACCCCTCTGTTAAGCAATGGAAGACGACGACCACCCGGGTGCCCACAGCAACGGCCCCCTCAACTTTGACAGCCCACAAGAGAAGAAGACCGGAGAGAGTCCCCACACCTGCGGCAAATGTCAAAGGTAGTGAGCCCAAACGCCCTAAGTCCGGGGGCATTGTGGTACACACCGTCTACATGGTGTCTGGAAAAGAGGACAGCCGCATATCCACAGGTCATAGACCGCTTACGCGATCGGTGACTAAAGCTCAGGAGCAGCAGCAGAAGCTCCAAAAAATGATGACTGCAATGGCCGCACTCACTGGGCCAAAAGAAAGTCCCGAAGCATCCTCGGATCAACGCCAGGAGCAAGAAACCGACACCGAATTCCTTCGGAAAATACTGGAAAAGAAGGATAAAGAGGCTGCGGAACAAGCAGCCAATATACAACGAATGGCCCTTCTGTTCTAGGATATGGTGGGTATGATGATCTAGCAAGATCCTCCTACCGAAGATCCTCCGATTGTCCTTGAAGATGACAGGGGAGAAACGTCAAATCCGCCTCCGGCTCTTTCAGCAGCCAAAGAGGAAACAATTTCTAAAGCTGCCCTGGATGACTATATAGCTCAGCACATACGGGTTCACCAGGTAACTGAGGCAGCTGGCCAAGTCGTCAAAATAGGACGACTATATCCGAGCTGGTACGATCAGATCAGATACCTGCCGGGCTACACGATCCCAAAATTTCATGTCCACAAGGGGACTGGCAATCCCCATCAACATGTTGCCCAGTTCAGGGCTCTCTGCGGCAACACCGGCGGCGACGACAAGCTCTTGCTTCGCCAATTCGTCGGAAGTTTATCGGAAACAGCGTTTGAGTGGTATTCCGAACTTCCGAATAACTCCGTCAAAACTTTCGCTGAAATGGAGTTATTATTGACCCAGCGTTTCGCGAGCGCCAGCGAACGCACACCAATAACAGCTTTGATTAATGCAAGGGTGAAGCCGGATGAAACTTGGGTCCAGTATGCAATCCGGTGGCAGAACTTATGGTCGAAGTGTGAACAGCGTATTGAAGAAGCACCAGCGGTGGGCATGTTTGTGGGCACCCTAGACCCTCATGCAACTATTTCACTGTTCATGATGTTCTTCAAACCGACCATCTTCCAGGCTTTGATCGACAAGCTGGCCCAGATGGACCAGATGGGTCACATGCCATCTCCCCCGAAACCGGAACCTTGGAACTACAAGGGTAAAGGGAAGGCGACCTTCGTTGCGAACGCTCAACAGCAACCCAGTGCCCCGAAGCTAGCCGATCAACTGGAGGAGAGACGATGCTATTACAATAAGAAAATGAAGCGCCCCTACTCATTCCCGCGGGATAAGACGAAGAGGCTATTCGAGCTGGCTGTGCGCAACAGGCTTATTAACTTGCCGAATCCAAGGCGACCGCCGCAACCCAACGAGGTGAATAACCCCAATTACTGCCCTTACCATTAAACGGTAAGTCACCCGATCGAGGATTGCTTCGTCTTTAAGGGATGGATCGAGGATCAATACCTACAAGGCAAGTTCACCTTGTCCAAAAAATGGAAGGTAAACCCGCCACAACCGCACACTCTGAAGAAGACGGACACACCGGGGGCAAATTGTTCTCACGTTGAAGAAGCCCCATGGGAGGTCGTGCTTTCATCCAAAACCAAAAGGATGCTGAATGATCTTCATACATGCTCAGCGATCAGATGGAAGAACCAGCTTGAACCTCAAATCATCGAAGGGATGCTGAAGCCGCGCCCAACTCCAAAGATCGGTGGTGATATCCCCAGCACTCACACCCAGCCGTCAAAATCTGTGAAAAAGAAGAAGAGATCCAAAAAGCCTGTGAGCCTGATGACAAGTGCACGGACTTGCAGAAACAGATCGACGCGCTGGAAGAATATAATCAGAAAGCGCGGACCCCCATCACGCTTCAAGAGTTCCTCAGCCACGTCCTTGAGGACGAAAATGATGGGGAAGACTCGTCAGATGGATCTGAGGATTATGTAACAAGTTGCCATGTGATCTCTCATTCATCGCTAGACAGTGAAGAAGCGCCCTGCACAGAAAGACTGGGGGCAGAGCCTGAGCCTGAACTTGTGTGGCTGTCAGACGAGATGATCGACGCCTTTCTGAATGAGATTCGTCTGAAAATTAAAGCCGATCGGGAGCGTGAGATGGCCATATCGGAAGGAGCCAAACGCCGGCGACTAGATGAAAGAGTCAAAGCACTCCCGCCAAATCAAAAGACATCCGATGCGGATAAAAACAGATTCAAGATGGGGAAAAGGTTTGCTAAAGCCATATCAATGGGGATGGAGCTACCGCCCTCGGAAGAAAACACTCTCGGTGGAGCAGAGATGCATCCTAATTACTACTCATATCATCGAAAGATCTCACACCCCACCAAGGAGTGTGACGCTTTTAAAAGATGGTGGAAGGGATATGTTGCTCACCGGCAACATTTTAAACGGATGAAACGCAAAACTCGTCGGGAGCAGAGAAGTACGACCAAGGAGCACAAGAAAACTACCGGCAGCTGTCACACGGTCAATGCCGGAGGATCACAGGTTCTCACCTTTGGGAGCGACTCTGACGAAGAAATAGCTCTTGGCCCTCTCTTTAAAGAATCCATCTTAGGGAAAGAGGAAGAACCAGAGGCCTGCGAACACATTCAATTGCGCAATCACACGCTTCCAGAAAAGAGTCTCGGACCCGCAACTAGAAAAGATAAGGGAAAGGAAAACGTCGCTGAGGATATCGCTTTAGATGACCAAGTCATGAAAGAGTTGACTGCCAAGGACCCGCCTAAGAAGAGTAAGGTGGACTACAACATCCTAGCGCACCTGAGGAAGCTACCCTCTCAGCTCAGCATTATCGACGCCCTCTTATTATCAAAAGAAGCGAGAGATTCATTAATCAAGGCGCTGCAAGAGCCTGAGCAATTCCAAGCCTTCCTCGCCGAAGATAGGATGAAGGATGAACTGGAAGAAGTGCACACAGCCGATGTCACATTCGGTGATGAGGACCTTCTCCTTGGGACGTGCGACCACAACCGTCCCCTATATGTCTCTGGATACTGCCACGATATCAAGATAGGTAAAATCCTGGTTGATAATGGATCCTCCGTCAATCTCCTCAATGTTCGGGTGTTGAAGGAAATCTGCATGAGCGTTCAACACCTCGCTCGTGATAAAATTACCATCTCCGGTTTCGATTCTCAGTCATCACGGACCCTTGGGTCTGTAATACTGACGCTGCGCTTCGGGTTGCTTGTCACAGACATTAAATTTCATGTCATTGACGCCAGGACATGCTACAACGCTTTGCTCGGTCGTCCTTGGTTACACGAGTACAACATCATCCCTTCTACACAACATCAGTGTATGAAGTATTTCAAGGATGGTCTTGAGTATACCGTGACAGGAGAGCTGAATCCATTCTCCGTGAACGAAGTCCGCAAGTACGAAGATGCAAAATACTTCTTGCCAGATTTCGAGGACACAGAGAGGTGTCACAAACCGGAGAACAAAACTATCACCACCATTCCAGTCTTCGGAAGCGACACTGAAGAAGAGGAAGAGATAGTTTATTCAGGCCTACCCCAGCACAACAAGCCAGGACTGTCCGCTCCCATGTTGATCTTTGGCAGCGATTCGGAAGATGAAGTCCATGCTATATTCTCTGCTCGGCCTCCAATACAAACATTCGCTGACGAAGAGCAAAATCTGCAAGTCGTCATGGTTCCACTTAAACATCATAGAGAACTGGACACGCTTGATACCCACAGTGTAGAAGAGCTGTAGGCGTCCTATGTCCCTCCCAGGCGAAAAGGCCAAAAGGTGATTCTATTCTACCGCTCCGGGGAAACTAAAGTGGAGAAAGAAATCTGGCACGGTGCGGATCCTACACTTGACAGACTCTAGCCCATCCGTCTACCCAGATATTATACGGACGGACTAAGAAGACTTTTGAGGCGCCAAGGTGTGCCCCTTAAGCAAACTGCTCGGAAAGCCAAGTTCTATGACAGGATCTGGAACGTTCCCGGGACTCAGCGCAAATTGCCTAACGGGAGAATGGAAACAATCGGGCTTGGATATGTTCGGTCCAAGAAACGGGAGCTACTCCGCGACTGCTGTGTCGTACGTGAATTCAATGAAGAGGGAGATGCTCAATGGGAGGATGCTAACCCCGAACCAAAAAGAGTTCCTGAAACAAAAATGCCTAGTCCGTCGTTCGAAGAACAAATGAATAAGCTTATAGGGGAAGCTGGTCAAAAAGTTCGAGACGACCATAACCGCGAAATGGCAATCTACGAGAAAGTTAGGACGCAACGCCTCCTCCAACAGGCTGTGAAAGACGGAAATGTTTCTCCCTGTCAACCTGTTGTAAAAAAGGCCCGACGCAGAGGCAGAAACAAGTCAAAAAGCGGAAAAGGCGTTCAGCAACGGCAAAGCGGGACCAAGAAGACATGCAGTCGGGAATCGAACGGTCCGGACTTGTCCCTTGTGAAGAAGATGGGTTGAGCATACTCTTTTCCCCAGGACAAAACAAAGAAGATACTTGACCTCGCTATAAGGCATCAGATGATTACACTGCCGGAATCTAAACACCCCGAGCAAGTAGGCGAAGTCTCTCATCCGGACTATTGTTCTTATCACCGAGTAATAGGACATCCTCTCGAAGATTGCTTCACCTTCAAGAATTGGGTCGAAGATCAGTATCAGCTCGGCAAGTTCGCTCTGTCTAACAGCTGGAGGGTAACGCCGCCATAAAAGCACGAACCAAAAGCCGCGCATACAACGAGGATAGACCCAGACCTACATCGGTCCTGGAAGCGTACTCGTACTTGTCATATGAGAACGATATCAAAAGAAGAGCCCGAGGATATGGATGACCTCCCCTGGTGCTTCGAAAACAATGATGACGAGGTGATCTCAGAGTCCCCGGCGGCGCCGAAAGAGCTGGAAGATGGAATCCATACCACTGCAGATGAGCTCAAGAAAATTGAGCTGGGGACGACAAGCGACCCTCGGCCAACATTCGTCAGCGAGCTACTATCTGAAGAAAGGGTGGTTGCGTTAAAAGACGTGCTTATGCAGCATAGAGATTGCTTCGCATGGAACTATTCCGAAATGCCAGGATTAGATCCAGAGATCGAGTTCATAAACTAACGATATCCCCAGACATCAAGCCAATCAAATAAGCACCGAGAAGAATGCGGCTCGAGCTTGAGATGAGCATCAACGCCGAGGTCAGGAAGCTGATTGACTCTGGTTTCATCCAAGAAGTTCAGTATCCTGACTGGATCGCCAACATCGTCCCGGTGATGAAGAAAAATGGGACAGTACGCATATGCGTGGACTTTCGGGATCTCAATAAAGCCTGCCTGAAGGACGATTTCCCAGTACCGATCACCGAGCCGATGATAGATAACACGTCCACTCACGAGGTTTTCTCCTTCATGGACGGCTCATCGGGATATAATCAGATAAAGATGCATCCCGAAGATCAGAAGCACACCGCTTCCGAACCCCTTTGGGTATATTCTGCTACAAGATGATGCCCTTCGGTCTAAAGAACGCCGGTGCCACTTATCAGAGGGCCATGACGAAAATCTTTGATGACCTCATACATGAAATCGTCGAATATTATATCGACGACCTCGTGGTGAAAAGCAAAGCATACGAGGAGCATCTCGAGCATCTGAAGATCGTATTTCAATGCCTTCGACAATACAACTTGAAGATGAATCCACTCAAATGCGCGTTCGGAGTTTCCTCAGGCAAATTCCTAGGATTCATCGTCCGACACCGAGGCATTGAGATAGATCCATCCAAGATCAAGGCGATCATGGAAATACCCCCGCCAAGGACCCTTAAGCAATTGCGGTCTCTCCAAGGGAAGCTCGCGTACATCCGGCGATTTATAGCCAACCTTTCAGGCAAGTGCCGTCCTTATAGTCACTTGATGAAGAAGGGAACCCCTTTTGTTTGGGATCACAAATGCCAGAGCGCACTAGACGAAATCAAGCAATACTTGCAGAATCCACCAGTGTTGGCTGCTCCGGTCAAGGGAAAGCCTCTCATTCTTTATACAACCGCCTTCGAAGGTTCTTTAGGCGCACTATGGGCACAAGAGAATGACCAAGGGAAAGAAAGAGCTCTCTATTACTTAAGTCGAGTTCTTCTGGGGGCAAAAAGCAACTACTCCCCCATCGAAAAACACTGCCTGGCGTTGATCTTCGCAATAACAAAGTTCAGGCACTATGCGTTGGCACATGAAGTCCGTCTCATTTCGAAGGTGGACCCCCTTAAATATTTAATGTCGAAGGCTATATTGACAGGGAGACTCGCTAAATGGGCCTTGCTCTTAATGGAGTTTTCGATAACCTACCAGCCTCTCAAGGCAGTGAAAGGCCAGGCTATCGCCGACTTCCTCGCCGAACATCCGATATCGGCCGATTCCCCTTTGAATTGCGAACTTCCAGACGAACATGCATTTGATGCAATCGACGGTAGTGATACCCGATGGGAACTTTACTTCGATGGAGCCTCTTCCATGAAGAAGCGCAAACAAAACACGCTTATAATCAAATCAGGGGTAGGCCTTATATTCGTGACCCCACAAGGAGGGATAATGCGATTCGCCTTCTCCTTGACAGAGCCGAGGACGAACAATGAAGCCGAGTACGAAGCTTTGATAGCAGGCCTTGAGATCGCCATCGACATGGGAATTGAGAACCTCCTTATATACGGAGACTCCCAACTGGTCGTTAGTCAAGTAAACGGCGACTACCAGACGTGCAAGCCAGAGCTGGTGAAGTATGGCGAGAGAGTACAGCGACTGCTGACTCAAATTCCCTCTTACACCTTGGAAAGCATACCGCGTGCGGAAAATAGCAAGGCGGACGCGTTAGCCAAGCTCGCTAAAGAACTAGCTGATGAGAACCTCGATGACGTCAGAATCGTGGTACAAAGCCGTCGGGTCCTCGCACCGGCAGAAATATCTCTAGAGTCGTCTGAGAAAAAGGAAGCGATTGAGCAGACGACCCTGCAAATAAAAGACCAAGAAATGGTTGAGGATTGGAGAGAAGTCTTTATAGACTACTTCAAGTCCCGTCGAACACCTGAAGATGCGTCCTCAAGACATCAGCTTATGAAACGAGCTCTGTCTTTCGCCTTCGTCCATGATACTCTGTACAAGAGGTCGTTTGATTCTCTATGGTTGAGATGCCTGGGACCTCAAGAAGCAAAATGAGTCGTCTAAGAAGTTCACGACGGACTCTGCGGTTCTCACCAAGCAAGCCCGAAGATGAAGTTGAAGATTAAACGGATGGGCTACTATTGGCCCACGATGATTCAGAACTGCCTCGAATACGCGAAGCAATGCCACTCATGCCAGATTCATGGGGAGTTTATCCATCAGCACCCAAATCCTCTACATCCAACGGTGGCCAGCTGGCCGTTCGAAATGTGGGGGACTGACATAATCGTCCCCATCGAACCAGCATCGTCCAGGGGACATCGATTCATCTTGACGATGACTGACTATTTCTCAAAATGGGCAGAAGCAATACCGCTGAGGGAAGTGAAGACGGAGAATATCCTCCATTTCTTCAAAACGCACGTCATTTATCGGTTTGGAACTCCATGACGGATCATCTCCGATAACGGGCAAGCCTACAGAAGCCACAAGATCAGCCGCTTCGCGCAACAACACAACATAGACTAGAGATATTCCTCAGTTTATAATCCCCGAGCTAACGGTCTAGCTGAGGCTTTCAACAAGACCTTGACGAAGATCGTGAAAATGACGGTGTCCCGAAATAAGAAGGACTGGCACGAGAGACTGCAAGAAGCTCTCTGGGCGTATCGAACTACGTTCAAAATGGCCATGAACACAACGCCGTACGCGTTGGTATTCGGTACAGAAGCAGTACTCCCCCTCGAAATAGAGTTACCTTCTCTACGAGTGGCAGTCCACTACGAGCTGACGGACGAAGAAAATGCTCACCTTCGGCTTGAGGAGCTTGATGCCCTTGATGAAACCCGGCTCATAGCGCAACAAAATCTGGAGGCTTATAAAGCAAAGATGACGCGCTCATATGAAAGATTGACCGGGCCGAGGACATTCCTCCAAGGCGAACTTATGTTAGTGGTCAAAAGACCTATGATCCCCAATCGCGCCAAGCGGGGAAAATTCGAGCCGAACTATGAAGGCCCGTACATAATAGACAAGGTCTACCAGGGTGGAGCCTATCTACTCATGGACATGCATGGTGAAAGACCTTTCAGGCTAATAAACGGTCGCTTCCTGAAGAAATACTACGCTTGACGAGTCATGGCCTAGGTCAATGATAGATGACGACGACTATGTCCGCTCGCTATCTTCCTAAGCCCAAACTCTATTAGTAGTAACCGGCTTACTTTGCAACGGACCGAAACGTCCTTAAACTAACAACGGACCGAAACTTCCTTAAACTAACAACAAACCGAAATGTTCTTAAACTAACAACGGACCGAAACGTTCTTAAACTAACGATGGACCACTATGTCCTAAAACTAGCTGCTGACCGAGATGCCAATAAACTACGGTGGATTGCTGCATCCCAAAACCGATACAAAAAGAAAAAATAAAAATAAAAATAAAAAACGATATGTCCGTAAGCATAATAGGCGCGGATGAAAACCCGAAAGGGCTCCATGAGTAAAAACAGCAGGGCTACCGGCGAGTGTTTGTGAAAACCTGAAAGGGCGCAACCTCGTTAGAAAAAAAAAGAAAAAGAAAGACGGTATGTCCCTAAGTAAAATGGGCACGGATGAAAACCCGAAAGGGCTCCGTGAGTAAAAACAGCAGGACTACCGGCGAGTGTTTGTGAAAACCCGAAAGGGCGCAACCTCGTTAAAAGACGCTTACAGGGTCCTCTAGACCGTGTAAAGGAGAAGCCACCTGCGTGAAATCCCTACGACTCACAAGGGAGCAACACACTTAGGGATCCTCACAATTCCTAAGGAGAAATTACACTTGCGGGATCCTCACGACTCGTAAGGAGAATTCTCTTATGGGACCCTCAGGGCTCATAAGATTTGAAAGTCTTAAGTTACAGAAACCTTAACATGTTCTTAAGCAACCCCCACAGCCTTCGATATAGCCCTACAAGCGGCTCATATTGATCCTTGTACACAATCCACGGGCGCGAATAAACATTTTCCTAACCAAGTCCCATCGTGACTAGGGATATGTTTATATGGTGAACAACCCTTGTAAGCCCTCTCGACTTATAAGGAGAAAACCCTTTTGTAAGATCCTTACGACTTACAGGGGAACACAGACTTAGGAATCCTCACGATTCCCAAGGAGAAAACACACCTACGAGATCCTCACGACTTGTAGGGAGAAATACCTTTATGAGACCCTTACGGCTCATGAAGTCAAAAGCCTTAGTCGACAGGACCCTAACCCTGTCTACTAAGCCACCTTTGTTCGACATCGACAGAGGCAAATGATGATTCGCTCCTGGCAATATCCCAGTTGTAGCGATGCTGATGTCTAAAACGGTATCGAATTCCGAGTCCTTTCATGGCAAATGATGATTCGCTCCTGGCAATATCCCAGTTGTAGCGATGCTGATGCCTAAAACGGTATCCAATTCCGAGTCCTTTCATGGCAAATGACGATTCGCTCCCAGCAATATCCCAGTTGTAGCGATGCTGATACCTAAAACGGTATCAAATTCCGAGTCCTTTCATGGCTAATGATGGTTCGCTCCTGGCAATATTCCAGTTGTAGCGATGATGATGCTAAGACTGGCACCGGATTCCAATTTCCATACTCGCGATAAAAAAAATCAGTGAGCTAAAATGCATATGAAATAGCCGAAATGATGGGGCAACTTGCAATAAAAAGCAGCAAGTAAAAATGTATGCATGAAAAATAGCCTAAATGATTGGGCAACTCGCAATAAAAAAGCAGCGAGTAAAAATAAAATAAATAGCCGAAATGATTGGGCACCGCGAAATATAGCCGAAATGATGGGGCACTCGCGACCTTCGCGATATAAAAGCTGAAATGATAGAGCATCGTGGGAAAAGAAATAAAATAAAAATGAAATTTATGCCCTACAGGTGATGTTACATCAATCCCTGTAAACAATCCAGGGGCGCAAACAAAGAAAGAATCACACTCCTCCTCCCCAGATTTCATCAAAAGAAGAAGCCAAATCTCGAAGGGCCACAAATAGCCTAGAGATTATCTCAACATTCGTCTCATCACAGCAGACACAATATCAAGCAAAGCGGAACAGCGGCAACTCCCAGTTCCATGACTCGGCGGCGTACAGCCGACTGAGAGTCAAATTCCGACTTCGTGAAATACAGACAAAGTCAAAATTCCTGGTCACGTGGAACGCGGATAACGTCACTCTTTGACCCCGTGGAAAACGTCCAGAACGGAGCCTGGTCCTCGTCGAACACGACAGTTAACCCGTGGGAAGCATCCAGAGCGGTCACGTGGAACGCGGATAACGTCACTCTTTGACCTCGCGGAAAACATCCAGAGCGGAGCCTAGTCCTCGCTGAACACGGCAGTGAACCCGTGTGAAGCATCTAGTGCAAAATTCTTGGTCACGTGGAACGCGGATAACGTCACTCTTTGACCCCGTGGAAAACGTCCAGAGCGGAGCCTGGTCCTCGCCGAACACGGCAGTGAACCCATGTGAAGCATCTAGTGCAAAATTCCTGGTCACGTGGAATGCGGATAACGTCACTCTTTGACTCCGTGGAAAACGTCCAGAGTGGAGCCTAGTCCTCGCCGAACACGGCAGTGAACCCGTGTGAAGCATCTAGCGCAAAATTCTCGGTCATGTGGAACGCGGATAACGTCACTCTTTGACCCCGTAGAAAACGTGCAGAGCGGATCCTGGTCCTTGCAGAGCACGGCAGTGAACCCGTATGAAGCATCCAGAGTGGAGCCTAGTCCTCGCCGAACACGGCAGTGAACCCGTGTGAAGCATCTAGTGCAAAATTCCTGATCACGTGGAACGCGGATAACGTCACTCTTTGACCTCATGAAAAACGTCCAGAGCAGAGCCTGGTCCTCGCCGAACACGGCAGTGAACCCGTGGGAAGCATCCAGAGCAAAATTCCTGGTCACGTGGAACGCGGATAACGTCACTCTTTGACCCCGTGGAAAACGTCCAGAGCGGAGCCTAGTCCTCGCCGAACACGGTAGTGAACCCATGCGAAGCATCTAGTGCAAAATTCTTGGTCACGTGGAACGCGGATAACGTCACTCGTTGACCCCGTGGAAAACGTCCAGAGCGGATCCTGGTCCTCGCAGAGCACGGCAGTGAACCCGTGTGAAGCATCCAGAGCGGAGCCTAGTCCTCGCCGAACATGGCAGTGAACCCATGTGAAGTATCTAGTGCAAAATTCCTGGTCACGTGGAACGCGGATAACGTCACTCTTCGACCCCGCGGAAAACGTCCAGAGCGGAGCCTGGTCCTCGCAGAGCACGGCAGTGAACCCGTGTGAAGCATCCAGAGCGAACATTGGACTGTGGAGTCCTTAAAATCCACGGACTATGATGTCCTTAACCTTGACCGTAATGTCTTAAAACTAACGATCAACCATGATGATTCTAGACTGATTTTGCCTTGGTTAAAGGGTACATCTCTTTACTCCTTTGATATTTGTCGTTGTAATTGCTCAACGTCTTCAAAGAGGTAACGGGTCCCAGTAACCACACATCAGACTGTAGAGTCCTTAAATCCACGGACTATGATGTCCTTAACCTTGACCGTGATGTCTTAAAACTAAACATCGGACTGTGGAGTCCTTAAATCCATGGACTATGACGTCCTTAACCTTGACCGTGACATCTTAAAACTAATATCGGACTGTGGAGTCTTTAAATCCACGGACTATGACATCCTTACGGACTATGATGTCCTTAACCTTGACCATGATGTCTTAAAACTAACATTGAATCGTGGAGTCCTTAAACCCATGGACTATGATGTCCTTAATCTTGACCGCGATGTCTTTAAACTACGGTACCCTGGAAAACATCCCAAAGCAACCCCTGACCCCGTGAAATATGGATAAGGGCGACCGCACCCAGCACTTGCGGGTCCTCACGACTTGTAGGGAAGAGAATCTCTTGTGAGATCCTTACGACTCCCAAGGGAAAACCCGCTTAAGAATCCTCACGATTCTTAAGGAAAACTTACACCTACAGGATCCTCTCGACCTGTAGGGAGAAAAACTCTTTATGAGACCCTCACGGCTCATAAAGCTCAAAAGTCTTAGGAAGCAGATCGTAACCCTGAATCCTAAGCCATCGCTGCCCTGCAAAGAAATCAAGATAGACTATTCAAAGAATACATTCAATAAAAAGGGACACGCCATTGAAAAAAATATGTCTTTTATTCATGAACCAAAATGGATACAAAGTACAATTCATGAAAAAACAAAAAGAATATACTCTCATTCAGGAGTATGTACAAAAAGAAAGAAAAAGATACAAGTCTTCAGGCCGGCGGGCGATTTAGCAATTTCACTAGCTCATGCTTCTTTTGCCGGGTCACGGCTTCGTGATTCAGTATCGCCAGAAGACGGGCCTCCGCCTGAGCCTGCTGGGCATGATACGAGGCAAGCCGGCCTTCGAGCTCTTTTTCGGTAACCTTGTGAGCCTCGACCCTTTCGCGAGTGAACACGACAGCTTTATCAAGGGCCACCACCTCTTTGATAGACTCTTGGAGAACTCACTAGAGTTCATACGCTTTGTTAGTTTTGGCTGTAAGGTTGGCCTGGAGCTCGTGCAGCGCCTTAGTGGCCAGCTCCCTCTCCGAGAATTTGCGGCCGAGCCTCTTCTCGCATGATACCATGTTTGCCGCGCACCGCTCTATCAGCCTCCGCAAGTCCGCCTTTGCAGCCACGGTCTCCGAAGAAAGGCAGGAGCATTCAAGTGCATGCAAGCATACCTCTACTTGCCGACAGAACTCCACCCAGACTCACACCACTTCTTCGTTGTAGTATGTAGCAAGAAAAGGAAGAGAACCATTAGCTTCGGCAGCGAATGCTTCAGCTATGATTGCGCTGCCAGCACGGAGCTCCTCGATCAAAGACGATAGGGAGACAAGGCTTAACTTGGCCAGGCGCTCTGAGGCTCGCAAAGTGTAGGGGCCGGGCGGCATGGCGATACGCGATTCCAGCACTATGGGGGCTGGCAAGGTTGTTCAGATTTGAAGAATGTCAGTAAAACTCTTAAGCAAAGGAATAAGTGGGACCATATTGAAACGTCACTTACCTACGGTCATGCAAGTAGGAGCTGAAGATTCCCCTGGCCCTTCAACGACCTCGACCTCGTCATCGGCCTCCAAAACTGTAAAAGACATCAATGTCATTCCGCAAAATAACAGCGATGCTATAATAAAAAATGGAGAACGACGCTAACCTTGCCCAGATGAGAAGACAATGCGTTGAGGAGATATCGCCTGCGGAGCGGCCATCTCCAGCAGACGCTGAAAGGATTGCCGGGGAGACAGATCGGCAATAGAGGCCGCTAGTCCGCGCAATTCTGAGAAAACAAAAGAGTTCAGATAACAGAAAGATTGCTAATTTAAAATGTAGAAGGTTACCTTCGACACTCCTCCCATTCTGAGCCGGGGGGATAGCAGCTTCAGCGGCCTCCGCCGTGGCCTCGGGTTCCAACGAAGGGAGGATGGTCCTGACTACCTCCATCCCAGCCTCGGGGCCGCCCTCAGGAAGAGCCGGTGGGACGGCGACCACCAAAGGTGCCTCCCCCAAAGGAGCAAGTGCTCCAGGATCAACAACCGCCACAGGAGGCTCTATCGTGAGAAGCGCAGCGTCGTCAACCCCCTCCACATCGAGCAAAGCTTCATTGGGGGCGTCAACAAGCTTTATCCTCAACAAGCCCATGGGGACCTCCCCCATCGTCGAAGTCTCTGCACAATTCACACAAGAATAAGAATACATATACACAAGTGCAAGCAATATGAAGTACTACAAAGCAATATAGGAATATACCAATGCGTAAGGAAGCCTTCAATATGGTTTCTTCAAGTCGATGCTCCTTCTCAAGGAGGTGTGCTCGCCGGGGTTTAAGGGTGGACTCGTGGCCGCCCGTCCACAAGGAAAGCGCGTCCGCGGCATCCTCCGAAGCAGCCTGATTAAGGGCCCTTTCTCCCCACTCCTCCAAAGGGCCGATGAACCGCCGCCGTATTCACGAAGGATCTTCATAGAAGATGACGGCAGGATAAGGCCTCTTCGGGATCCTTACCTTCTCAGCTTCAAGCTGCGAGCGTCTTATAGCCTCAGCCAATTATGAGGCTTCCTCGGCAGATGAACCTGGGAAAAGAAGACCATCATCCGGCGATATCATGGATATTGGTTCGTCTTGAACGATAGGTTCAGATCCTTCTGAAAGATCGAGCAGACGGGCGACTGTCTTCTTCCTCCTCTTTGGCCCAGAACTAATGCCAGAAGACGCTCGCTTCTTTTCCCGTGGAGCCTTGACGCGACGCCGACCCACCTCACCTTCAACACCCTCGTTACCGGCATCTTCATTTGGCGGTGCTGCCGAGGATGACACTGCCATTGTCGATGCCACGGGTGGTGGTGCTGCCACCGGAGCCCGATTAGCCCGCGACCGGGTGCCCAATGGCATACCAACTGTGGGAGTGAGGTCTACTCTCGACTCTCCCGGAATAAGCACGACACCGGTATCCCTCAAAGGAAAACGGACCGGGGCATGCGGTTGCAGCGTAGCTCCTGTGGCCGGAACTTGAGTAGGAGCACCATGGCCAAGGAGTACCCTTCTCTCCTCGACAATAATCGGGTTGACCCGATGAAGGTACCAACCCGTAAACGACCCCACGCACCGGGGAAGATGGTCAGCTTCAGGGATCATGAAATGGGAGCCGGTGTTCAACCTCACGAAATGATGAGCTGCATCGCGAACGGCTTCGAGTGAAGGGACCGGCGCAACTATGAAAGCCTCGAAAGGGACGCCCTGGTCGTATCCAAGCTGCCGAGCGAAGCGATGCGGGTTGTACCGCATGAAAAGGGCCGCATTATCCTGGCGAAATACCAGATAGCCTGGCCTGATGGCATACAAGTGCGCGACCTCCTGGGGCCTTAAAGAAGGCACATTGTCCTTTGACTGGTCCCAGAGTTGCGAAGCGGGACCTGAAAGAGAAGACAGAACCCGGTCGGTAAATACCAATCCGCCAACAGTAGCGTAAGGAGCAATCAAAGTCCGAATGGCCCCAAATTGTGTTGGGTCAGAGGCAGAAGCATCCACCAATCGCATAAGTCGCGGGAAGGTGTAGGCGTCATAAAAAGCGGGCCTCTGATGCATAGCAAAAGCCCCCAGCACATGCATTTC
The DNA here is from genome assembly GCA_030015575.1 of Agapanthus africanus. Taxonomy (NCBI): domain Eukaryota; kingdom Viridiplantae; phylum Streptophyta; class Magnoliopsida; order Asparagales; family Amaryllidaceae; genus Agapanthus; species Agapanthus africanus. Next base: position 68,998,574 of record CM057337.1, on the reverse strand, counting down.
GAGCCAAGACGTGAAGTAATGCAGGGAAAAGTTTACTACATTCACGCCGGGAGTCGAGGTATTAGCCGCAACGCCCAACCCGTGATATAGATGCGCCAACGCCGGGATACCAATGGCCAGCCGCGTTTCCTCAGCGATGCGATAAGCCGGATAAATAACCGAGACTCTCATGAAGCGGCGATGCATGGGAATGACGAACCAGCTGAGCCAGACACTGATAAAGCCAACGAAGAATGTCTCTTCATCCATGCCAGGAGCTGCGATAGATTCGAAAGATACCGGCGACATAATAGGAATGTAGTACTGCGGTAAATCCGATTCCTTGGTCGGCAGCTTCTTCGGACCAAACCCAAAGGGGTCTTTGATGTTTGCGAACTTCGGAGCCGTCTTCGACAGGACATCCTCGCGGAGGAAGCAGGCAATGAAGCTCTTAAAAGTAACTCCCTGCTCCCCAGATTCCGTGAACAGCCGGTCAAAAATACCCAGTGCCTTGATCAAACTTGAACGCTTGTGGCGAACGGCGTTCTCACTAGACAAGCCGTCGGTAATTGCGGGCTCGGGCTCAAAAACATACTCATCAGAAGGCGGCGGCTCCTCATACAGTGTACCCCTGATTGGCAGCCCCGAGATCTCGCGAAATTCTTCCAGAGAGATTGAAACCTCGTGGTCCTCTAAAAGAAAAGTGTTGGTGGGGAGATTCCACTGGTTCAAGAACGCCTTAACCCACCAGACATGCGGGGATTGGTAGTGGAAGAGCGACGCATACATCGTCTGGTAAAGCCCGACCTTCTGCAGCCGCACGCGATGGGCGGATAGGATGTAACGAGCCCAGAGGAGGTAGCCCGTAGGGTGTCGAGGGGTGAGTCCTATCTTGTAGATTTTTCCCCATGGTTGGGCCTCACCCTGACAAATACGCCGCCCCAGAATATCTATAGCTGGGATCGGATGGTTCGGGATACCCGTCGTCGAAGGCTCGAGCCGCCCCATCGGAGTCCAATTTGGCATCTCCACAGCAAAGACTGTCCTTGGTGGGTCCATTGGCAGAAACGGAAAGGTGGGCTCCGTCGGCACTTCGCAAAGAAAGCTTCGACGTCCCCGGATAATATGACCGTACCAGGTCCCCCACAAAAGCAAGTTGGTGCAGGTCGGGTCATGGGTCTTGATCATCGCCATCACTTCCTCATCAGATGGTGATTGAGGAAAAGCGGCCTCCGAGCGAGCGAAAGGGAAATACGGAACAGAAGTCATTATACCTGTAATAAAATAAGGGGAAACTGTTAAGGCAAAACCAACAGTGATTATAGATATATATACAAGGGAAAAGACAGTGATAGAAGACTCATTTTATGGGACCATGAGTTACAAAACATGTGGGTCCCACGAAATCAAGATGGCGGCTGGCTAATGATGAGGCACAGCAATTATAATGAGACAAAGGGAATATTCTCTTTAAATAGGCAGTGGGTTTTAAGTGACCCTACACATCCCCCTAAAAGACAGATCCATCTTGGACTCCGTGATAAATCAAACAGAATCAAGGGAATTAAATTCCCAAAGACCAACAGTGCAAACTTCTTCTGGATAGTGAAGAAGATAACTCAGGGCAAGAAAACCCATAAAGTCCTCTGGGAAGAACTGAGTTCTTCATAGGAATTGAATTCCTTTTGAAAAAGGGGAATTAAATTCTCAGAAACTTCTTTTTCCAGAGCCAGAGCTCTTTGAGGATGGAATTAAACCAGGGGAAAGACAAACATCACCATTGACCCTTGAAAATCAGAAAAACCCTAAGAGATCTATGATTTGAAGATTAAATGGTTCTATGTTTTTTTAGAGAGTTTCAAAAAGATGGGTTCTTGATTAAAGGGAAAACCCTGTTCCCCTCCGAAAGACAGCCAGGACGTGAGGACATCTTGCCTGAGATTCGGGGCAGATGCTATTTGGTTTTATCCGTCCACCTCTCCAAAGATGCCAAGTTGATTTATGGCACCGTGTATCGGAGGTTTAGACGGATGCGGCCGATGTAGCAGACTTCATCAGATTCCCCCTCGCTTGAGGGATTTTTGATTGTGGGGACGCTCTTCCTTGCAGGCGCAAGCCCCTGCAGTTAATTACGTTACCGCATCGCGGTAACCACTTTCTCCTTCTCCAGAAATTTCACTTCGTGTCGTGTGTGTTTGTTTTGTTTGTGGGTGCCCGTGGATTGTATACGGAGACTAAGTTATGCCGTCGCCCATAGGACATGGATTAGTCCAAATCCGTATTTTCTTAGATTTGGTTTTGGTGTTTTGGTCTAAGGATACGTTAGCCATTTTTAAGGCTAAGATCAACTTAAACGTTCGTTAATGATACGTTAGTCCAACTTGAGGCTAAGATCAACTTAACGAGATCGTTTGGATCCGACAAAAGAGCATTTGGACTCTATTGTTCCAGTTTAGGGACGTAGTAGTCCATTTAATGTATGGCCGTCGGGACCCGTCACCTCTCTGACGTCGTTGAAGGATTACAACTACAGGTGTCAGAGGAGTTCAGAGATGTACCCTTGAGCCAAAATTGATTGGGGGTCCTATAGTCCAATTTGGGACTAAAGTCTGTTTGAATGTTTAAGGATACGTTAGCCATATTTGAGACTAAGATCAACTTAAACGGGATCGTTTAGATCCGACAAAAGAGCATTTGGGGGCTCTATAGTTCCAGTTTAGGGACATAGTGGTCCAGTGCCAGTTTAGGAATATGGTGGTCCATTGCATGTATGGCCATCGGGACCCGTCACCTCACTGACGTTGTTGAAGGATTACAACGATAGGTGTTAGAGGAGTTCAGAGATGTACCCTTGAACCAGATGTAAATTGATTTAAGGGAGCAGCCATGCTCAGTCTATTTAATTTGAGGACTTACGGCCATGTTTGGGTTAAGTGCAGTTGAGAATGTTCAACATTTTTATTTATATTTAGCCTAATAGGCCTTTATTAGGGCTCTGCCCCTGTTAATAATGCACTGCATTTTATTCTGGCCTGCTAAGCCTTTTTGATTTGGGCTCTGTCCCCTTTTTATAATGCAGAGCATTTATTTTGGTTCATTGGGCCTCTTAATTGGGCTCTGCCCTTTAATAATACGCTGCATTAATTAATCTGACAGAGCGCCACGTGGCTTGTCAGGCGCTTTGCGCCAATTGAGGAGCGCAAGGCGCAAGTCTATATGGAGGTGACACGTGTCATGCTCTGGTGAGCGCAAGTGCAGTGCGCTGCGCCAGTGCGCTGCGCTGTTGCGCTGCTGACACGTGGCGCGCTCTGGTGAGTTGCGCCAATTCATGAGAGCAGTGCTCTGTTTTAAAAGCGCATAGCGCAAGCTGTTCTGGAGCTGACACGTGGCGCTCTCTGGTGAGTTGCGCCAATTTCAGAGAGCAATGCTCTATTTTAAAAGCGCATAGCGCAAGCTGTTCTGGAGCTGACACGTGGCGCTCTCTGGTGAGTTGCACCAACCCAAGAGCGCAACAGTGCAGATTTTTCAAGTGCAGGGCACTGTTTTATTATCTTGATCCAATTTTGGATTCAAGAAAGGAATCTTTTCAGATTCCAGAACCAATGGTTCATAAAAAAGGCAATGCCTTTGTTATTATTATTATTATTATTTTTATTGAAGATCCTTGATCTTGTTCTTAGATCAATGATCTTTTCAGAAGAAATTCTTTTTTTTTTATTCAAAGGGTTTATCTTTTTCTCTTTTTGAGTTCTTCTCAAAATTTTCTTTAGAGGAGTTCTCTCTCTGTTGATGATATCTGTGTCTTTTAGAATTGGGGTCTAGGGGCCTTTTTATAGTGCCAATTAGTTTGTTAAATTGGTTAGAGAGATCTTTCTCTGAGTGATTTGGAGATTTTTCCCCACCGTTGGATTTTTGATCTAAGGGCTTCTGTTTTATAGAAGGCAATCTTCTTGTTTTTAACAACATTGAGAAAGATCTTTCAGAATTTTAATTCTGTTTAGCGCAAGCGCACCTGCGCTTGACACGTGTCGCGCAGCGCAACTGCGCTAGCGCAACTGCGCTGCCACGTGTCGCGCAGCGCAGAGTGCTAGCGCAACTGCGCTGCCACGTGTCACGCAGCGCAGAGCGCAAGTCAGCTGAAGCGTTGCTTCTTTCATAGAGCCTTACTCTGATTGAGTGCGCTGCCTTGAGCGCTGCGCTCCCTGCGTTGGCGTGCCTGATTTTGACACGTGGCGTTCTGCGCGCAGTGCAGGGAATCTGAAGTGTTGCTTCATTTATTTTTATTTTAATTTGCACTTTAATTTTCAAAACAGAGCTTTGCTCTGATTGGGGGAAACGGAAGCGTTGCTTCGTTTCCCGTTTTGGAATTTGAATAGACCTTTGCTCTGATTGGGGTAAACAAATGCCCCCCCACCGTTGCGCTTACGTGGCCCTCCAAACGTGAGCGCAGCGGTGGCAGAATTCCAACCGTCGCGGCAACTCTTGGAAGTTGAAAGGGCATTTGATGCCTATAAATAGGACCTTTGGTCCTCCACAGATGATCATCAACTTTTAAGATTTTTACTTTCAAAACTTCAGAGCCTTGCTCTTGCCTTCAAGAACTCCAAGAGTTAGAATTTCTTTAGAAAACACTTTTTAGGTAAAAATTTTAATTAAATTAAATTAATTTTCATTGATAGAGCCTTGCTCTCAATAGATCCCTGATCTAAAGAAAACCCATTTAGGGTTTCACTTAGCAAAGCTTTGCTCTAAAAGGATCTAAAGAGAACTAAAGAGAACCTTGTTAGGATTCCATCAATAGAGTTCTGTTCTCTGAAAGATTTCATTTATAATTTCTCGATTCATTAATGGAGCTTTGCTCCCTTTAAATCATATAGCAGAACTCTTAAGAGTTGCTGATTTTTGTCGATCTTCTTTTATAGGAGTGATGGACGCCCACATGTACGATCTCGACGAGATTATCTCCTACGGAGACATCCGCCGAATCGGCCGTTCCCAAAATCGAGAATTTACTAATGCCGAGTGTGCCGAGATCATGAGTCGCTTCGACGCATACAACGGTCAATTGCTTCCTTGGCGTTCCTCTCTCCTGAAGCTCATCGTGGGAGCCATCTCGGAAGCGCTTCCTCTATTCTGTACTGGTGTGCCACTTGGGGCATTGGATGCCGCTGAGGATAAGGTGCACTCAGTGTATCTGATGAGCCTAATCTTACAGAGGAGGCGAGATAACCTTATCGATCTTCTGCACCAATCTTTTCAACAATCTGCAATACTTGCTGCATATCGGAGGGAGGAGGACATCAGTGGGGACCCCGACGCCCGTGCTCGCGAAAGGAAGCACACCAGGATGGTTCGCCAGGCTTGGAAAGTCTTGGACAAGGTCACTTTCGAGTTCCTCAATCCCTGTCCAGGATCTGAGGTTATACCGTTGTAATCATTTGATGATGTTCTTTGTTTACTGCTTTCATGATTATAAGAAATTTTGGCAATATGAATGGAAATCTTTTATTTCAGCTTGTCTTATTTCTCATTCTGAATCTTTTGCCCATGCACGAATGAGTGTGTCTCGAACGCTTGATCAAATGCACATCGGATGTTCCTTCTTCTTTCTTTGATTATCAGCACGTTGTCTTAGTAAACATGGTCGATAGATGACAGAGCGAGCATCCTGTCTTAGCCCCTTCAGGAGGTGGTGATGGCTTAGGCGGCAGGTTCAGATCTGCTGCCTAGGATTTTTCAACTTTATGAGCTGTGAGCATCTCATAAAGAATTTTCTCCCTACGGATCGAAAGCATCTCGTAGGTGTATTTTTTCCTTAAGAATCGTGAGGATTCCTAAGTGCATTTTCTCTTATAAGTCGTAAGGATCTTATAAGAAAATTTTTCCTCCTTACGCGTCGAGAGGACCCGTAAGCGGTTGTTTCCCTCCTTGTCGAGATTCGACTTTGGAGAGTGAGACCCGTGGATAGTATGCAAGAGACCGTTTTGGGCCGACTTGCAGGATCCCAGTGCTTAGGAAACAGGTTTTTTAATCCCCGCTGCCTAAGGCTTTTCCTCACGAGTCGAGACGAATCGAGCAGTTCTCGCAAAGACGTCAATTTCCTCACGAGTCGAGACGAATCGAGCATTTCTCGCAAGAATATCCTAACGTCACAGTTAACCTCTGCTCTTTACGACAGAAGTCCGTTAGGGTCTGTGGTACTTAGGGTTTTGGCCGTCGTACCGTCGCATCAGCTGATATATTCCTCGATATGCAATCGTGCTGTTCGAGTAGCCCTGCGACTGCCATGTCTCTGATCCCTTCGGGGGCTGGATAAGACGTCTTCAAGTAATTCTCCTTGGCAGTTTGACCGTTGGAAGAGCAAGCGTTAGGAATTTTGCCATGCCGCTTTTTACTTGAGGTTAGGCTCATTTTGGAGAGCCCCGATGAGTTATAACCACTCCGCGCTGGTGCGGGATGATCTCCGATAGTCTTTCATGTTTTATGTGAGTTGCCGTCAAGACCCTGAAGCTAGGAATTTGGCCTTTGCTTCGTTTGCTGGCATCGCGTCTGCTGTATCGAGACGAATGTCGCGGTGGGAACTAGGGATTTTGCCGTGGCTCCGTTTGTTTGATTGTCGCGTCTGAACCCTGTTGGAGGAAGAACGCTGGGGTGACATCTCGTCTGCTGTATCGAGACGAATGTCATGGTTGTCTCTAGGTTGCTGGTGAACCATCGAGGTTTGGAACTAGGGATTTTGCCGTGGCTCCGTTTGTTTGATGATGTTGCGTATGAACCCTGCTGGAGGAAGAACGCTGGGGTGATATCTCGTCTGCTGTATCGAGACGAACATCATGGTTGTCTCTAGGTTGCTGGTGAACCATCGAGGTTTGGAACTAGGGATTTTGCCGTGGCTCCGTTTGTTTGATGATGTTGCGTCTGCTGTGTCGAGACGAACGTCGAAGTGGTGACCATTCCGCACTGGTGTGAGATGATCTCCAGTTGTCTTTCAGGCTTTATATGACTCGCCGTTAAGACCTTGAAGCTGGGAACTTAGCCTTCGCTTCGTTTTCTTTGTCACGTTCGAATCCTGTTGGAGGACGGACACTGTTGTTGACATTACGTCTGTTGTAACGAGACGAATGCTGAGGTGGAGCTGGGATTTTGCCGTCACTCCGCTTTACTGACCATGGGGTCTTTTGTTGACGTTGCATCTACATCCTGCTGGACTGCCGAAGAACGCCGTTGTTGACATTGCGTCTACTGTAATGAGACGAATGCTAAGGTGGAGTTGGGATTTTGCCGTCACTCCGCTTTGTTTCGACCATGGGGTCTTTCGTTGACGTTGCGTCTGCATCCTGCTGGACTGCGAAAGAACGCCGTTGGTGATCTCTAAGTTGTCGATATCGACGTCGAGATTTGGAGCCAGGGACTTCTTTTTGCTCTGTTTGTTGACATTGTGTCTGCAATATTGCGACAAATGTCGAGATTGTCTCTAGGTTGTCTATGAACCGTCGAGATTTGGCTTCGCTTTCTTATGGAGCCTGTTGGGAAGGTATGGTTCCCTCTTTGTTTGTGCCCCTGGATTGTATACAGGGATCGATGTGATCTCACCTGTAGGGCATGAATTTCGTTATATATATTTTTCATTTTATTTCTTTCCACGATGCTCTATCATTTCAGCTTTATATCGCGAAGGTCGCAATTGCCCAATCATTTCAGCTATTTTTCGTGGTGTCCAATCATTTCGGCTGTTTTGCATGCATACATTTTTACTTGCTGATTTTTATTGCAGGTTGCTCCATCATTTCGGCTATTTCATATGCATTTTTGGCTCGCTAATTTTTTTATCGCGAATGTGGAACTTGGAAACTGATGCCAATCTTAGCATCAGCATCGCTACGACTGGAATATTGGCAGGAGCGAATCATCATTTGCCATGAAAGGGCTTGGAATTTGATACCGGTTTAGACATCAGCATCGCTACAACTGGGATATTGCCAGGAGCGAATCATCATTTGCCTCTGTCGATGTTGAACAAAGGTGGCTTAGTAAACGGGGTTAGGATCCGGTCGACTAAGGCTTTTGACTTCATGAGCCGTAAGGGTCTCACAAAGGTATTTCTCCCTACAAGTCGTGAGGATCTCGCAGGTGCGTTTTCTCCTTAGGAATCGTGAGGATTCCTAAGTGTATATTTCCCTGTAAGTCATAAGGATCTTACAAAAGGGTTTTCTCCTTATAAGTCGAGAGGACTTATAAGGGTTGTTCACCGTATGGACATATCCCTAGTCACGGGTGGGACTTTGTTAGGGAAATGTTTATTCACGCCCGTGGATTGTATACAAGGGTCAGTACTGAGCCACTTGTAGGGCACTATCGAAGGTTGTGGGGGTTGCTTAAGAACAGGTTCAGGTCTCTGTAACTTAAGACTTTCAAATCTTATGAGCCGTGAGGGTCCCATAAGAGAGTTCTCCTTACGAGTCGTGAAGATCTCACAAGTGTAATTTCTCCTTAGGAATCGTGAGGATCCCTAAGTGTGTTGCTCCCTTGTGAGTCGTAAGGATCTCACGCGGGTGGTTTCTCCTTACAAGGTCGAGAGGACCATGTAAGTGTCTTTTAACGAGGTTGCGCCCTTTCGGGTTTTCACAAACACTCGCCGGTAGCCCTGCTGTTTTTACTTACGGAGCCCTTTCGGGTTTTCATCCGTGCCCATTTTGCTTATGGACATATCGTTTTATTATTTTTTTATTATTATTATTTTTTATTTATTTTTTTTCTTATTCCTTTTTTTTTCTAACGAGGTCGCGCCCTTTCGGGTTTTCACGAACACTCGCCGGTAGCCCTGCTGTTTTTACTCACGGAGCCCTTTCGGGTTTTCATCCGTGCCCATTTTGCTTATGGACATACCGTTTTTATTTTTTTATATTATTTTTTTAATATTTTTTTTTGTTTTTGTTTTTTAACACGTCAGCCTGAGGATGCCGCGGGCTGGTAGTAGTTTAACGACGTTTCGGTCATTTGCAAGTTTTAGGACATTGCGGTCCGTTGTTAGTTTAACGACGTTTAGGTCTATATCCAGTTTTAGGATATAGTGGTCCAACATTAGTTTAATGACGTTTCGGTCTGCCGTTAGTTTAAGGACGTCTCGGTCCGCCGTTGCCGTATTTGAGGCGAATCTCTAGTTTACTGACTTTTCGGTCTACGGGGCTTTCTCTGTGACTGAGCATGATGCCCTCGGCGTATCCATCTTTCTCGGAGTGTGCGGTTGTGGCGGGCTCACCTTCCAGTTTTCAGACAGCGCGAACTTGCACTGTTGGTATTGGTCTTCAACCCAGTTTTTGAAGACGTAGCAATCTTCGATCAGATGACCTACTGTTTGGTGGTAAGGGCAATAATTAGGATTATTAACATCGCCTGGCCGCAACGGATGTTTTGGACTCGGCAGATTGATGAGTCTGTCGCGCACTGCCAGCTCGAACAGTCCTTTTGTTTTATCTTGCGGAAACGAGTAAGGACGTTTCAACTTTTCCTGGAGGGGTTGCCGCTTGTTGTTTCGGAAAACAACCAATCTAGGGCCACTCGATTGCTGTTGAGTATTGGCTGCGAGGGCTGTTTTTCCCTTCCCTTTATCCTTTTTGCTCGATCCCTTGTTTGCGGGGCCGAGATTTTTTTCGAGCAACGTGCGATTACACGGCTGAACGTTCTCGCAACTTCTCAATTCTTTCATTTTTGAAATGGATTTCTTGAGGAGAGGGTTGAGGGCAGCTTCTTCGTCAGAGTCGCTTCCAAAGGTGATAATTTTCAATCCCTTGGAGTCGGCTATATGACAGTCGGCGGCGGCTCTTTTGCGCTCATCTATCGCATTTTTCTGATGTCTAGGAGCTTCACGCTTTGTCCTGTTGAAGTGTTGCTTTTGAGCGACATATCCTTGCCACCAACACTTAAAGGAGTCGCAGTCTTCGGTAGGATGTATGATCTTCTGATGATATAAGCAGAAGTTAGGATGCATCTCTACTCCATCGAGGGTATTTTCTTCCGAGGGTGGTAGCTTCATTCCTACTGATAGGGCTTTGGCGAACCTTTTCCTCGTGTTGAATTTGTTTTTATCTGCAGCGGATGGCTTTTGATTTGACGGAAGTGCCTCGACTCTTTGGTCTAGTAGTCGGTGCTTGGCTCCTTCCAGTATGGCCATCTCACGCTCTTGATTGGCTTTAACTTTCAGACGAATCTCTTTCAGGAAGGCATCGATCAACTCGTCTGACGGCCGCAGAATTTCTGGTTCAGGGTCCACCCTCGCTTTCTCGGCGCAAGGAGGCTCTTCATCATCCGCCAATGAGTGAGAGATCACATGACAAGTCGCTACGTAGTCTTCGGATTCATCTGATGAGTCTTCTTCATCGTTTTCGTCCTCGACAAAAGAACAAGCTGCCCCCATCGTGTCCGTCTTCTTTGGAGTGTGCGGCTGAGGTGGGCTTACTTTCCAAATCTCGGACAGTGCGAACTTCCCTTGTAGGTACTGATCCTCGATCCATCCCTTAAAGACGAAACAATCCTCGATCGGGTGACTTACCGTTTGGTGGTAAGGGCAATAATTGGGATTATTGAAATCGCCTGGCCGCGACAGATGTTTTGGACTCGGCAGATTGATGAGTCTGTTGCGCACTGTCAGCTCGAACAGTCTTCTCGTTTTATTCTGAGGAAACGAGTACGGACGTCCTAGCCTCTCTTCGAGGGATGGGCGTGGACGCACGTTGTTTTGGCGAACGATCGGCTTTGAGTTGCTCGGCTGTTGTTGAGCATTGGTGACGACGATCGCTTTCCCTTTTCCTTTCTCATTTCGAGAGTCTGGTTTTGGAGGAGACGGTCTATGGCCCATCTGGTCCATTTGGGCTAATTTGTCGATCAGGGCCTGGAAGGTGGTCGGCCTGAAGAATATCATGAATTGCGAGATGGTCGCTTGCGGATCAAGAGTGCCCACGAACATGCCTACCGCAGGTGCCTCTTCTATGCGTTGTTCGCATTTCGACCATAGGTTCTGCCATCGTGTTGCGTATTGGACCCACGTTTCGCCGGGCCTTATCCTGACGTTAATCAGTGCTGTTATCGGGATGCGTCCACTAGCACTCGCGAATCTTTATGTAAACAGTAGCTCCATTTCCACAAATGTTTTAACAGAGTTGTTAGGTAGCTCTGAATACCATTCAAAGGCCGTTTTCGCTAAACTGCCGACAAATTGGCGAAGCAGCAGTTTGTCGTCGCCTCCAGTGTTGCCGCATAAGGCTCTGAATCGAGCGACATGTTGATGGGGATTCCCTGTCCCTTTATATACGTGAAACTTTGGGATGGTGTAGCCCGGAGGGTAACTGATTTGGTCATACCAGCTCGGATAGGGTCGTCCTGTTCTGACAACTTGACCGGCTGCCTCAGTCGCCTGATGAACCCGTATCTGTTGAGCTATATATTCGTCCAAGTCAGCCTTGGAGATTGTCTCCTCCTTGGCTGCTGAAAGAGCCAGAAGAGGATTAGATGTCTCCCTTCTATCGTCTTCAGCAATGATTGGAGGGTCATCAGCTGGAGGGTCCGGTTGTAACATCATCCCTACCATTTCTTGGAAGAGGAGCGCCATTTGTTTTATGTTAGCCGCTTGCTCTGCGGCTTCTTTGTCCTTCTTTTTGAGGACTTTACGTAAGAAGTCAGCATCGGTTTCTTGTTCATGACGCTGCTCTGATGATATTTCCGAGCTTTCTTTTGGCCCGGTGAGTGCGGCCATCGCAGTCATCATCTCTTGAAGTTTCTGTTGTTGCTCCTGGGCTTTTGTCACGGATCGGGTAAGCGGTCGGTGACCCGTCGAAGCACGGCCTTCCTCCTTTCCAGAAGCCATATAAACAGTGTGCACCACCATACCCCCAGACTTAGGGCGTCTGTGCTCAGTGCTTTTACTGTTCGCCATGTTCGCAGGGACTTTTTGCGGCCTCCTTTTCTTTTGAGTGATTGGAGTTGAGGGGGCCGTTGCAGTGGGCACCCAAGTAGCTGTTGCTTTTTTGTGGCTTGATGGAGTAATCCTTCTCCTGCCGAACCTTCATCTTTTTCTATCGGCGGAGACAGTTTTCATCAATCACCGACTCTCGGACCTGCCGCCAGACTTTGTAAATTTTAGAAGACAGCCGTTGAGGGGGCTGCTCTAGCTTCTTCTCTGGAGTATTCGCCACAGGTGAAGGAGTTCGTTTCAACACCGCAGTAGGAGAATTTATGCGCACCGTGTTCAGCAATTCAAAGCTATTCCCGGTTGGAACAGCAGCTTTGATTTCCACCATCGGAGCCGGTGGAGTAAATCCAGAGGGGGAGTTGCCCCCAGCCTTCCTCACTCGGCGCCAGTGACGACGTCGAGCGTGTCTTGCAGATGGAGTTGTTTCAGCTATAAGGGTGACTTTGTCGTGCCCCCTGCTTTGAGGAGAGACTGTTATCGGTGTTAGCCTGTCGTAGACTGACACCCGTTGAGAAACAATGTCTAATCTGTCAAAGACAGACCTCTGAGCAGGGGAAGCAGCTTTGAGGACCTCACCTGGAGTAGCAACCGGAATGGCCAGCCTTGTAAAAACTGACTTCTTGGAAGGAGGAGCCTTTCCGATGATTTTGTCCGCTTGAGCCGGGATGGCTATCCGCTTTGGAATGGCAACTTCGGGTATCGCGGGCTTGCAGACGTTTTGGCCCTGTCTGTTGAGAACTGAGGTAGTGGAGTTGGGCGACCCGTTGAGAGGGGCCGCGGTAGTTGTAAGCCGATCAAGGACCGACTTCTTTAGAGCTTCTTGCGACGCCATTAGGGCATTGAAGCTCATCGGCGGGAGTATGGTCCCGAAGAACAGTCCAGTGGTGGCTTGAGTTACTTGCTCCACTGGTATCTTGAAAAGAAAGGCCGCTTGGGGCCCGTAAGTCACTCCTCCAACAGGGACGGAGCGAGAGTTGCAGTTGCAGGAAGTGCGGTTTAAAGCCATTGATCTTCTGTTTTCTTTCTGCACGGAGCAAGACACCAAATCTTAGTACTTTGAATCCACAGGCAACCACAACAAACCGCGATTTGTTCGTGAACAGGACACACGAAGTGTGGAGTGGAAAGAGGAAAAGGTCCCACCGGGCGTGCCGGAATCTGTTCCCCTCCGAAAGACGGCCAGGACGTGAGGACGTCTGGCCTGAGATTCGGGGCAGATGCTATTTGGCTTTATCCGTCCACCTCTCCGAAGATGCTAAGTTGATTTATGGCACCGTGTATCGGAGGTTTAGACGGATGCGGCCGATATAGCAGACTTCGTCAGATTTCCCCTCGTTTAAGGGGTTTTTGATTGTGGGGACGCTCTTCCCTGCAGGCGCAAGCCCCTGCAGTTAATTACGTTACCGCATCGCGGTAACCACTTTCTCCTTCTCCAGAAATTTCACTTCGTGTCGTGTGTGTTTGTTTTGTTTGTGGGTGCCCGTGGATTGTATACGGAGACTAAGTTATGCCGTCGCCCGTAGGACGTGGATTAGTCCAAATCCGTATTTTCTTAGATTTGGTTTTGGTGTTTTGGTCTAAGGATACGTTAGTCATTTTTGAGGCTAAGATCAACTTAAACGTTCGTTAAGGATACGTTAGTCCAACTTGAGGCTAAGATCAACTTAACGGGATCGTTTGGATCCGACAAAAGAGCGTTTGGACTCTATTGTTCCAGTTTAGAGACGTAGTGGTCCATTTAATGTATGGCCGTCGGGACCCGTCACCTCTCTGACGTCGTTGAAGGATTACAACGACAGGTGTCAGAGGAGTTCAGAGATGTACCCTTGAGCCAAAATTGATTGGGGGTCCTATAGTCCAATTTGGGACTAAAGTCTGTTTGAATGTTTAAGGATACGTTAGCCATATTTGAGACTAAGATCAACTTAAACGGGATCGTTTAGATCCGACAAAAGAGCATTTCGGGGCTCTATTGTTCCAGTTTAGGGACATAGTGGTCCAGTACCAGTTTAGGGACAAGGTGGTCCATTGCATGTTTGGCCATCGGGACCCGTCACCTCTCTGACGTCGTTGAAGGATTACAACGATAGGTGTCAGAGGAGTTCAGAGATGTACCCTTGAACCAGATGTAAATTGATTTAAGGGAGCAGCCATGCTCAGTCTATTTAATTTGAGGACTTACGGACATGATTGGGTTAAGTCCAGTTTAGAATGTTCAACATTTTTATTTATATTTAGCCTAGTAGGCCTTTATTAGGGCTTTGCCCCTGTTAATAATGCACTGCATTTTATTCTGGCCTGCTAAGCCTTTTTGATTTGGGCTCTGTCCCCTTTTTATAATGCAGAGCATTATTTTGGTTCATTGGGCCTCTTAATTGGGCTCTGCCCTTTAATAATGCGCTGCATTAATTAGTCTGACAGAGCGCCATGTGGCTTGTCAGGCGCTTTTCACCAATTGAGGAGCGCAAGGCGCAAGTCCATGTGGAGGTGACACGTGTCATGCTCCGGTGAGCGCAAGCGCAGTGCGCTAGGCCAGTGCGCTGCGCTGTTGCGCTACTGACACGTGGCGCGCTCTGGTGAGTTGCGCCAATTCATGAGAGCAGTGCTCTGTTTTAAAAGCGCATAGCGCAAGCTGTTCTGGAGCTGACACGTGGCGCTCTCTGGTGAGTTGCGCCAATTTCAGAGAGCAATACTCTATTTTAAAAGCGCATAGTGCAAGCTGTTCTGGAGCTGACACGTGGCGCTCTCTGGTGAGTTGCACCAACCCAAGAGCGCAACAGTGCAGATTTTTCAAGTGCAGGGCACTGTTTTATTATCTTGATCCAATTTTGGATTCAAGAAAGGAATCTTTTCAGATTCCAGAACCAATGGTTCATAAAAAAGGCAATGCATTTATTATTATTATTATTATTTTTTTTTATTGAAGATCCTTGATCTTGTTCTTAGATCAATGATTTTTTCAGAAGAAATTCTTCTTTTTTATTCAAAGGGTTTACCTTTTTCTCTTTTTGAGTTCTTCTCAAAATTTTCTTTAGAGGAGTTCTCTCTCTGTTGATGATATCTGTGTCTTTTAGAATTGGGGTCTAGGGGCCTTTTTTATAGTGCCAATTAGTTTGTTAAATTGGTTAGAGAGATCTTTCTCTGAGTGATTTGGAGATTTTTCCCCACCGTTGGATCTTTGATCCAAGGGCTTCTGTTTTACAGAAGGCAATCTTCTTTATTTTAATAAGATTGAGAAAGATCTTTCAGAATTTTAATTCTGTTTGGCGCAAGCGCACCTGCGCTTGACACGTGTCGCGCAGCGCAGAGTGCAGCGCAACTGCGCTGCCACGTGTCGCGCAGCGCAGAGCGCAAGTCAGCTGAAGCGTTTCTTCTTTCATAGAGCCTTGCTCTGATTGAGTGCGCTGCCTTGAACGCTGCGCTCCCTGCGTTGGCGTGCCTGATTTTGACACATGGCGTTCTGCGCGCAGCGCAGGGAATCTGAAGCGTTGCTTCATTTATTTTAATTTTAATTTTCACTTTAATTTTCAAAACAGAGCTTTGCTCTGATTGGGGGAAACAGAAGCGTTGCTTCGTTTCCCGCCTTGGAATTTGAATAGAGCTTTGCTCTGATTGGGGTAAACAAACCCTTGGTGTGGATTTAAAATCCAGTGAAGGTTTCTGTGAAAGTTCTTCGATCGTTCAAAGATTATTACCTGAAGAAAGAATCTTTCAACAGAGTTAAACTCTGAAAATATTTGGGGCAGAGAACTAATCTCTGGAAAGGATAATTAAATTCTCAAGGAAAAAATTGCAAGGTAGAAGATGAGCAAAGTGGAGGCGCTTCTGAAAAGACATTGGCATTTATAGGATGTGATGGAAACGCTTCATCTTCCCGATTCTCCAGACCGATCCAACGATCACAAAAGTGACAGCGTTGCACCCACGTGCAGACACGTGAGAGTAACGCTGTGGGGGCATTTGTTTCCTAATTAAAAATCAGGAATTACCTCAATGAGGTATCACGTGTTCACACGTGACCAATGGTCACGTGATGACACGTGATGGTTAAAATCCCATCAAACAGAAAGGTAAACAGACGGCTGAAAGATGACTCAATTGGGGATCACGTGCTCACACGTGACAAGGGGTCACGTGCCAGCACGTGACAGGTTTTGAAAGCCTTACAGCTTAATAGAATTTAATTCTAAGAAATAAGGAATTATCTCAATGAGGTATCACGTGCTCACACGTGACCAATGATCACGTGATGACACGTGATGGTTAAAATCTCACTAAAACAAAAACAGAAAGCAAAAGGCTGAAAGATGACCTAATTTGAGGTCACGTGCTCACATGTGACTAAGGGTCACGTGCCAGCACGTGACAGGCTTTGAAAGACTAACATTTTAATAGAATTTAATCCTAAAAGTTGGGAATTACCTCAGTGAGGTATCACGTGCTCACACGTGACCAATGGTCACGTGTTGACACGTAACAATTAAAACAGAAATAAAATAACAAATGGCTGAAGGAATTACCTCAATGAGGTGTCACGTGCTCACACGTGACCTATGGTCACGTATTGACACGTGACGGTTACAACTGAAGCATATGTAAACGCTGAGGAAAGGACCAATTGGTGGTCACGTGCTCACACGTGACCAAAGGTCACGTGCCAGCACGTGACTGGCTTCGAAAGCCTTACAGTTAATATAATTAAATTCTAAAAGCTTTTAAATCTTTCCAAAATAGAGAAGAATTATGTAAAACCGTTGGATTAAGAATCCGAGGGTGAATAAATATTACCAATTTATGGAAAAATTTTGGACATGGAAAGATTTCCCCTAAATCTCACCGAAATAACAGAAAGAATATCTTTGGATTTAAAATTCACCTAATAATCTAAAGGCCCGGATCAATGATGAAAATAAATCAAATCTTTCAATGAAAGATTTACCAAACAGATTGATTCTTTTCCTTCTCCTATAAATAGGAGCCAAAGAATAGAGTTTTGAAAGAGATACAGAGAGATAGAGCTTTGGAATCTTGAAAATTCAGAGGGAAAAAAGGAGAATTTAACTCTCTACAAAGAAAAACCCTAGGTAAGAAAAGAAAGGGGAAAAAGGCTTCAAAAAAAGAGAATTTAATTATCAAAATAAAGAGTTTAACTCTTCTATAAAGAAAAGAACTTAGTTCTTTCTCTGGTTGAAGATCTGCAAAGTGCACATCTCCCTATAGGTTGAGAATTTAATTCTCATTGGGTCGAGATCCTACCATGCAGATCTAAAACATAGAGGAGGAATTGAGTTTTGAGAATTTAATTCTCATAAAGTTATAGGAATTTAATTCCTCCAAGATAAAATTAGGGTTTAACCCTATGTGAGAATTCAATTCTCCAAAGATTATAGGAATTTAATTCCTTCAAGATGGACAGAAATAGGGTTTAACCCTAATTGAGAATTTAATTCTCTCAAGCTCACAGGAATTTAATTCCCCTTAAAATAAAACTAGGGTTTTATCCTATGTCAGAACTTGATTCCTTACATATATGAGAGTTTGACTCCCACAGAAGGAAAGTTAGGGTTTAGCCCTATCTAAAAATATAATTCTTCAAAAGAAAATAGAAATTTAATTCCTCTAAAGTTATTGCTAGGGTTTAACCCTATGAAGAATTTAATTCTTAAAAAGACAAACAGATCTATAAACAGGAAAGGACCAGGGTCACGTGTCCCCACGTGACCCCTGTAAAGATCCACAGAAAAGAAACTCTGGGACGCCCTCTCGTGTCACCACGTGACCCCTAATGAGTATTCTAATAAACCAGGGCATGAGCACCCATCACGTGCCCACACATAATGGCTGTCAAAATTAAAAGTGTTAAACACTTATCTACAGAACAAACTGAAGGGGATCTGGCCTCACCTTTTGGATGCCATCACGTGCTCCCACGTGATCTCCCCCTCTTTTAGTGTTTAACACTAATCTGATAATTTCGTTGCCAGTGTTTAACACTGTTATCTGTTAGTGTTTAACACTAATTTGAGAATCATAATTTTTAGTGTTTAACACTAATCTGATAATTTCGTTGCCAGTGGTTAACACTGTTATCTGTTAGTATTTAATACTAATTTGAGAATCATAATTTTTAGTGTTTAACACTAATATTACTTCCAGTGTTCAACACTGTTGGTCTTTAGTGTTTAACACTAGCTGTAGCCCAATTGGCTAACTTTCTAGAGGCAAAGTCTCCCCTTCAATGGACCAACAGAGGGCCAATAATCTAAACTTGATTGGACTTAGCCCAAGTTGGCCATAAGTCCTCAATTCAGACTTAATTAAGCCAATGAGCTCATAACATAATCAACTGGTCTTGGTTCCAAATTGGACTACAGATCACTTAATCTACCTTGGTTCAAGTGTACATCTCTTCACTTCTTTGATATTTGTCGTTGTAAATTCTCAACGTCTTCAAAGAGGTGACGGGACCCAACAACCATATATTTCATGGACTGTGGGGTCCTTAAACTCATGGACTATGATGTCCTTAACCTTGACCGTGATGTCTTAAAACTAACGCCGGACTGTGGGGTCCTTAAACTCATGGACTATGATGTCCTTAACCTTGACCGGGATGTCTTAAAACTAACAACAGACTATGACGTCCTTAACCTTGACCGTGATGTTTTAAAACTAGCGATGGACTGTGGAGTCCTTAAATCCACGGACTATGATATCCTTAACCTTGACCGCAACGTCTTAAAACTAACATTGGACCGCAATGTCCTTAAACTACTTATCGACCGCAATGTCATTAAACTAAACAATAGAGCCCCCAATTGCTCTCTTGTTGGATCTAAACGATCCCGTTAAGTCGATCTTAGTCTAAATTAGACTAACGTATCCTTAACTAACGTTTAAGTTGATCTTAGCCTCAAATAAGGCTAACGTATCCTTAAACACCCCCTCCAAACCCAAATCTAAGAAAGATACGGATTTAGACTAATCCACGTTCTACGGGCGACAACACCAATTAGTCTCCGTATACAATCCAAGGGCAACCGAACACAAAACAAACACACATGACACGAAGTGACCATATGAAGAAGGAGAAAGTGGTTACCGCGATGCGGTAGCGTAATTAACTGCAGGGGCTTACGCCTGCAGGGAAGAGCGTCCCCACAATCAAAAACCCCTCAAGCGAGGGAGAATCTAACGAAGTCTGCTACATCGGACGCATCCGTTTAAACCTTCGATAGATGGTGCCATAAATCAACTTGGCATCTTCGGAGAGGTGGACGGATAGCACCAATTAGCATCTGCCCCGAATCTCAGGCAAGACGTCCCTGTCGCGCCGTCATTCGGAGGGGAACAGCGGCGGACGCAAATGAACCGGGGGTGCAACCCGCCAATCTCCCGATGCACTACTTTACTTCATGGATGGAAATGCATATGCTTGGGGTTTTTGGTATTCACAAGAGGCCCTTGTTCTACGAGAAGTGCAGACTCCCGAGAGTCATGCGGTTAATTGGTGCTTCTATTGTGAATCCGCCTCCGCGGGAGGCTAGGGGGTTGCTTCTTCTTCCGCGCACGGTCGGAGCGGGCATCTCTACGGACAAGGTCATGACCATCGGCCCGGAGACCTCCAAGGCGGTGTTGGCGTTGCATGATGGTTTCAAGGATGGGGCCTCCGTATTGAAAGACCGGGAGATTCTTCACTTATACTCCATCCGGCCGGGCTTCCTGGTGTTCAGGCAGAATGATATGGCGCTTTTTATGAGGTACAACCCCCATCGGTTTGCCCAACAACTAAGCTATAACCAGGGGGTCCCACTGGAGGCGTTTTTAGAAGAGCCTGGGGCCACCAGGGAGGGGATACGGAGTGCACTACATCATTTTATGCGGCTGAACACGGGCTCCCACTTCTTCATTAGCGAGCCAAATTGCATTCCAAGGGCCCTAAACGTGTACGGGGCTTGGTATCAGCACGCGATGGGTGCTGTTATCTGGGAAGAGAAGCGGCTGCTGATTGACCGCAAGGGTGTGCCCCCCGTCAGCGATCGCAAGGCCTCCTAAGGCCAAGGACCCTTGTCGTTCCTCCACTAAGAGGAGATGCTGGAGATGAGCCTTCGCGTGTGCTAAGCCCTCCGTGCGGATTGCCCCGTGATACCGTGGACGTGCCCCCAGCACCCCGTGCTCCGGTGGAGACGGTGAATGTGGTTTCGCCTGAATCCGGCGTGGGCTCGGACATCGGGACCCGCCGTCCCAAGGTGCCTACGAAGCGCAAGTTGATTTTGGGTGCGACCGGGGTTCGCGCACAGAAGAGGAAGAAGAAGTCTGTTCTTTCTCTTGATGCCGTGCTCGGCTTAGAGCCTCAGGCCCCTCTTACCGAAGGCCTAAGTGAGTACGGAAGTAACGGGGGTTTCTTCGTAGAGCCAGAAGACATCGATCTGGCGGCCGCCATCGCGGCTTCTGAGCGATCGGCAAGGCTCAATGCGTGGTTGGCTAAACTCGCGCTATCAGGTAATCACTAGTTGTATTCTTCGTCATTTCATCGTACTTTTATCATTGTCTTTGACTAACGCTTTTCCTTTTTAAACAGGCATTTCTACTAAAGAAGCCATCGCTGCTTCCCTCAAAACCTTCGAGGAGGAGGAAAGGAAATGCGCTCTATCGGGCGTTGGTACGTCCCAGCTCATTGAGTCTTTATTTTCCTTTTTTATGGCCAATCTAATCTTTTCTTTGTCTCATTGCAGGGACCACAAGACCTGCCTCGCGATCCGACACAGGAATTATCCCCGGGCCAGCTACCGAAGTCCCGGCCTTTTCGGGGTTGCTGCGAGAGTCTCTACTTAAAAAGCGATGATGGATGCCTTAAAGGCTCTGGAAGCAACTCTGAATGCGGACGACGATGCCTTGCTGAAGGAGGCTTCCAAGAGGTCCGTCGTGATGGCCCGGGAGGAGAGGAAGCGCTTGAGGCACGCAGCGAAGGAGCGTAGTGCTGCTTTGGCCGTGAGAGCGGGCTCAAGCGCCGTTACTCCCGCTGCTACTCCCTCAGAGGAGCCCTCGGTTGCCTTGTCTACTGCTCATAGACGGGCGGCGCGTGCAGTTCGGGAAGCCAACGGTCAATCCACCTCAGGTAATGTGCTTTTCGAGGCTTTGTTGCAAAAGTTGTAAAACTATCAGTTCTCATACATCTTGTCCTGCAGGGCCGAGTCCTACTGAAGGAGCGGCGGCGACCGTCGAGCCTGAGGGGACGGTAGAGAAGGTAGCAGCTGATCCCGAAGTGACGATAGGCGGTGCAACCGTAGTCGCCGGGCCTGAGCTAGTGGCTGACGAGACAGTCACGACTACTATGCCTGAGACGGCCACCACTGTTGAGCGCGAGGTGGCGGCAAATGAGACGGCTGCTACGACCGAGCCTGAGGCAACAGCGGATAGAGCGGCTGTGACCGGTGATCCCATGTCAGTGGTGGACGAGACGGCTGCGACCGCCGAGCCCGAGGGGGTAGCGGGCGAAACGGGCATGATCGCTGAGGACGAGACGGCCGCTCTTTCTCAAGAGTCGGGCACCGCCCCGATCATCGCTCTCCCTG
The DNA here is from genome assembly GCA_030015575.1 of Agapanthus africanus. Taxonomy (NCBI): domain Eukaryota; kingdom Viridiplantae; phylum Streptophyta; class Magnoliopsida; order Asparagales; family Amaryllidaceae; genus Agapanthus; species Agapanthus africanus. The sequence continues at coordinate 68,977,055 of CM057337.1, read as the reverse complement.
CTTACGGTCCTTCGCCGTCTCTTGGCCTTGCGAGCACTACGACGGCTCCCGTAGAGTCTGGCGATGAGGCAACGGAAGGTGAATCCATGCCAATGGAGGAGGGAGACGCCGCCGTTTCGGTTGGCGACTCATCAGGTAAATTTTAGGTTATCGTCCTTCTTTTTATTCTGCAATCCTTCCTGACAGGGCTTATCTTGTTTCTAACGCAGGTGTGGCTAGTGCTGATGCCCCTTTACTCGAGGGAGCGCCGTCAGTTACCGCCCTGACGGTGGCCACCTCTCTACCCTCCTTCGTACCATCGCAGTGCTGGAAGGTATGGATTTGCGATCCATCAGTCTTATCTTGGCTGCATAATTTATGTACTGATATTGTACTATTGCATCTTTGCAGGAGTGCTTTTTGATCACCTGTACCGGGTGCTGCATCCACACTTCTCCTTCCCGTCGGAGCTTGCTTCATCTAGTGGCGCTGGTGAGTATAGTTTTCAATTAATGCTCTTTCTTTTTCCAATAATGAAATTGTCTCTGATTCTTCCTTGCCCTGATTGCAGTGCTACAGATCGAAGGAGGAGATAAGAGATCGGTTGCGCCACCGGTCCTCCCGGCTTTGCCGCCTGCTGCAGCTGGTATAGTAAACTCCATTGTTCATGAGTCTCCTGTATTTTTAGGTCTGTCATCTGATTGTGATTTGTTTTGTAGCTATCGCTCCGGTTCCGGTTCCTTTCGAGTCCCATATTATGATGCCGGCAGGCCCATTCTCCAGGCGTCCATCTTCAAAGGGTGCTGCGATGAGTTTGAGTATGCTGAGCGGATGCGTCGAGGAGCTTGACGCAGAAGCTCCTACATCCACCGCAGATTTCACTGCGGAGGTTAATCCGATGCTGGCGACGTTTGTAAATTTTCATAATGAAGGCGTCGTCGAGTCTTGGGTTAATCACTGCAGGGAGATCGAAGCCCGCCTGCATCAGCTGGAGCTTATGCATCATGCCCTCGAGATTTTGGCCGCGAGCACTCAACGGGTGGCATGGATCGAGCAGATCGCTTCTTATTTCCGCCATCTTGAACAAGAAATGGCTTTAAAGCGGAGGGAATGCAGAGAAACCTCAAGCGAGTCTGCTCGACTGCGCGCTGAGGTCGACGCGAATGCTGCCCGGGTGAAAGTTATCTTCGAGGGCCTTCTGCAAAGTATCTCCGACGGGTTAACATTAAAGCAGAAGCTCGATACCGTTGAGCATGATGCCCAAGGTCATGAAGAAGCTCAGCGAGCCGTTGAAGAACAACTTTCATCTTATTTGCAGCAGCGGGCCCAGGTGGAAGCGGAGTTGGCCGCGGCATCCGATCATGAGAAGGCGCTGAAGGAAGTGCGAGAGCAATTGATGGGCCTACTTAAGACGCTTCCTTCTCCATGAATCATTTTGTATCATTTGTAATTGTAAATAAAATGTATTTATTTCTTTTATTCTTTAATATAATGCATCTTGTACTCAATCGAATTCATGAATAAAAGATATACATTCTTCATAATGTCTTGTGTCATTTCTCTGTTTTCTTCTTTCTTGCTGTGTTGTTTGCCCTACGATTTTAGCAAGTACGATCCACAGATAGTATATAACTGTCAATCATATGCTTTTTGTAGAGTGGCGACGGCTTAGAAAACAGGGTTAGGGTCTGTCACCTAAGACTTCTCAACTTTATGAGCCGTGAGGGTCTCATAAAGTATTTTCTCCCTACAGGTCGAGAGGATCTCGCAGGTGCATTTTCTCCTTAGGAATCGTGAGGATTCCTAAGTGTGTTTTCTCTTGAGATTCGTACGGATCTCACAAGAGAATTTACCCCCTTACGAGTCGTGAGGACCCGCAAGTGATGGGTGAAGTTGCCCTTATCCGCATTTCACGGAGTCAGGGGTTGCTGCGGATACTTTCCGGGGTACCGTAGTTTAAAGATATCGCGGTCAAGGTTAATGACATCATAGTCCATGGATTTAAGGACTCCATAGTCCGTTGTTAGTTTTAAGACATCACGGTCGAGGTTAAGGACGTCATAGTCCATGAGTTTAAGGACCTCACAGTCTAACGTTAGTTTTAAGACATTTCGGTCGAGGTTAAGGACGTCATAGTCCGTGGATTTAAGGACTCCACAATCCGGTGTTAGTTTTAAGACATCACGGTCGGGGTTAAGGACATCATAGTCCGTGGATTTAAGGACTCCACAGTCCGTGAAATGCATGGTTACTGGGACCCGTCACCTCTTTGAAGACGTTGAGGAATTTCAGCGACAAATATCAAAGGAGTGAAGAGATGTACCCTTAAGCCAAGGTAAAATCAGTTTGAAGTCGTTTTGTTTGATTGTTTAGTTTTAAGACATCACGGTCGAGGTTAAGGACATCATAGTCCGTGGATTTAAGGACTCCACAGTCCGATATTTGCTCTGGATGCTTCCCACGGGTTCACTGCCGTGTTTGGCGAGGACCAGGCTCCGCTCTGGACGTTTTCCATGGGGTCAGAAGTGACGTTATCCGTATTCCGCGTGACCAGGAATTTGCACTAGATGCTTCATACGGGTTCACTGCCGTGTTCGGCAAGGACTAGGCTCCACTCTGGATGCTTCACACGGGTTCACTGCCGTGCTCTGCGAGGACCAGGATCCGCTCTGGACGTTTTCCACGGGGTCAGAAGTGACGTTATCCGTGTTCCACGTAACCAGGAATTTGTGCTAGATGCTTCCCACGGGTTCACTGCCGTGTTCGGCGAGGACTAGGCTCCGCTCTGGATGCTTCACACGGGTTCACTGCCGTGTTCTGCGAGGACCAGGATCCGCTCTGGACGTTTTCCATGGGGTCGGAAGTGACGTTATCCGTGTTCCACGTAACCAGGAATTTGGGTGATTATATCCGCATTTCACGGAGTTGGGATCTGACCCTTGGTCATCTGTATACCGTCAAGTCATGGAACTGGGAGTTGCCGCTGTTCCGCTTTGTTTGATATTGTGTCCGCTGGGATAAATGTTGAGGTGATCTCCAGGCTATCTGTGACTCATTGAAATTTTGGCTTCTTCTTCTGATGAAACCTGGGAGAGAAGGAGTGTGATTCCTTCTTTGTTTACGCCCCTGGATTGTATACATGGATTGATATAATACCACCTGTAGGGCATAACTTTCATTTTTATTTTTTTTTTATTTCTTTCCGCGATGCTCTATCATTTCAGCTTTTATATCGCGAAGGTCGCGATTGCCCAATCATTTCGGCTATTTTTCGCGGTGCCCAATCATTTCGGCTATTTGTTTTATTTTTACTCGCTGCTTTTTATTGCGAGTTGCCCAATCATTTCGGCTATTTCGTATGCATGTGTGACTTGCTGACTTTTCGCCGCAAGCTTGGGATTAGACACCGATGTTGGCATCATCACCGCTACAACTGGGATGTTGCCAGGAGCGAATCATCATTTGCCCCTGTCGATGTCAGACAAAGGTGGCTTAGCGAACAGGGTTAGAATCTTGTCGACTAAGGCTTTTGACTTTATGAGCCGTAAGGGTCTCACAAAGGTATTTCTCCCTACAAGTCGTGAGGATGTCGTAGGCGTGTTTTCTCCTTAGGAATCGTGAGGATTCCTAAGTGTATGGCTCTTTTAAGTCGTAAGGATCTTAGAAGAGAGTTTTCTCCTTATAAGTCGAGAGGATTCACAAGGGTTGTTCATCGTGCGAACATATCCCTAGTCACGGATGGGACTCGGTTAGGGAAATGTTTATTCGCGCCCGTGGATTGTATACAAGGGTCAGTATTGAGACGCTTGTAGGGCATTATTGGAAGTTGTGGGGGTTGCTTAAGAACAGGTTCAGATCTCTGTAAGTTAAGACTTTCAAATCTTATGAGCCGTGAGTGTCTCATAAGAGAATTCTCCTTACGAGTCGTGAGGATCTCGCAAGTGTAATTTCTCCTTAGGAATCGTGGGGATCCCTAAGTGTGTTGCTCCTTTGTGCGTCATAAGGATCTCACACGGGTGGTTTCTCCTTACAGGTCGAGAGGACCCTATAAATGTCTATTATAATAAACACCTTTTATTATATAAAAATAGTAGGAAAAATGTCATATTAAATATGCAGTTTTATCAACTGAACAAATACCCCCAAACCTATCTTTGATCGTCCCGAGTAAACTAGTTTATTCAAGAGAAGGAGAAAAAGAAAGGAGAAAACTAAGCACACTTTCATAGGCAACACGATTGCACTGAGTACGTGCAACAAGCCGTTAAACCTCTAGATGTCCCTAGTCGGAGGAGTGTTGTCTCCTGAGGGTTTTCAGCGGATTACACCCACAAAATCCTATAATAAAAGAGAGATGGTGAAAGTTACATATAAAGATAAGAACTATAAAAGAAAGAACTTGAAAAATAAGAGTTTTCAACTACACCAGCTTTTCAGTTGCTATGAGCCCTATCTTAATGGTCGTGAAAAAATGTTAGAAATCATATTATCCCTCAATAAAATATCGCCTTTAGTTTTCATTCGTACCTTTCTTCCAAATATTGATCATATACCCCTACGTGTGTGATCTGGACATCCCTACACTCAGAGAATTCAATTCAAGCAATCATACTCTTGTCCATCTACCTTAGTACTTTTTAATAGATATTTAGATGGAATTTGCTCACACATTTTTCATGCGACCGTTAATACTTCTTGAGGTACTAACCGACCGATTACTCATGTGCTTGCTTATTTAGGTGTATTTTCTCGTCTTGCAACACCTAAGGCTTAGCAGTGGCTCCCAAACCAGTTGGTCTAAGGCACTAGGTGATAAAGCACCTTCGCTATATTTTTTTATTGCTGCCTCGGTGATAACAAAACCAATGTTCATTTTTCTCACCATTTTATCTTTTATTTTCCTCTTTTATTATTTCCTTCATACTTTGGCTTTTAGACAAGAGCATTTCAAGGTATCCTCTACTATCCCGAGTTTCAAGACGTGTGTAAGTGCGTATAGTAGGGTATCATCATTCAAATGTTTGGCTTCCAGAATAGGAACTTGTTCCCCTCCGAAAGACGCGCAAGACAGAGACGTCTTACCTGAGATTCGGGGCAGATGCTAACTGGTGCTATCCGTCCACCTCTCCGAAGATGCCAAGTTGATTTATGGCACTGTGTATCAAAAGTTTAAACGGATGCGTCCGATATAGCAGACTTCGTCAGATTCTCCCTCGCTTGAGGAGTTTTTGATTGTGGGGACGCTCTTCCCTGCAGGCGCAAGCCCCTGCAGTTAATTACGCTACCGCATCGCGGTAACAACTTTCTCCTTCTCCATATGGTTACTTCGTGTCGTGTGTGTTTGTTTTGTGTTTGGTTGCCCGTGGATTATATACGGAGACTAAGTTATGCCGTCGCCCGTAGGACGTGGATTAGTCCAAATCCGTATCTTTCTTAGATTTGGGTTTGGAGGTGTGTGTTTAAGGATACGTTAGCCTTATTTGAGACTAAGATCGACTTAAACGTTCATTAAGGACACATTAGTCTAATTTTAGACTAAGATCGACTTAACGGGATCGTTTAGATCCGACAAGAGAGCAATTGGGGGCTCTATTGTTTAGTTTAGTGACATTGGGGTCGATAAGTAGTTTAAGGACATTGCGGTCCAATATTAGTTTTAAGACGTTGTGGTCAAGGTTAAGGACATCATAGTCCGTGAGCTGAAGGACCTCACAGTCCGATATTAGTTTTAAGACATCGCGGTCAAGGTTAAGGACGTCATAGTCCGTGAGCTTAAGGACCTCACAGTCCGATGTTAGTTTTGAGACATCACGGTCAAGGTTAAGGACATCATAGTCCGTGAGCTTAAGGACCTCACAGTCCGATGTTAGTTTTAAGACATCACGGTCAAGGTTAAGGACATCATAGTCCATGAGTTTAAGGACCCCACAGTCTGTTGCAGTGTGTGGTTGTCGGGACCCGTCACCTCTCTGACGACGTTGAGGGATTACAACGACGGATGCCGGAGGAGTAAAGAGATGTACTCTCGAACCGGGTGTAAATTGATTGGGAGAGAAGTTGTGCTCAGTTCAATTTATATTGAGGACTTATGGCCAGAATTGGGTTAAGTCCAGTTGAAAATGTTCAACATTTTATTTATCTTTGGCCTGTTAGGCCTTTGCTTGGGCTCTGCCCTTTTTAAACAATGCATAGCATTGGGCTTTTAATTAATGCATAGCATTTAAAATTGGCATGCACAGCATTTGAATTGGCCTGTTAGACTTTTAATTGGGCTCTGCCCTTTTTAAACAATGCATAGCATTTAATAATCTGACAGTGCGCCACATGGCCTGTCAGGCGCTTTGCGCCAATTAAAGAGCGCAAGGCGCCAGAGCATGTGGAGGTGACACGCGTCACGCTCTAGTGAGCACAAGTCTGTTAGCGCAGTGCGCTGCGCCAGTGCGCCGCTGACACGTGGCGCGCCCTGGTGCAGTGCGCCATTCCAAGAGCGCAGTGCGCTATATTTAGGAGCGCAGAGCGCAGATTGTTCTGTGATTGACACGTGGCATTCTCTGGCGCAGTGCGCCAATCCAAGGAGCGCAAAGGCTCATTTCAAAAGTGCAAGGCACTGTCCAATAGCGCAAAGCGCATCTTGATCAATTTAGATCAAAGAAACAAGTTTTTCTTGTTCTAAAGAGGTTCTACCTCAAGATTCAAGAACCAATGGTTCATCAAAAGGCTGTGCCTTTATATAGATCAAAAGATCTAGGGATGAAGTAAATTACTTCTTTAATCTTTTATGATTGGATCTTTATGATCTTTTTTCTTTTTTATATTGAAGATCTTGATCTTGTTCTTAGATTTTTGATCTTTTTAGAAGAAATTCTTCTTTTTGTGAGGTGTACTCATCTCTATTCTTCAAAAATCAAGTTCTTTATCTTTAAAGATGAAGAAGATAATCTTCTTTCTTCAAAGCCTTCCCTTTCAAATTTTTCAGAGAGTTTTCTCTTTTCTGTATGTCTGTATCTCTATATCTGAGATTTGGAGTCTAGGGGCCTTTATATAGGGCCAATTGGTTTGTTAGGTTAGTTACAGAGATCTTTTTCTGATTGATCTGGGGATATTTCCCCACCGTTGGATTTTTGATCCTAAGGCCTCTGTTTTACATAAGACAATCTTCTTATTTTTAATAAGATTGGAAATATCTTTCTAGAATTTTAATTCTGATTAATTAAATAATTTATTATTTAAATTACAGTGCTGGCGCAACTGCGCTAGTGCGCCTGCGCTTGACACGTGGCGCACAGCGCAGAGCAACTGCATTAGCGCGCCTGCGCTTGACACGTGGCGCGCAGCGCAGAGCAACTGCATTAGCGCGCCTGCGCTTGACACGTGGCGCGCAGCGCAGAGCGCAAGTGTTCTGAAGCGTTGCTTCCTTTAATTTGAATTTTAAAACAGAGCCTTGCTCTGATTGGGGGTGCCCTGCTTTGGGCGCAGCGCTCCTTGCGCTGGCGTGTCTGCTTTTGACACGTGGCGCTCTGCGCGCAGCGCAAGGGATCTGAAGCGTTGCTTCACCTTTTGAATTTTGAAATTCAAACAGAGCTTTACTCTTATTGGGGAAACAGAACTATTTTTCAAACTTATTTTTATTCTCAGATTAGTGACTTCTTTCATCTTACTAACCCTTGGGATAACAGCTCATAACTACTTATTACTAGTTCGTTCAAGAAAACTTCTAATTTTCTTGGTTTTCTTAAACCATTCCTATCTTTCATATATAATTTTTCACTTTCTACTCTTTTGTTATAAATTTTTTTTGAATGCCCAGTGTCAAACATAATTCAGTGAATACAAACTCCCCCAAACCTGTTTTCAGCAGTGTTCTCACTGATGTTGTCTTTTGAGAGCATGGACCCGTATACTTGGGAAGAGACAAACGGGGTAAAATAATAGTTAAATGAAAACTGCCCCCAAACTTGTTCTTTGGCACGCACAGATATTCAGTTAAGTCCATTTTCACTCACCTCCATTCTTAAAATGAGAAAATGTTACCGAAACATAGAGGTGAGGCAGAGGAAATTTAGTTCTGATAAAGCGGCTCTTGTAAAAACAGGAGCTCCTCCGCTGGGTCAGCAGAGAAATACGATTTTAATCTATGCCTATTTACTTTAAAAATTGAACCGTTTTTCAAATTTTCAACTTCTACTGCCCCGTGCGGATGTACATACCGCACCACAAAAGGTCCTTTCCAACGAGATTTAAGCTTACCCGGATGAAGATGGAGACGGGAATCGTAAAGAAGGACTTGTTGCCCCGATGCGAAGATTTTTCGAAAAAGGTTTTTATCGTGGAACACCTTAGTCCTGTTCTTTACTATCATCGCATTATCGTAAGCTTCATCGCGGAGTTCACTTAGCTCATTCAATTGCAGCTTCCGATAGCTGCTCGCATGATCAAAATCGAAGTTAAGCTCTTTAATAGTCCACATTGCTTTATGTTCGATCTCGACTGGAAGGTGGCATGCCTTCCCAAACACAAGGCGGTATGGAGACATACCAAGATCGGTCTTATAAGCGGTGCGAAATGCCCAAAGAGCATCCGTCAATTTGGTTGACCAATCTTTACGGTTTTTAGAAACCGTATTCTCCAAAATTTGTTTGATCTGCCTATTTGAGATCTCAGCCTGCCCGCTTTTTTGGGGATGATAGGGCGTAGAAAGCTTGTGAGTGATTGAATATTTTCGCATCAAAGCCTCGAAAGACCGATTACAGAAATGTGTCCCGTTGTCGCTAATTATAGCGCGAGGGTGTCCGAATCGTGAAAAGATATTTTCTTTAAGGAACTTAATGACAACTTTGTTGTCATTTGTGCGACACGGTATTGCTTCCACCCATTTCGATACATAATCAACCGCTAACAAGATATATAAATTCCCAAAAGAATTGGGAAAATGGCCCATAAAATCAATACCCTAAATATCGAATATTTCCACAACCAATATAGGTTGGAGCGCCATCTCGTTTCTTCGTGAAATCCGACCCAAATGCTGACATCGCGGACAAGTTTTGCAATGTTCATATGCATCTTTAAATAATGTTGGCCAATAAAAGCCACATTGCAAAACTTTCTCCGCCGTTTTTCGAGGACCAAAATGACCGCCACATGCCTGATCATGACAAAATGATAACATACTCTTAAATTCATCGTTAAGGACACACCTGTGAATGATTTGATCGGAACAATATTTAAATAGATAAGGTTCATCCCAGTAAAAGTATTTTACTTGGGATAGAAATCGAAGTTTGTCTTGTTTCGACCAATCGGTAGGAATAAGTCCCGTCGCAAGGTAGTTCACAATATCCACGAACTAAGGTTCGTAGGATACAGTCAAGAGCTGTTCGTCAGGAAATGAGTCATTTATCGGCACGGTCAAAGTTGGCGAAGAAGTGATGCGTGAAAGATGGTCGGCTACAACGTTTTCACATCCACTCTTGTCTCGGATGACAAGATCAAATTCTTGTAACAATAGGATCCAACGTATTAGCCTGGCCTTAGCATCCTTCTTCGATAAAAGATGTTATAGGGCGGAGTGATCAGTGTAAACCACAATTGGCGAGCCAATCAAGTAGGGCCTGAATTTCTCTAATGCAAATACAACTGCCAAGAGTTCTTTCTTGGTAGTTGTGTAATTTATTTGTGCATCATTCAAGATCCTACTTGCATAGTAAATTACATGTGGCATCTTATCAAAATGCTGTCCTAAGACAACACCAATAGCAAAGTCTGATGCATCACATATAAGCTCGAACGGGTGGTTCCAATCCGGAGATGATAGAACGGAGGCTGTAGTGAGCGATCCTTTAAGCGATTCAAAAGCAGCCTCACAATCCGAATCGAAGTGAAATGTAGTATCCTTGGCCAATAGAAGGGTTAAGGGTCTAGCAATTTTGCTAAAGTCCTTAATGAATTTCCTATAAAATCCTGCATGGCCAAGGAAGGATCATATATCTTTGACGCATTTGGGACGAGGAAGGTTATGAATGACATCAATTTTTGCTCTGTCAACCTCAATGCCTTTTCGTGAAATTATATGTCCAAGGACAATATCTTCTTGGACCATAAAATGGCATTTTTTCCAATTCAAAATCAAGTTCTTATTCTTACAGCGGGTAAGAACCGCGTCAAGATTACGAAGCCAGTCCTCAAAGGAGTCCCCAAAAATGGAGAAATCGTCCATAAAAATTTCCAGAAAATTCTCCACCATATCTGAGAATATCTCCATCATACACCGCTGAAATGTAGCGGGAGCGTTGCATAACCCAAAGGGCATGCGTCTATAAGCAAAAGTACCGAAAGGACAAGTAAATGTGGTTTTATCTTGATCCTTTTCGGCGATGGGGACCTGGTTATAGCCAGAGTATCCGTCCAAGAAACAATAGTATTCGTGTCCAGCTAATCGTTCTAACATCTGGTCAATGAAAGGTAGAGGGAAGTAATCTTTCCTCGTCGCGGCATTGAGTTTTCTGTAATCAATACATACGCGCCACCCAGTTTGGGTGCGCGTTTGGATTAACTCATTAGCCTCATTAGTTATGACCGTGATGCCAGACTTTTTAGGGACCACATGAATCGGACTTACCCATTGGCTATCAGATATAGGGTAAATTATACCACTATCAAGGCACTTGACGATTTATTTCTTTACTGCCTCCTTCATAGCGGGATTTAACCGTCTTTGTGGGTCTCGGGTTGGTTTGGCTTCATCCATCAAATGTATATAATGTTCAACAATTAATGGACTAATCCCTTTGATGTCAGCCATTGTCCAACCTAATGCTTCCCGATTCGATCTCAACACTGCCAAAAGTGCGTTCTCTTGCTCTAAGGCTAGAGAGGCGGATATAATCACTGGCAAAGTCTCATTCTTACCTAAATATGCATATTTAAGATGAGAAGGTAGCGGTTTGAGATCAAGTATCGGCGGAGAGACAATAGAAGGTGGGGTAAGGGAATGATATTCGGACTCCCTAAGAGGTTCAAAACTTGCATAGGATATTGACTCGGAAAGTGCTGCTGACTTTTGCAACGAGTCAACTGATTCAAACTCAGGGACAGACTCATTGAACATATCCTCACTATGAAGTTGTGCAAGATCAAACGATGTCTCACTAGTGTTGTCAAGATCATCAAAGCAAAGTTCCTCATCCATGCAGCTTTCGGGAGCTATCTCGTGGATGGAACAAACATCCAGCAAATGAGCAGAAGGTTTCGATGGTTGACTTCCTACCTTATAAATATTAAGCTCAATTATCATTTTCCCGAAAGATAAGTTCATAGAACCGTTACGACAATTAATTACAGCGTTAGAAGTTGCTAGGAAGGGTCGACCAAGTATCACCGGGATTTGATTGCGTGGGTTTGCCACAGGTTGTGTATCTAAAACAATAAAGTCCACAGGGAATATGAATTCCCCGACTTTGATTAACACATCCTCTAGCTCATCCCGTGGTTTGGTGATAGATCGGTCTGCCATCTGGAGAGTACAATGGGCTGGTTTCAACCCTCCAATCCCTAACTGCTCGTATACTGAATAAGGAGGCAAGTTAACGCTAGCGCCAAAGTCGAGTAAAGCACGATTTATATTTTTACCCCCAATAGAAATAGAGATGGTAGGACAGCCAGGCTCCTTACGTTTCTTTGGTATTTGCTGGGTAAAAGCTGTGCTAACATTACTCGTCATGAAAACTTTTTTAGGCACTTGAGTTTTTCTCTTCGTAGTGCACAAGTCTTTAAGGATTCTTGCATAAGATGTGACTTGTTGAATAGCATCTAGGAGAGGAATATTTATGTTAACTTGCTTAAACATTTCCACAATCTTCTCCATTTGCGGGTTAGGTATGTTGACCCTTAATATGTTTGGAAATGGAGCTTGATCAATAAGTTTTGGGTCCAACTTTTGTGGAGAAGATCGTGGGGACGGATACGATCCCAAAATTGGAGTGGGAATCGTCTTAGATAGATTTGGCGAAGTGTTCGAGCCTTGGGGAAAACGAAGAATAGGCTCGGATGAAGGTGGGAGACCAGACGAATTAGGAGAAGAAGTAGAAGCTGGGGGATCATTGGTGTCACTAACATCATCAAATTGCTCACCCACTCGGTTATTTAGCACTTTTCCCGATCTCAACGTAGTAACGGCATTCACATTATGATTTTGTGAGTGGCCAGGATTCGGTAGGGGTTGAGATGGGAGTTTCCCTTTCTCTCTCGCACTCATAGCGGCGTTCAACTGTGCAATTTAGTTTTCTATTGATTTAATACTCTCACCGTGGGAGGCGGAGTCTTTCTTTAAGGAATCAATAGAAGACTTCATATTAGCCGACATTTGAATGGAATGTTTCATGAACAAATCCAAAGTTTGTGCGAGTGAAGAGTTATCAGTACCGGCCACTTGTGGTGTAGAAGTGTTGGCCGGATTTGGAAAATTTTATGGCTGAAAGGGGAGCTGACTTTGTGGTTGTGGTTGCTGTGGAGGAGGTCTTTGATAATTGCTTTGGAACTGATTTTGATTTTGGGGTTGGTTTTGGTTCCAAGCAAAGTTAGGATGATTCCTCCATCCTTGATTGTACATGGAAGAATAATGATCGTTTCTAGGTCGCTGCTGAAAAGCAGCATTAGTTTGAAACGATGCATTCATAGGACATTCTTCCGTTAAGTGTGAAGGATCTAAACAGCAACCACACACAGTCTTGGGAAGCGTGACCGGATTTAGGGAGACTGATGAGAACTTGTTCTCAATAGCGTCGAGTTTCTTCTGTATCGCTGCCATTTCGGCTTTCACTGCGATGGAAATATCGAGCTGGTGAATACCTCCCCTAGATGAAGGTGGTCTTACGCTTTCCCACTGCTGAGTGTTTTCAGCGAGGTCTTCCAGATACTTCCAAGCTTCACCGTCATCTTTAGACATGAAATTGCATTGACACATTGTTTCAAGCATCTGCTTTGTCGCTGGATTAATTCCCTCATATATAATTCGGCACAAATCCCATCTTTGTATTTCATGATGAGGACATAGGACAAGCAGATCTTTGAAACGTTCAAAGCACTTCCAAAATGGTTTATTGGGAAGCTGGGTGAACTGGTTGATCTCGCTCCTAATATGGGTGGTCTTATGGTTTGGGTAAAACTTCTTAAGAAATGCTATTAAGAATTCATCCCAATTAGTGATAGAGTGTGCGACAGTATTATAAAGCCATTTTTCTGCCAAGTCGCACAGAGTGAATGGGAGAAGACGCAAGCGCATAGCATCCACAGTCAATTGTGAAGTACCCATCATTGCGCATACATTTTCGAATTTAGTGATGAAAACGTACGTGTCTTCAGACTCAAGACCGTGAAATTTGGGCAACAGATTGATGTAGTGGGATTTAATTTCAAAATTATCCCCGTTAGCTGGTAGAATAGATAGACAAGTGGGAAGTGGACCACGGATAGGATAGCATCTCTCTTGGAGAGAGATGCGCGGTGGATTCTGTGCACCTACGGGCGGTGACAGCGTGGTGTTATAATCTGATGGAGTACCGTCCATCTCGGTTGATGTGGTGTGTGGTGGGGAAAAAGAAGATGAAGAAGTACCGACTTCGGAGTCGATAGCAGGAACGCGGACAAGACGGGCACTAGAATCCCGTGCCCAGCCAAGCATGCAGTAAGCGGGTTTAGCGCAAGTGGCAGCGTGTGTGTGATTTAAAATTGGTCTCTTTTGAAAAAAAGTGGGACATAAGACAAATCACACAAAAATGCACAAACAATTCTAGAACTAAGGTTACCTAGGTCCAGTCTCTAGACCGCTCCTAGACTTCCAAAGGACAAGCCGTAGGATCAATCCTCTACCGCCTCTTTACTACTCTTGTAGCCAGGTAAGTGCCAGATAAGTGGGAGGTTATCCACTACGTAAGTAGTAGTCCTAATTAAGTAACCACTTGCTTTAGACACACTTGCCTAGACACCATAAAAGTAATGCGGATAAGCGATAGATTACCTACGACCTTCCTCTGTCCTTATTGAGCGCGACAGTCCTTAGAGTCTGGTCTAGATATTTTTTAAATTAATATAGGGTTGATGCAGATGCTCGGTTTGTGATTTGTGGGGCTTAGGGAGGGTGATAAAATCCCCACCTAATCTGGATTTTGGTCTTACCCCTTAAAATCCGTATTAAAATATGAATTAACAAACCAATTACAAAACTTTGCAAAAAGATTTTTGAGCGGCAAAATTTTGCAAAGAATCCTGCAGAAAAGATATTTTATTAGATTTCAGAGGAGAGAGAAAGATATATAAAAGATACCAGAGAATTTGGAAACCCTAAATCCCGTAACGCGCCGTGGTTCCGCCGCCAATTAGGAAGATCTAAAGAAGATTTTTGCTACGTGGCCTCCCTTCCTTCTCTGGATCTTGATGAATATCTCTGGATCTCTGTTTTCTCAAGTCTGTGACTCCAGATTCTCTCGCAAAAATCGCACACTTATCGTTAAATATGCAAGATGCAGTTTGTTTTGTTTTTATGATATAAATTGAATAAGAATTCAATACAAATAGTAAGAATAAAAAATTACGCACGTATCCCCGGCAACGACGCCATTTGATTGATGTGTATTTATGTGTTTGTAGTTAACCGCAATCAATAACGGTGTCGCGTGTAGCTAGACCGAGATGAGTACGGGTCGTCCTCTGGAAAACGTAGAATATTTTATTCTTACTTTAGGCGTGTTGAAAAAAAAGGAGGAAGAATAAAGAATATTGAAGAATGGTTGTAGGATTTAGATCTACGTTAAATACTGATGCAAAATATAGATCTAGATTAACTATGGAGGTAAGTTTATATGCAAAAGGGGGCTTGTAGGGTTCATTAGGATTTAGTAGTTATGGATGATTAATTAAAGATTGCCCTTTTTATCCTTTAATAGATTTAAAACTAGAACGACGGTGATGCATGTAGATTAGGGTTTCTGGAGGGTAAAGGGTTCCCACTCTTAACCCCTATCTCGACATGGAACTCCGTTCATATCTAGCCTTTACCAAAACAATCATTAATCTAATCTCTAATCGCGGTCGAGACTAACAATAAATTGGTAGCGCGCCCGATTAGGATGTTAATGATTCTTTTGATAAAGTTTATAAACTTTATAGGACGTAAAAAGAGTTTAAAGATCTTCATCATCCATTAACCTACCCTAATCTTACGAACCCTAACAAGCGGAGAATTACTCACGCATGTTGGGAGAAGAAGAGATGGAGAGAGAATTCATAATGAAACTACAAAGAAACAGAATAAGAAAAAGAACTATCTTTATTAATCAACAAAACTCATTTACACTTTGTTCCCTTAGAAAATGATTACAAATACTAGTTTGCTTCTCGATCTCTTCTAAGAAGGTAGATGAACCGTTGATGATCAGCCTGGATGCGTGAGCCGTCGTAGACTTCTTGATCGCGTCGACTTGATGATTTTTCCAAGAGGCTCTCGGTCCTTATTTATAGTCCCAAAGCCAAAATCCTAGATGCCAAAATTGGAAACTAGTAGTTAAGATCCAAACTGAAAAATCCCAACTCCTAACTCGTCAAAACTGCGGCAGATCCGCGGCCAAATAGTGACATCTTGGGCTCAATCTTCTTTTGGGCTCTTCTGGTGATATATGGTGATCTTTTGAATATCTGGAAACAGAAAATCTTTTCTACATCACTGCCAGAATTGATTTCTTTAATTTACTTTCTTAATTAGGCAGGCTTGTTTTAACAACTTTGATTTCCTTGATTTCAGCCCTGCAAATTCTGCACAATAACTCAACAAATAATATTAGTAGAGTTTGTTTTATTGAGATATTTAACTTAACCATTAAGAATAGGTTAAAGGTTTTTAATAAGGTAAGCATATTTAAATGGGCCAAATGTCACATGAATATTATATGCTTACTTTTTCCTACCAAATATTAATTATAATATATAAACACATGAAAATAGTATTTTTACAGATAAACCCTCACATGTATCATATATTATAATAAACACCTTTTATTATATAAAAATAGTAGGAAAAATGTCATATTAAATGTGCAGTTTTATCAACTGAACATTACTGTTTATACTCATGACTGCATACCTTGTTACAGCCTGGTTATATTTTATTGTCGATATTATGACGCACTGACGTCTAGATTTTGCATGGCCCAGTTCCTCTATCTTTGTCGCAGGCTGACCAGAAGTATTTCAGCCGACAGGCTAAGCAGTGAGGATCTTGTTAGTGTCTAGTTTGGTTTAGTTTTCTTTCCGCGGTTTATTTCCTGATGTGAGCCCGTATTTGGGACGAATTTTCCATATGTTACTGTTTATTGGATATTATTGCTTCCGCATTTATATTTCTTGACTCGTTTATTCTGGAGGATGGATATGTACTAGATAGTTTTATATTTTACTGTTCTTGATATCTTATAGACAGCCGTAATGTGACTGTGGAGGGATGTTTCCTAGCCACAGGTAGCATGGTTGGTTCTGTCACGTGCCGATCTTAGCGCACTCTGGGAAGCGGGGCGTGACACCCTTCAGGACGTCGCTATGCTGCTTGGTCTGTCTATAGACGGAGAGGTGGTTGCTGGATTTGTGTCCCAGCTTGTTGGGTAGGATTCCGCCTTTTAGCATAGGAGAGGCAGTAGCATTAACTTGAGTTGGCTACGGGAGGCGTTTGGTGCTGGGCCTGCCATGGATGCTGCCCACGAGCCTATATTTTACATCAGATAGGGGTTCGTTTGTTCCCGGATAGGAGCAAGAGTAGAGTCAGTCTTGCATGGCTGCCTCTTTTAGCTGATCTTGACCAGTGTACCACTTTATCGTGGGGGAGTGCAGTTCTGTCATTCCTCTACAACGAACTGAGGATGGCTGCATTGATGGAGTAATAGAGTTTTGAGGGTTGTTTGACGCTTCTTCATGTATACAATACTTAAAGTCGCATTCTACTAATTTTGCGTAATTAAATTGATATTCAATATAAAACGTAATTCTATCATATTGTATTTCAGATATGGTCATGAACATATCTTTATATTGGTCGCCCGACCATTACGCCACAGTTTGCTTTAGATGGCCAAAGGCCATATGATACCAGTATGTAATTGAAACTATGCGTATATTTTAAATTTCAAGTTTTTTTGGAATATTAACTTGTGTGTAATCTCTATGCAGGTGGAATGTGCCCAGGTCATGAGATGTGACACCGGATCGCAGCCTCCGTTTCTACCACAATGAGTTCGATGTCATGGAGGAAGCAGCAGTTACGTGGATACCGTGCACACATGACCTGATGGGCACTCTGCATCCATTATGCTTGGCAGGCGCCGGCTTCTGGCGTGCACAAACATTGATCATCTGCAATGATGTTATTTAGATGCACGTGTTAGATCATGTCCTTCGCCAGTTCGGCTTGAGACAACACATACTAGGCGCGGTGAATCAGACACCGCGTCGTGGTGGAGCGCTAGTTGGGGATGCTTGGCTCGTGGAGTATCAAATTTGGGTGGATCAATGGTACGGTCGGGCACACCGCATAGCCGATGAGATACAGCCAGGTATACTGATGACTAGTACCTTTCCTGGTATTGGATGATCGCCCGCAAATTCGTCATCACAGTCGCCCCTTTGCCCAATTCGTATACGTCTTGAGAATCGATAGAGAGAAATTTGCTAAGTTTATATCAAACCTTTTAAAACTAAAATCTTATTTTTATGAAATTCATTATCTTATTACCATCAATATAGGTCCAAACCATTTACGCGTTAAAGGATATAGCTGAGGGGATCAGTGATACTAGAGACTCAGCGAGCTGCTTTATGATCAAGTCCATGATCAGGAGTGTGATGACGAGACACAGATTCATACGTCCACCGGCCGTGCCTGCACCACTCATGCCTCCACCAGCTGTGTCCGCATCTGCCATTCCTCAGTTCTCAGAAAGGAGAGATTTTTAAAATCTCAGACTTCTTGATATTCAAGATCCGGCCAACAAAGGAAGAAAAAGGAGACCCATCTCCAGAAACCCCACTTTGGGGAAGAACTAGGTCTCAAGGGGAGAAGCTCTTCATCAGCTTCAAAACATGCTAGGAGTTTAACTCCTCATATATATATATATATATATATATATATATATATATATATATATATATATATATATATATATAGAGAGAGAGAGAGAGAGAGAGAGAGAGAGAGAGAATAATAAGTGCTCCTTCCTGGGAGTACAACTCCCATTGCAGAGACCAAGTTCCTTTTGCCGCTCGAGCGTCCACATGCTGACACGTGGGGCGTTAGCGCTCAAAGCGCTAGCGCCCGAAATCCCACGTGCTGACACGTGGTGCGCTAGCGCTCAGGGCGCTAGCGCTCTTGCGCTCAGGGCGCTAGCGCTCTTGCGCTCAGGGCGCTAGCGCCCAAAGCGCTAACGCCCGAGCACCCACGTGCTGACACGTGGTGCGCTAGCGCTCTTGCGCTCAGAGCGCTAGCGCCCAAAGCTCAGAGCGCTAGCGCCCAAAGCGCGAGTGCCCGAGCACCCACGTGCTGACACGTGGTGCGCTACGCGCTCAAAGCGCTAGCGCCCTTGCGCTCAAAACGCTAGCGCCCAAAAGCGCTAGCGCTCGAGCGCCCACGTGCTGACACGTGGTGTGCTAGCGCTAAAAGCGCTAGCACCCAAAGTGCTGGCGCTTTTCCCATGCATTCTTTGGATGCCCTTTCCTTTTTTTTCATTTTATATATATATGTATATTTATACACCCACACACATACTCTACAACACTATCCCTCTCAAAAAAAATTTGGGCCGGGACGCTTCCCCGCACCCCGCAAGGGGGCTGCTAGCCCTCTTGACCCCCAACCCACTATCCGGGTAGCGGGACCCCCGTAAAAACTCTGCGTAGCTCCCGATATATCCAAACCCCCCTTTCAAAACACGACACACATACACTACACATTGAGTTCGCCATGACCTGTTTGACCCGTTAATCGGAGGTTCTCTCGATCCAAAGGCGAGGGGTAATTAACGGCAGCTTAATCCGCGGCTGCCGGATATTTGGATACCCGCAATCAATAAACCCCAGCCTATCCTAGGCAGGGGGAATCTGTAATGCGCCTGACAAGCGCGTGCGCATTCCCATCTCAATGTGGCGACGAAAAACACCCTACATTTGTAAAATGTAAATTCTATCTCGACGGTCAAATTTATAATAACAAAATGAATTCGTCAAATTTATAATACAAAAAAAATCTTTCGGTACACTTGTCACGATCTCGAAGGTCCCGCCCCTGGTGATTGTCCTAAACATCTGGTCCTATAATGACCTGATTGTTTGCATAGGCTACATCTGGCGTGCTTTTGCCGAGTATCAGCATCCATTGTCATTCGATCTCGACGCACCTTAGGTCTTCCGGGGCCTATATTTTTTTTCCGACGGTAATACAGTCAATATTTGTCTGTTCCTGGTATAATAGTGCCAATAGCGACTATCCGGTATAGGATGAAATTTTGGATCGTATGCGCCTTAGTAATTGGAAACTGTATAGTAATGGGAAGCAAAATTGTAATGTGAGTTATGCATGCTGCTCGCAGCAGCAATTGCATGGGTACAAGGTAAGTGTTGTTGCTGGAAAACACCGCATGTGCACGAAGAGAGCCCTTCATCTCTAAAGTTTACGGTATATTGATTCCCATTACTCCCCGTTATTTGAAACTCCGCCTTGTCAAACCTTTCAGATCTGTAGTATTGTGCTCTGCGCTTTTTTTTCCGAAATATATCTTCGTAATACGCGGTGAGTGGAGTCTCCATCGCCAAGGACTTTTCTCTTCTTTGCACAAAGTAAGTATTCACCCGGAAAAAGGTTCGAACAATTAACCCCTGTATCGGTAAGCCTCTAACACCCTTAAGGACCCCGTTGAAGCTTTCAGACATATTAGTGGTCATTAGTAGATATCTGCATCCATTATCATGTGCTTGTGACCACATGCGTATTAGATACTCATCTAACCATACTTTCGCGGCTTGACTCATCTCTTCAATTTTCGTCATGTATATGTCATGAACATTACGGTCAGACGCTTCACCGGCTTTGTACATAAGCTTATGTAGATCTGAATTTTTAAATTTTCTATCAAAATTTTGCCTGAAGTGCTGCAGGCAAAAGCTATGTGGGGTCGTCGGAAATACAGCTCTCATTGCAGCTAGTATTCCTAGATGTCTATCAGATATGATGCATAAATCTGTTTTATCAATAACAGACGAGATACTTTTGAGTTGATGGAAAAACCACGACCAGGATGATGTATTTTCACTCTCGACAATAGAAAATCCCAACGGAAATATACCGTTATTAGCATCAACACCTGTAGTAATTAACATGCAACCTCTGTACTTACCGTATAGATACGTCCCATCAACGCACAATACCGGCCGACAGTGTGTGAAACCAGCCGCATAAGGAGCAAAGCACAAGAAAATTCTTTGAAACCTGACAGAGCCATCGACATCTGTTTCTATGGTTTTTAACCGGTATACGGACCCCGGATTTGATACTTTCATGGCTTCCATAAAAGGGACTAGTGAGTTGTACGAGCTTTCCCAATCCCCAAATATCTTGCATAAGGCCTTTCTACGAGCATCCCATGCCTTCACATACGAAATCTGAATTTTGTGCTCTCCGCTAACGTAGAGCCGTATCTCTCGGGGAGTCATCGCCATATCTGTATGGATTAGTGGCATGATTAGTGAGCAAATGTAAGATGAAGTGCAATTCCTATGATCTTTGAACATAATAGAATTGATGCAAGTATATTCTTAGTTGTATTTCGTGACCTTCCAAGCTTTGGCTCTTTTGGAACAACATGCATGCAATCTCTACTTACATTCAGAAGCTTTCGTACATACCACGGTATAGTACGTCTTATTTGACTCTTGGGTGTTAAATGTAACGTTTTTTTGAATAGCCCAAGATTTCAGCTTACAACTAAGATCCTCTTTTTCTTGAAACATATCCCCAATGGTGACGCAATCTTCGCTTGCTACTATCGCTTTCAAATAGGGTTCCGTATTTACTTCTGCAATGGCTAACTCTACCCAAATATCATCTTCCAGGGGATCGAGGCCGGGATCTTCTAGTTCGACATAATCATTATTCACAGCCATATCATCAAACAATGCTATTTCATTCAATCCAGCGGCATATTCCACGCTATCCTCCCCTTGATGACCCTCACCAGTTTCATCATCATCACTGTCACACATATCAATGTCACCCGTAGCAACATAAGGCTCGGGTGCAATATATGATAGTTGGAGTCGGTGTAATGTGGATGGTTCGGGATGAACAGACCGGAAAGATGCGGACGGACATACTTGGAATGCGCTACTTGGATCGTGTTGGAATGATGCGGAGGTATGGGAAAATCTGCGTTTAGTATATAAATTGTTCTTATATAATTATTCCTTAATATTTTCGTATTACGAAGAATATAGACATAATCACCACTTGTTTCAGATTTATTTACCTTTGAAAGGTTGTATATGTTAATCCTTGTTGTTCTTCAGGGGTGCATATAACCGCAGCAGTCGATTGGGAAAACCTGTATTCAATATATAAAATATATTAGTATTTTGGTGTTACAAAAGGTGGATTTATAAAATGTTTACCCTTGAATTTGAAGGTTTGAATAATGTTGTGTATAGTCATATCCACCGAGACTGACGGTATCGTCATTAACCATGTAACCGTACCCCCAGGAACTACCTCCAGCATTATCATCAAAATTACCCGTTGGAGCGACATCTGATACTTCCAATTGTTCCTTCTGAACCAAAAGTTCAAAAGAATATTGGGTGTTTGCCAGACTGAAATCTATCATCGAAGATATTGATGCATCGTCTATAATTTCAACCAATGCATTTCCACTAAACATAGGCCATATATAACTTAACTTAAGCTTAATTTCACGGGGATCGTATTTCGTGATTTTAAACACTTTATTCTCGATTTCATTATAAGTCGTTGATGGTTCTAATCGCATGATTCTTGCGGACCCGCCCATATACTCGGGCACTTGTGATAATCCGGCCATTGTATTTACATACAACAAATAAACTTGAACTTGCCATAATCTGCATCAAACAATATCAAACCAACAATAAAAAAGCGTTAACAACTTCATACAATCACAGTCAAAATATGCACAATCATACCTAGAGCTATGGTCTTCAAAATCCACTAGACTGCTCCTAACTGTTCCAAAGTGACAAGTTGTGAGATAACCCTCAAATCGTCTCTTCACTGCCAATTGTGGCCAGGTAAGCACAAGTGAGGAAAGGAGGGTTCTGCTCACAAATCACCGTGAGACGGGCCTTTTAAAATTACCTTTCTCGCTTGTCTAGCTTAGGCACCACAAACTCAAGTTTAGATAAACGATCGAATGCGCACAATTGAGCACGACAGTCCTTAGTTGGCCGAGTCTAGATATTTTTTAATTAAGCTCAAGGATAATGCGTATGCTTTTAGTGATTTTGGGGTCTTAGGAAGGTTGATGAAATTCCCACCCAATCTGAATTGGTGTTATAGCCCCTTAAAGTCCGTATTATTTATGCAAAACAGTAACAAACAAAAATCAAAAACACTTGCAAAAAATTTATTTGGCGGCGCCGCAAAGAATCCTGCACAAAAAAGTTTTATTGGAGAGGGGAAGAGACTTTGCGCAAAGAATGCCGTAGGAAGAATAGTTCAGAGGAGTTCAAAGGAGGGGAGAAGAGAATTGAAATACTCACAGAGAATTTGGAACTTTAAATTTCTTCCATGTGCTTGTTTTGGTCTTCTCTTCCTGTTTAGAGCTCCTGAACCTTGGTTTGGTCACTGAATTTGCTCCAGAATTTTACAGCAAGCCATGGTTCTGTCTTGATCCGTCGCGGTGTAGCCGCGAGATATGGGTCCAACTCCCCACGACTATGGCACTGAACTTGACCTTCTTCCTAATCTGCACACTTGCACAAAATAAGGGTACTTGGAGCGGAATAAAGAGTTGCTGGATAGGAGAGAGCTGTATTTATAGGAACACGCTAAGAAAAGATGAGGGCGGGTTCTTAGAACACGCCTTCTTCAAATTATTAAAGTGGGCGCGTTCTAACAACCCGCCCTCTTCATTTCACAGGTTTAATTATTGGTCCTGCTTGATTTGACAACACACTGTAAAAAAAATAATAATAAAAGATGAGGGCGGGTTCTTGGAACACGCTCTCTTCAAATTATTGAAAGGAGCGCGTTCTAAGAACTCGCCCTCTTCGTTTCACAGTTATTGGTTCTGCTAGATTTGACAACACACTGTAAAAAAAATAATAATAAAAGATGGGCGCGGGTTCTTGGAACACGCTCTCTTCAAATTATTGAAGAGGGCGCGTTCTAAGAACCCGCCCTCTTCGTTTCACAGGTTTAATTATTGGTCCTGCTTGATTTGACAACACACTGTAAAAAAAATAATAATAAAAGATGAGGGCGGGTTTTTGGGACACGCTCTCTTCAAATTATTGAAGGGGGCGCGTTCTAAGAACCCACCTTCTTCGTTTCACATGTTTAATTATTGGTCCTGCTTGATTTGACAACACACTGTAAAAAAAATAATAATAAAAGACGAGGGCGGGTTCTTGGAACACACACTTTTCAAATTATTGAAGGGGGCGCGTTCTAAGAACCCGCCCTCTTCAATATGATAAAAAAATAATTTAAAAAACATGATGTGACTTGACACTAAATTAAACAATTGATGTGACAACACTAAAAAAACAAATTACTATACATAATAAAAACATATCATTGCGTCCAATATAAACCAAATCACTATACATGATGTGACAACACTACAAACATATCACTGTAAAGATGAGCGCGGGTTCCGAGAACCCGCCCTCCTTTCCCTATAAAAACCCGCCCTCTTCAGTATGGTTTTCGCAACTCACAAGTCAAATTAATTCTGTGTCCAAATTCCCTTCTCTTATCTAAATCTTTCAGGTACTAAAATATCAAAATTGTCTCAATGGAGAATCAACCATTCGACAAATCTCTGCTCGTAGATCAAAACGAACACAGAGCTTTCAATTTATTATACGGAGAGGAAAGATTCAAAACTTATTCAATTTTTTTAATTCCCCATTTTTTTTAATTCTAATAGTTCAAAATAAAATGATTTAATTTTGCAGGGTGGAGATAATCTCACAGTCGTCAGCCATAGTTCTGACAAGTGGCAAGTTACAGACCAGTGAATAATCGAGCGGATTCGAAGGGCCGGATTTTATGAAGCTTCATTACTTCGTCATAATCAAATCGACCACAGTCTCGTTATCTCTCTTGTTGAGCGTTGGAGAAAAGAGACCCACATTTTTCATCTAAGATGGGGTGAGGCCACCATCACACTCCAGAATATTGGCCTCTTACTCGGTTTACGGGTCAATGGGCTTGGATTGGTCGAAGGAAAAATTGTTGGTCCGGATACCGACCACCCATACAGGGATACATATGCCGAGTCTGCTCTCGGACAGGTAAAAAAATTAATGTCAATAAACTCTCGATATCTTTTCAACACCAAATATTGTTTTATGCCTTACTAAAAACTAGATCTTATTTTTAATATAATTATGAAGTTTTAATTTTAGCTAAGTAAATTATTTATATTTAATATTCAGATTCAGATTCTCTCTTATTGGTTCCCCTCTTTAGTGTACCTATTGCATGGACATTTTGTACATTATTTTTAGTTTTAATATTTCACAAAAAATGCTAATATCAGGCACCATGAGGCTATAGTAAGGGGTATAAGATCAGTTTAACCTGGCTGAAAGATAAATTTACTAATATCCCTGATGAAGCCACCGATGAAGTCTTAGATAGACATGCACGTGCCTACATTCTGTATATGATCGGTTCTTGGTTGATGCCGGACCAATCGGCAACGCATATTCCTTTATACCTTAGGTTCCTTACGGACTTTGATGTGTGTGGCCAATATACTTGGGAAGCAGGAGTCCTGGCCCATCTTTATAAGGAACTCGATAAGACATGTGCTCCAACGAAAAATAAAATTTGTGGCTGCATTATATTACTTCAGGTACATTCCTTATTTTTAACAGCTAAACATTTGCAAAATTGTAATATTGGTTCTTTTTCTTATCATCTGACACTTTATTTATATATTTGGTCATGAGAGTACATGTGTATGGGAAGACCGGATAGAATTAAAATCACTGCCGTGGATACCCCTGAAAAGCCTCTCGGCTCTTGGTGGAATGGCAAGAAAGCTTATAAAGCTCCTCATCGAGTATTTAGGTACTATAGAGATGAGTTGGATCGCATGGAGGCGACTCAGGCAACCATAACTTAGGTAATTAAATTTGTTTTAAGATTTTGAAATACCTTCATCACAATTTTTGTACTATGTTATTTACGCAGTTCACGTGGACGCCTTATACAGCAGATCGTCTGCAAGGATTATCCGGCATCTGTATCGAAGGAGAGCGGGTTTGGTGGGCTCGATACCCACTCCTCTCTATTAATATCGTTGTCATGCACCTACCGGACCGGGTGTTGCGACAGTTCAGTAGATTGCAACATATTCCTGTCCCGCCGCCTGCGCCTATGACAATAGAGGGAGACATGCGAGGAGCAAAGACGGAGCGTGATTGGAGAGAGCATCATCATCAATATTTGCTGAGATGGGAGGATAGGCAGCGTAATATTGCCTTACAACAAATAGGTGACCAAACAACCACCGACGCTACCGAAGCATATCTACAGTGGTATAAGCGTGTTACCATAAGATATCTTTCTGCTCCCTTTAACGACTTCCCAAACATCCAGCGGTACTAGTCTAGAGGCCACGTGGAACGAGAAATGGTAAGTTGAATTCTTAAAATTATATTACTTTTTAACATCCGGCGGTATAAGTCTATACTTATTTCTTATTTCTAATGTAACGACAGGCTCGTGGGTTGCATCATATACAATCAATGATGCAGGATCTATATCCGACTGATACTGGTCCGGAAACTCAGGCTTTATTTTCAAATGTAGACTCATATATTGGTGGTATATTCGGTTCATATAATATGCTTCCACATTTAACGCCGGCACCGGAGCAGCAGCATGAGCCGGCACCGGAGCCGCAGCATGAGCCGGTACCGGAGCCGCAGCATTAGGGAGATCCAGAGCAGCAGGATCAGTGGTTTGGATCACCATACTGTCAGCAGCAATCCTGGCATACCGGACAAGCGCAACAACCGGAGGAACAACAGTTTTGGGGGACGGGGTTTTGCGCAACAACAGCAGTCTTGGGGGTCAGGTTTTGCACAACAGCTGTCTTGGGGGTCAGGTTTTGCGCAACAGCAGCAATCTTGGGGGTCAAGATTTGTGCAGCCATGGGGCCCAGGTTTTGTGCAACAGCAGACGCATGAAACCGAGACAGGTTCTTCGCAACAACTGCCCAGTTGGGAGACGGATTTTTCATCCTACATACAGTTGTTGGGAGGCATCACATATCCGACACCTGTCCCATATTCAGGATTTGCGGAACAATAGCTTGTCCAAGACGTTGCTGAAGACGAAGCTGAAGACGAAGCAGAAGAGCAGCCGCCGCCGCCGCCACATACCCAAGAAACGGGAGGGTCCTCCAGTCATCATAAGAGGCATAGGCTTATGTTAAGCCTCCTCGGATTGGGAAAGGGAAAGTGAAAGGGAAAGCGATAGTTATATACATTTTACAAACATATATGATTTTTTTGTATTATAAATTTGACGGATTCATTTTGTTATTAGAGTGTATACCAGATTCATATTTAAACAACAATAATATTATATAATTTTTATTATTTTATTGGATATTTAATTAATTTCGTTATTAAAATGTTATTTATTTATTTTATTTTATTTTTAAAAATGGGACGGGTTCTCAGAACCCGAACCCGCCCTCTTCATGTTATGGGAGAGGGCGGGTTGGAGCCCGCCCTTTCCTATAATGTGTAGGGGGCGGGTTCTAGGAACCCGCTCTCTAAACTGGAGGGTGGGGTCGTCACCAAACCGCTCTGTTCTTATAAATTAAAAACAAATCGTTTATTTTAATAATTTTAATTTAAAAATACCCTATTTCAGAAAAAAAAAAAACTGATTGTGTTTATATCTGTTGAAATATAATTAGGTTTTTGGCACTGCTTGCTCGATTGCATCAAGATGGCAGGAGCAACCGATAAAATGGTAGTTGTGCCGATGAAGATGATGGTAACAAAAGTTATTGGTTAGATGCTGATTGAAACGATGAAGATAGTAATAATGGGGAGGACGGCGAAGAAGCAAGTTGATGAGTGAAAACATGGGATTAATGGGGACAAAAAAGAAGCGATAAAGATGAGCCGGGGAGAGAAGCGACAATCAAGTAGAAATTAAAGAAAAAGGAAAAAGAGAGCAAATAATTTTTGAAAGAGCTTACTGGCCCTCAGGAGATTGGCGAGGCCATTTCCTTTGGAGCAAGAGAGGAGCATATGGAGGAGACAGATGGGTCCTACCCGCGACTGTGACCTACTCCCCCATGTTTATCTCCTAACTCCCCAAGAAACCCTTCCCAATACTAGTCTCTTGCT
This sequence comes from Agapanthus africanus, assembly GCA_030015575.1. Lineage (NCBI taxonomy): Eukaryota > Viridiplantae > Streptophyta > Magnoliopsida > Asparagales > Amaryllidaceae > Agapanthus > Agapanthus africanus. The sequence continues at coordinate 68,949,413 of CM057337.1, read as the reverse complement.
CCTCGGGAAATGGTCATGGGAAGCTCTCCTTAATACCCTTTTGAAGATGTATGATTTTGGATGGTTTGTTTGTTGTTTTTTTTCCGTGTACTTGCCCGTAAGCTCCAAGCTAAACACACAACACACACAGCACACCCACACACACCACACTCAAGCACGCAACACACGCACGCACCCAGGAGACCCATGAATTTGGCTCGAACATATCAATCTGTGGCCACTTTCCCTCTAGGGTTTCTAGGGTTCGAACTCAGCACTCTCCCCAAGAAAGGAAGTGTCCATACTAACCGAGCCAATGCTCATCGGTGATGATTTAGATTGCTCGCTGTTTTTTAATGGAATTCTTAAATAATTTTTGAAGAGAAGCCAGAGAGTTGAAGGGCCATGAAAAAACTACCATTGATAGTTCTCCTAGCTTAATCAAGCAAACGTAATTAAATCATGTATTCAAAAACGTCAATTTTTTACCGAAGAAGGAAGGCAGAAGTACTCTAGATGCTCTTCATTTATCATTGTTTTACGTGTGAGGGTTTTAAGGGGATCTAAAGATAATTAAGTTGCCACAAATCATTGTTAAAGTTTTGGGCCGAGCTAGTTCTAGTTCCTGGTTTAACCCATATAAAACCAGGAAAGCTAGTTTAGCTGGGCTGGGCTGTGCTGGGATGATAATGGAAGTTGCCTTTGCCTTTTGAAGGGAATATATGTGCTTGGGCAAAACGGTAACAAAAACTAGACATAAATTTTTTTCCAACATATTCATTTGGATTTGGTTGCACCAAAATTCGCTATGAATAACAAATGCCCGATAACCTGTCAGTGTTTTGGTTGGCTGTATAACCGAAGAATAAAAATCACGAGCCGAACCCATCCTATCCTATGGCGTGAGTAAAAATTTATGGCAAGGTTTAATCAGTCCTAACACCTAAATGTGCACAAAAAAGTGGGTTGAGTCGTGCGAGCGATTATTCCTGTGGCTGTCTACCCTTCTTTATGAGATCTAACGATTAAATTGTTTAAAAAAAATAGAGTTTAAACAAAACAAATTTGAAGTTTGACCATAAGGTCCTGAGGTTCAAGACTTCCGATAAACGCAAGCACTTATCGTTAATTACACCCTGTAGTCTTAGGAAATACCGAGACGAGATACCTTATTAGGCCATTTCTAAAACACATCATTTTAAATAAAAATCACATCATATATACATGTACTTGCAAAAGAAAGACAATATAAAGTAATCATCAAAAAGACATTTCATTCACATTGTTTACTTACAATATAGATACATGTTTATCTTTTTACATTTCATATTCAAAATAAAGAGTGAGAAAATATAATTGTATTTCAATAGCAAAGGGGATATCCTCAATGTCAGAATTTGATATTATACTTGAGATTTAAATGGATATTTCCACATGTAGGACCCACACATATCCAAACAAAAGCAAAGCGGGATCTTCTGTTGATCATAATGGGGTTTAAACCCTTTATACAGTAGATGCAGATATTTCTTATATAGATATCGGCACTTATCTTGGTATTTGCGGAGATCTAAGTTAGACACCCTTTTACATTGGGTGCGGATATCTCTTGTATAGATATCCGCATCAGAGTGGTCCTTGCGGATATCTCTTGAGTAGATATCCGCATAGGTTTAACATTTGTGGATATCTTCTAGATGGATATCCGCATCCTTCTGCGGATATCCTCTAAATGGATATATGCATTGCTTTAACATTCGCGGGTACTTCAGTGGGAATATCCGTTCCATTTTAACAACTTGTGAATATCTTTTGTATAGAGATATCCGTCATGGACAAGCTTCGAAAAGCATTTTAAATGGATATCTTAAGAGATATTCAATGAAGGTCTCTTTAGGAATATCATAAGATATCCGTAAACAGATATATAATCTTCATTACCATTCACATCATGTTCAAATGTCCTTTAAAAGGGTCATTCTTTAAGGGAACGATACGTGGGCGATCATTTTAAAATGGGTCTTTTAGTATCTGTTCAAAATACAAATGGACATTATTTTCCCTTATATTTTTACTGGTAGAAACTGTGCGTATCAGGGACTGTATATTAGAGACCGTTTAATTCTAAACGATCTCTAATATTATATCAGTGACCGTATATAATATACGATCGCAAATGAACGAACGCTAATATATTAGCAACCGTTCATTTATTATCAGCGACCATTCACAATGGTCGCTAATATTCTTTGCGCAATAAGCCCGCGATAGATCTTTCTCTCTCCCATTCTTCCCCAATTTTTTCCCGAGCCCGCAAATCCCCTCCCCCAAAGTGATTTTCATCTCGTCCCCCCCCCCCAATTCTTCCAAAAAATTAAAAAATTCTTATCTATTTTTTTTCCAGGTATTACTGTCGGTATTGTTGTAACACCCTAACCCGATCGTAAGGTTTTTTCCTTTTGAATGTATTGGTTTTTGTTGTTGTTGTTGTTGTTGTTGTTGTTATAAGATAGAATATATTATTATGGTTACTTTAAGTTTGTTATAATTATGGTTTTCCAAGTTTGTTAAATTAGTATATTATTAATATTTATGTTTGTTTAGTTTTTGATTAATATTTTAAATTTCTATACATAGAATATTTATTTGTCTTATATTAGTTTCGTAACTATATAGATAATATTAGTATGGTTATTTTAACAAAAAATATTTAGTATTTAAGCTTGTTTAATAATTTATTAATATCTTATTTTAATCTGCATCTAATATATTTTCAAATACTAGATATGTAAACAAATATATTATGGTTATCTAAATTAGTTAAGTATGTGATATTTAACTTTTAAAGTTTTGTTTTGCTAAATCTAATAATATCTTATTTATATTCTAGTACAATATTTTGTCAACCATGATATATTATTAATAATCTTTTAATTTTTAAATCCTATATTAAATCTTTCAAATTAAGCTATTAAGGGTTATAAGAATTATTTTCCTAAATTTATATATATTTTCTTATGTTTTCTCTCCAAATATATTTTATCACTCCAAACAAATGTATACTTATTTTAATCATACACATTTAAACTAATCTATATATATCATATCTATTTAAAACCCTATATATATTTATATAAATATTTCCTGTTATCCTATATAATAACAAACGTTATACCTATTTTAACTATATATATATATATATATATATATATATATATATATATATATATATATATATATATCTTATACCAAACAATCTTTATAAACTCCCACATAATTTAATTTTTTTAACAGTATTTGGATCTATTCAAATATATTTCTCTCTCCATAATATTTTATTCTCCTACATTATGACAACTTTACATATATTCATTATTATTATTATTTCTATCCTTCTCATATAGATCAGCATTCTCTCTCTTTCCCATCACAATATTTTCTTCTTCAAAATCAGTCGAGCCATCAAAACTTGAAATTGCGCTTCATGTCATCGTGTTTATCCGTCTCCGAAGTAAGTACTCTTACTTTTTTTTAGCCGATGTAATATCGATAAATATCGCAATAAATTCTTAGTCTATAATACTTGAATGAAAACTGTATTATTGTGCAATTTCACTAAAATACCCCGTAATTATTATATACATGATGAAAACCTTAGTTTTATAATGCTCACATAAGTTTGCATGCTGCTCATATATATATAGGTTATATTTACTTATTTGCATAGTTAATATAAATTTTAATTAGTAGATGTGAGTTATCATTTCATTAAATTAAATAATCAATTCAGTTTTATTTTTTGTTGAATTTTTGTAGAATATAGCTTACATAATATAGTTCTAAGTGAACAGTAGTTCAGGATAATTAAATTAAATTTTATATATATATATATATATATATATATATATATATATATATATATATATATATATATATATATATATATATATAAGATCAGATCATTGAAACAGTAAGAAAATAAATATACAATATATAATACAATCAAGAAATTACTCATTGTTACCAATAGTATGAAATAGAACGGTTAAGGGCATTTATATAAGATAACTATATTGACTGTGTTTTAATACCCTTGGTATTAATTTTATATATTTAGTTTTGTGTTTTTATTAACAATCAAATCATATGCTATTAAATGAAACTTTATGTTCATCATAAAGGAAATGAAAACCCTAGGATTTCTAGAACACCTATTAATCATATTAATCTTTTAAAACCATATTTTAGTTTATTATTCTTCCCAATAATAAATCCGGATATTAAATGGAGATACTTGCAAATTCATGTAGATTTTTGTTTACATTATTGATACTATCATATTATATCGACTGTATTTGACATACTACTTAAAACTATTATCATCGACCTGCTTGACATAACATACCTGTTCACGATTACTGTTTTCTTACATTAAAACGATACCACTAATTAGAATGTTGAACATTCATGCCATGAAACAATTACTCGTGCTTACATGTTAACCATACTGTACTATATCGTGACTTATCCTGTTTTCCTCTCTAGTCAGCATTCTATATTGTGATTGAATTTATTACCATGTTAGTTATAGATACACTGGGGTTGGGGTAGTTTGAGTGTGCATTCGTACAACAGGATCTCAGGAGTCCTATGCCGGCAGCTCGTACCGGGCTATATCGGTCGCTTGTTATTACAGCTCGTATCGGGCTATATCGGTAGCTTGTTATTACAACTCATATCGGGATATATCGGTCGTTTGTTCATTCTACAGTTGGGCCCGTGTTTCCTTCCCTCTGGGACCCTACCCTTGGGTTAGGAATATTCCTGCAGAGGTTGAGGCACATACTCGAACTCACGATATAATAGATTATCTTTTAGTGACTAGTTAGGATGTGACTTGACCGATTTGACCTGTTTACATGTCTGTTTCATATTATTACTATATCCATATTTGTATAAACATATGCACACGGGCTTCATAACACTCAAATATTCATGCTATCACACTACATACACACATTTTTACATTGAGTGCTTGTTGGGATGTTCTGGCATTCCTGAGACTTACCATCTCAGGTTTAGAAACGGATTTTCAAGCCGAGTAGGATCAAAGCAATTATCAGGAGTTTGCAGAAGACCAGTAATCTGTAGCTTTATTTCTTTTCAGTTAGCATTTAGTCTGTGCGCCCTTGTGGGACATTAGGATTCATGTGTCTTTTTGGATTTTTTTATTATTTCGGACCTTTTGTATCATAACCTTATTTTTGTCTCTTTTTATCTTATGAGACCATTGCTAGTATTCTTTATGGTTTCATTACAGAATGATTATCGGTGTTATCTACTCTGTTTTGGACATTATCTTGACAGGTTTAACTAGACAGCCTTTTTGTGACTATGAAAGGATCTTTTTTTACCGTAGGTAGGATGGCTGACCTTCGTTACTCTCCGTATTTCCGTATTTTGGGAAGCGGGACGTGAAAATTGCTGCTGGTGATGCTCGAAATTGCCTTCCTCGTTTAAAATCCGACGAAAATGTTAGAGTTTTTCCTTCTCAAATTATAGTTTTTTCATTTAGATTATGAATTGTGTTATTAAGATTATGAACTGGTATTAGGTTATTAATTATTATGTACTTGTGATGTTAGGTTATGAAATTGTGATATGGTTGTTAGGTTATGAATTTTTTTAATTAAATATGAAATTGTGATGTAATTGTGATATTAGGATATACAATTTTGTTGTTTTTGAGATAATTGGGTTGCAGGAATTGAATAATCTATAAACCCTAAAAAAACCTAACCTAATAACAACTTATTAACCTTGTAAGTAGATGTTCGTGCTCGTATCGCAAACCAGCGACCAAGATGGATTAGAAAACAAAATTTTCTACAACTAAAGCACGAACTTCTATGATCTATAATCGAAACCAAATACTAAACTAGTGAGCTAGAGAAGGTTAACTACTCGGATAGACGTTTAACTGCCTTTGTAATCATGTCCTTCGTCTTCTTTCCTTCTTCTTACGCTCTTAGGGACTCCAGGATCGAGCTTGGAAGCCGGCCTTCGTTGTCAAAGAAGATCCACCCGAAGGAACCCAAGAATAAGCTATATTTTTACACTAGTAAACCAAGTGAAAAAACTAGTGAACTAGACTTGCTAAGAATGGTTCACTAGAAAATGTAGTAGTCTAATCTCTAATCTTTTTTCTCTTTTTCTTTTCTATCTAAACTATAGAAATCTCAAGATTAAAAGAAAAAGAAGATAATGATGATGAACTAGAGAATGGCAACTGGAGAATAATCCAAACTCATCCCCATCCATCTCTTTTCTTTTTATCCTTTTTTGTTGTGTGAATGAGTGGTTGTGACTCACCATGGTGAGTCACAAGCACGCACCATTCCACAACAATCAAGAAGAGATTAGAAGAGAAGAGAGATAGCCATCTCTTTGTACGCATATACATATGTATATGTATATATATAAATATATATACAAATACACTAATACAAGTATATGCTTCAATTACATACACCCGTATTCGTTTCAAAATACGAATACCGTATTCGTATAAAATACGAAAACCCGTATTCATATAAAAGATACAAATACCCGTATTTGTATTAAGACATAAATACACGTATTTATACAAGTATCTGTATTCGTATAAATACCGTATTTTTATCAAAATACGAATACGAAAAGCGAGATACTAAAAAGAGATAATTAATACTAGCTCACATTAAATTCGAATGTGATGACCTGGCTATCTTTCAAACCCTGCTAGTATTAACAAACTGTCCGATTAAAGGTACGTGTACTAAAACACGTATTTAATCGAAACTGGGTACGTATCAAAATACGCACACTACATCGTTTCGCCTAAAGTGGGAAACCCTCTGTGTGGGACTCTAAAAACTCGACAATACACTAGTAGTGAGTTTAACTACAAGCACATCAGCGGCACTAGCTGTACGTAACGACTGTCCCGGTATTGATCGAAAGGAAGGCCGACAAGTAAACTTATCTGTATCTCTACTGAGCCTGAAAGTGACAATCCTAGTACAGTCAGGTCTCTTCGTTTGATAGTATCGTATACTTGGTCTAGGGGATGGAATACATCAGACCCCTAATAACCCAATAAATCATGTCGATGTGGCCCAAAACCATCTTGAGAAACTACTGCTCTCACAATCAGTATATCTCAACTGCCTTGGCCAACCTCTTATGGTAATGACCAATCGAACACAGCGCGACATTAACTCCCAATACCGGGAAAGACGAATCCGTTCAATCGCTCACTTACCCCCAGTGTTTTGGGACTGTACCCAACCAAAACCTGTTTGCACGACTCTTTAAAGCTATGGTAGGGTAGTGATCTAAGTACAGTGGGAACACACTCGAGACAAATGACAATGTCAGGTCTAAAGAATAACCTATACATATGTCACCAGAGAACTACTATCCAACGATAGGTATAATACCATTTAGAAGTTCTCGGTGAGCCCGTCCAGTGTAACTCATAACCTAATGAGCACATGTATACTAGCTTTGGTGCCGGACACTAATGGCTGTGGGACAAACCACCATCCCTCATGGGAATAAGAAACGTATACACTAGTCTATTTCAGAGTATCGATACCCTATCTCGAAACTCCAACGACCAGGGTGTTGGATATAGTGCCCTCAAGGCAATTATTGCGATCGCAAGTAGGCGATTATGATAATTGAGAGAGGACCTATACAGGTATAACAGTCTTACTCGAGATGATAATATGCTATCTGGTTTATCTTCATCATTGATGAAGCCGTAGGATTGTTGCTTGACAACTAGCATTATGACGGCGATCATATATGTGGGAGCTGGGTTGTTCATAAGCACATCCTTAAATATCCCTAGTCGTGGGAATATCGAGACTGGGCATCGATATTCTGGAGTAGACTAGTGTATACGCTTCTAGACCCCGATGATGGGCGGTGGCCGGTCTCACAAGCCATTGGTGTTGTGTCACCTAAGATAGTATACATGTGCTCACTGGAGGTGAGTACACTGGACGGATTCGTCGAGAACTTCTAGATGGTATTATATCCATCGTCAGATTGAAGTTCTCAGGTTGCATGAATACAGGTTAGTCCTTTGACCTGAAGTCATCATTTGTCTCGTGTGAGTTCCCACTGTACTTTGATTACTACCCTACTATAGCTCAAAAGAGTTATGCAAATAGGTTTTAGTTGGGTACAGTCCTGAGCCACATGGAGGCAGTGGTCGACTGTCAGGGATTTGTCTCTCCTGGTATTAGGAGTCGATACAGCGTTGTGTTCAGTTGACTATCATAAGAAATCCGTGGCTATGGTGGATGAGATTTACCGATAATCGATCAGTAGTATCTCTGTTGGTGATGAGCTTGACTCATACACGACTTATCAGGTTAGTAGGGGTCTGACGTTATCTACCCCTAGACCAGATATGCGATACTCTTTGAAGAAGAGACCGGACTGTACGGAGATTGTCACATTCATGCTCAATAGGGTAAGAACGTACTTGATTGTCGACCCCCCTTTCGACAAGTACCTGGGTAGCCGTTACGTACAGCTAGTGCCGCTGACGTGCTTGTGGTTAAACCCATTGTCAGCGTATTGTCGAGTGTTTAGAGTCCCACACAGAGGGTTTTTCCGGTTCAAACGACAGATGTAGGAGCCGATTGTTAGTACGTGCAGGAGTCCGATTAAATACGTGTACGGGATACACGGATTTTAATCGGGCGGTTGATAATACTAGCCGGCTTAGGATTAAGCCGGATTATTAAATCAGGATTTGATTTAATAATATATATATATATATATATATATATATATATATATTGATACATATTGTTCCCCAATATATTTAACCTAATAAAAAAGCAAAGTTCTGTTGAATTTAATGAGGCAGCGCCTCACGTGCTCTCCACGAGGGCGCCGGCACCAGAGCCAATCTTATAAGTTTAAATCCTATGGTGGCGCCTCATGTGCTCCTCACGCGGGCTCCAATATGCAATGCACAGAAGAATTCATTACATAAGAGTTAAACTCTTCGATGGCGCCGCACGTGCTCCTCACGTGGGCGCCAATGTGCAAAGCACAGGAATACCCATCTTAAGAATTAAATTCTTAAATGACGCCCACGTGCATGACACGAGAGCGCCAGCGCCCAGGTAGAATTAAATTCTACAACACTCTCTGTTAAACAGAGCAGTTGGATCAAAGATCCAACGGAGATGATAAATCATCAAAATACAGAATTAAATTCTGTTGGGAGAAAACATTTCCCAAATCTTTTTGAAATAAGAAAGGTACTCTCGGTTGGATAAAAGATCCAATTGTAGAATAAAATTCTATTTTGGAATATATTCTCTCAATCTTTCTAAATAAGAAAGATTGCTCTCTGTAAAACAGAGAACCGCTGGAGTAAAAATCACCGTTACAGAATAAATTTTGTATAGGGAAAATATTTCCCCAATCTCGTTAAAACCCCAAAATCATATTCTGTAAAAACAGAAGTCCTTGGATCAAAAATCCAATGGTGGATAAAATTCCCCAAATCAATTTTGAGACCAATTAAATCAATTGGAATCTCTCAATGAGAGATTTTCTCAAAACTAATCAACAATTTGCCTTCGCTATATAAAGGCCCGAGACTTCAAGTCTCACATAGGGAAGGAAGAAGAGACGAAGAGAGACACCAGAGACCAGAGGCATAGAGAGAGAGAGAGAGACGGACATGAAAAAAACAGAGGGAGAGAATTCAATTCTCAAAGAAGAAGAGCTCCATTCTCGAAACCCTAGTTAAAGAGAACATCGCGATCAAAACATCTTCTTTACTTAACATATCTAAGGGTTGAACCCTTCTAAAAGAACTTAGTTCTTTTTCTAGATCTGAGATCCACAAGATAAATCTCGCACAAGTTGAGAATTTAATTCTCATCGGGAAGATCTTGTTTTTGAGAATCAAAGATTCAGAGAAGAACAAATTTAAAAGAGAAAGAATATGGAGTCCATAATACCCCAGAAACTCAGTTCATTCGAATCAAGAACTCAGTTCTTAAAGAGAACATGATCCCAGATCCTCAAAATAGTGATCTTGGTGATCGTTAATGGTCAAAATACCATCAACAGAGATTATATCTCTATATAAAAGAAATTAGTGCCTCACGTGCTTCTCATGTGGACGCCCCTCTTTAACAGTGCCTCGCGTTCTCCTCACACGGGCGCCACATAAAAAATGCTTAGCACTTCACAAACAACCAAAATGGCTAAGTGCTTAGCATTGAATGGGCCGCGCCCCAATGCCTCACGTGCTCTTTACACAGGCGCCACATAAAAAGTGTTTAGCACTTCACATACAGCTAAAGCGGTTAAGTGCTTAGCACTGATTGAGCAGCACCCCAGCATCTCACGTGCTCCTCACGTGGGCGCCATCAAAAAAGAAGAAAAGAGAGAAAAGTACCCAGCACTCCATAAACAGCCAAAGTGGCAGAGTGCTCAGCGCTCATTGTGCGGCGCCCATAATCAAATGCTTCACATGACACCCATGTGAGTGTCAGAGCGTCAAATAAGTGCTTAGCACTTCTTTTTCATAAAATGAAAAGGGCTGAACAGACAGAGCCCAAATGAGTGCTTAACACTTTTTGAATAAGAGTAGGCAGACTAAGCCCAAATTGGCTAAGCCTCCGAAGTTTCTTGCAGCTGAGCCCAAATGCTCTTTTGATGGATCTTAAGTAAAAATGATCCTTAAAAATATTATTGAACCGATCTTAGTCTCAAACATGATTAATGATCCCTCCTTGATGATATCCAAAATGATATTCATCTCGTATCTCCTAAGGTAATCTTAGTCTCAAATATGACTAACGATTCTTAGGTCCACCACAACCCTTTTTCTCTCAAATATGGGATTTGGTTCAAGAGTACATCCTTTTGCACCTCTGATATATGTCGTTGTAATTTCTCAACGTCTTCAGAAAGGTGGCGGGTCCGGATAACCAACAACTCCTTTCGTCATACATTGATGCACTTCCAAATTGACATGCACACCTCAGAACCTCGCCTCAAACATGGCGATAATGGACCGAAATGTCCCTAAACTAACGCGTTTCCCCAAAATGGGAACGTTGGACCGAAATACCCTTAAACTAATATCTGCCCCAAACACGGCGGTAATGGACCGCAATGTCCTTAAACTAAAGTAATTGGGCCCAAATGCTTATATGTTTAAGTCGATCTTAATCTCAAACCAAATTAACAGTCCTTAAATAAACCAAACCTGAATCTAAAATATATGGATTTGGACTGATTCGCACCCTACGGGCGACGACAGAAACTAGTCTCCGTATACCATCCACGGGCAACCTAAACAAATAAAAACACATACGATACGAAGTGAACTTCCGGAGCAGGAGAAAGTGGTTATCACAATGCAGTAACGTAATTAACTGCAGGGGCTTGCGCCTGTAGGAAAGAGCGTCCCCACAATCAAAATCCCTTCACAAACGAGGGGGAATCTGATAAAGTCACGCTACAACGGCCGCATCCGTCCAAATCTCTGATATACGGTGCCATAAATCAACTTGGTATCTTCGGAGAGGTGGACGGATAAATCCAAATAGCATCTGCCCCTAGATTCAGGCAAGACGATCCATCCCAGTTCGTCTCCGTCTCCGGCGGTAAACACATATATTTTAGTATTATTGTTCACTATTCATTTTCTCTCTTTGGTGCTATCTGTATTTTTATACGGATATGCGTATATGTAGCGATACATATACCAAGTGAAGTATTTCGTATTTATACGGGAATACTTTTAGAAGAAGGATACTCCATATTTGTTTTTCTTTTTAGAAAAACAAATGGAAAATGAGGTGGTAATGAGGTGGCATGAAACATGGCTACAAAAATAAAGAGGTGTGGCTTGGATTGTGGTGTGCATTCATTGGTGCACTATTGCATCATGATTGTGATTTACTTAGATATTCTCTTTTTCATTTTTTTGATGCTTCATGCACACTTCCTTCTCCTTCTTCTTCCTTCTCTTGCTCTCATAAGCTTGAGATAAAAAGAGAGAAAAATTTAGTGAAGTATTCCTACATCTCCGACCATCCATACTAAGCAAGTCTGGATCATCGGTTAGAGCCTCATCCGGTTTCCCACGGGTGGATCGTTTTTGGTAAGGGTGGTCGATTTTCAAGCGTAATCCCGGCGGCTACGAGTTTGGAAGGGTCTTCCACAATTGGGTGAACATGCGACAAAACTTGTAGTTTCTCAACTCTTGCACTCTTAGTTAGCTAGTTTAGGTTATTGGACCGTATTTTGGGTTTTACGGGCGTTCAGTTCTCGTGTAAATTTTTGTTCTCGCTTCCGTCTCGGTCGCGGTTTCCACGGCGTGGGCACCGAAACCCAACATAAGGACAATTTATGGATGTGTTTATAGACTACCTAGACCTCACGAGTATGATCACCATCATAACTCTAGTAGTCGAGCAAAAATCCTACGGGCTTTACCAACTTGTAATCGGGATACGTAATATAAAAATAGAACGTATACACATGTTGAGCTAAAATCAAACCAGATAGTATATTATCATATTGAGCAAGATTGTTCTGTATACATATATCTCAAGTATTCATATATAATATACAATCCTGCACTATACAATAATAGCCTTTAAGGCATATACATCCAACAAACCCTAATAACAAATTTTAAAGCTTAATTACAAATTATAAATCCTAATAACAAATCTATAAATCCTAAAACCCTAATTAACAAATTAACTAATTAATATATAACATTAACTCACTAGTAGAAATTGTGCACATTAGAGACCGTTTATTAGCGACCGTGTAAATATATATTATCCCTAATAAATTATTAGTGACCGTATATATTATACGGTCCTTGATAAATCAAATCCTTTAATACCAATTAAACTATAGTAGATGCATAAATCAAAAATAAAATCAAACTGATTAAGAAAAATTAACACTAATTAACCTATAATATTAATTACACTAATTAAAAAATCTTAATTAAGACCAAATAATAGTGAACCGAGACCCCGATTAAAAAACGATTAAATAGAAAATTAAGGGATACCCTAAATTTTTGATTAGAAACTTAACTAGGGTTTTATGTTTTCATTTAATTAGTAAGTTTAAAATCGAAAGGTCTTAAACTTGTTTAGAATCGACCTATAGTTTCCTGTCTGACAATTGGTGCATGTCAAATATTTTTCCCGTCGAATTGATAGGATCACATTATATGTTTGTGAGAGTTGAGCTTCATGTTAAATTTTTTCAAACGTATTTGCAGTGTTCGACGAGGGGATTTGACATACAGTAATTGTCGGATTTGTCCAGTTTGGACATGTTAGGAATGCAACAAGACCCATATCTCACATCCTCCTGTATTTTCGTCCATTTCGAGAAGTTTCGATGGTACTTTCCACTTGTTCCCCGTGTATAGATTTATGTACAAACATGGTGAATAGGGGAAAAGTGTTGCCAAAATTTTCTCGAAATGGACGAAAAACAGGAGGAAGTGAGATGTGAGTGTTGTATTCGTAATGGGAATTAGGACCTTTATTCTTGACAGCCGTTGAACTAATTATTCGTCCCAACCTTTTGATCTAACTACTTACGCCAATCTTAAATGACTTCAGATGTTTTGCTGCGTCCATATCATGAAATTTTATTTAAGACTTGAAAATTTATTTAATGACGAGCTTATAATAAACTCATAAGATATATTAAACTCATATTATTATCTGTGTGATAATAGATAAGAATTCTTCCGGATAAATCGTTTATGCACATGGGAAAAAAGATAGGTATACTTTGAGAGACATCCGATTTAAAGATGGGCTTAAAGCCTTTTTAGATTACGCAGATAAAAACTCAAAGTGTAATCAAGATGGACTCTTTTTCTGCCCTTGTAAGAAATGTAAGAATAGAGCCCGTTTTCGACGTGAAGTGATAAAAGAACATGTGTTTGTAGAGCGTTTTTAACCGAATTACATATATTGAAATTATCATGACAAAAGAATACGTGACGAGAAAACGAGGATGGATAATGACCGTAGTTTCGTAAGCTGAATTGCCGACAGGTGACAGGATAGATGACACGCATGAGATGTTGGAAGATTTATTTGCTGGAGAGTAAATGAATAATGTTGAACCGTCTGAAAACACCAATGAATTAGAGGAATTGCAGAAACTTCTGAAGAAAAATGAACAAGATCTGTACGAATGCTGTACGGAATTTAGTAGGCTGTCATTTACAATAAGACTCCACCATCTGAAGATGATCAGCAGAATGGTTAACGAGCACTTTGACGTGCTTCTTGATCTCCTACGTAAGGTAATTCCTAAAAGAAAGGAAAGCATTCCAGAGAATCATTATCAGGAAAAAAATATTGTTAAGACACTTGGTTTCTCTTATGAGAAGATCGATGCATGTCCTAATGACTATATGTTGTATCGCAAGGATTATGCGTCTCTCGATGAGCGACCCACTTGCAACTTGTCTAGGTGGAAAAATATTAAGCGAAATTCAATAGCAAAAACTTCCGATGTCAGCAAAAAGAGCAAGAAAACTTCAGCCAAAATCCTTCGTTATTTCCTCCTGGCCAAGTGGTTACAAAATCTATATATTTCAAAGAACATGGTGAAGAGTATGCGATGGTATTCCGATCGTCAGTTCAAAGACGGGATGTTGAGGCATCCGGTTGATGCAGAAGTATGAAAGCAATTAGACAGTGTTGATCATTTTAAGATGAGCCGAGAAATGTACGTCTAAGTTTAGCAACCTACGATTTCATTCCATACGGATTCATGAGCTTTAGTTGGTCCATGTGGTCGTCATTGTTTATGCCTTACAATCTTCCTCCCTGGATGTGTATAAAGCGACCGAACATGATTCTTTCCTTATTAATTCCTGAAAAATATTCACTTCGCCAGAACATCAATGTTTATATGGAACTTTTAATTGAAGAGCTGATAGAACTCTGGGAACATAGAGTAGAGACATATGATGCATACGCCGAGGAGAAATTTAGAATGCAAGCGGCTATTATTTGGACAATCGACGATTTTCCAGCATACGGCATGTTATCTGGATGGTCTACCTACGCGAAGTATGCATGTCCATCATGTGGTCTAGATTAAAGTGTCCTACAGCATAAGACACGTAAGTTTTACTACTAATTTCATCGTAGGTGGCTATCGGCGAATCATCCGTACAGAAGATGGAAAATAAGTTTGATGAGATATTGGAAAAGGGTGAAGCACCAAAACAATTGTCAGTGATAGAAAATTTTGAGCAGATTTTATCGTGTCAATTCCAGCAAGGTTCTAATCATTTTAACTCAAATGGTTTCTTCAATAAACAAAAAAATGGAAGCGATCCGAAAATAACGAATTGTTGAGTGTATGGAAGAAGAAAAGTATATTATGAAATTTTCCTTACTGGAAACATCTGTTGATTCGACATAATATTGTTGTCATGCATGTAGAGAAGAATGTGTTTGATAATATTGCTGGCATGTTGCTACAGGACGATTCATAGTCTAAGGATAAGTTGAGTGCTCGCGAGTGCTTAAAGGAGCTTAGAATCCGACAGGAATTGGGTCCGGTACTTCGTGATTATGGTGTCTATGAATTACCAATTTCGAGCCATACAATATCGAAATTGGCTATGAAAAGATTTTGTGAGGTGCTAAACAGTGTCAAAACCCCAGATAGCTACTCCTCTAGCATAGCAAAGAATGTGTAGGTCGAGCCACCAAAGCTCTTGAATCTTAAAACTCACGGTCGTATTCCCCTAATATGATGGCCTCGTTAGTCTTTCACGGTTCGGTTCTAGAAGAACTACTTCAAATTCGTTGACCGCTTGCTTCAACCATCAATCATTTTAGGCACAGCGGATCAATGAGCTAGAGGAGCAGCTCAGGAGGAAGGATGATACAGATAAGAAGAAGGCGGAAGATGAAGCGGCTTGGAGAGATCAAATGGAGGCGCGGTGGGAACAATTCTCGCAATAATACGTTCTGCCTCCGCAACCGTAGTCAACACAGGGTCCATTGCCGTCGTAACCGGCATATTACCCTCCTCCGACACAGTGACCGTATTACCTTCTCCTATCACAGGGAACGTCGTACCACCCTTATCCTCCGCCTCCGCAATCACAAGGAGGGTATTACTCTCGGCCCCCGCCTCCGCCATAAGATCCTTATTACTCTCACCCTACGCCATAGGAATCGTATAACCCTGATTAGCCGACTCCACAGGGAAGGTTAATAGGTAACTTTTTTCGTAGGAGGATTTCGACGATGTGAATCGATACCATTCAAGGTGAGGTTCTGATAGCGATGGCAGCGGTGAGAGTTAGTGAGGTACATATATTTATTATTTACAGAAATTTGAGTATACAATTAAACTGTGTTGGCTTTTGTTGTTTAAAATTCATGGTGTATATTCGTAGGGTTCTTATAAGTTAACGGTGAAAGGATTATGTTTTGGCGATTGAAGTGGCGGGAGTTAGTGAGGTACACATATATATATGTGTTAGTATAGCTAACGTTTGTTTCGAAAATTATGATTTGAGTTCATATATTTATTTATTTGTTTCGATTCACAGGGTTAAGTGAGCTGCGATTTCGCATGATTTGGAGATTTTTTCGTATTGTTGGACTTATATATAGCGTATGTATTGTGTTGTTTGTATTCAAAACAATTTAGTTTATGTATGCTTGTTTATCAAGATTTTAGTTCATATGTGTTTGATTGAGTTGCTGATATTGGTGGATATATCGTGGATAGTGTTTATATGTTGGTTTGTATGCGTATATGTTCGTTTGAGTTGTTGATCTTGTTGAATATATTAAGGATTGTGCATATATATTGATTTGTATGTGAAATATTATTGTGGCGTAATATATTGTGATTTTGTGTATTATTATATTGAATATATGATTTTTCTGCAATTTGTTCAGGAAAAATAGATATTAGCGACCGTATTAGTTACAGGAACGGTCGCTAATACGTTATCAGCGACCGTTCGCTGATATTAGGAAACAATTAAATTCGTTGGGATCTACGTGTCGCCTTATTAGCAACCGGAACAAACGGTCCCTGATACATATATTAGCGACCGTTCGTATTAGAAATCGTTAATGAACGGTCGCTAATATTTGTATCAGTGACCACCCAATCAGCGACCATGTATTAATGACCGTTTAAAATTTTAATGGTCGCTAATATACATTAGCATCCATTTATTATGTTTTGTTTACCGTTCCATACGGTCTTTAATATTAACTGTATGCAGTAGTGTTTTGGATTTGTTATGAAGAAAGATGGACTGTTCAGGGTCAATGTTCTTGTATATGTGGGGAAAAATAGAGTTTCCTCCATTTTCCAAAGATAAATACTTTCGTGTGCTCATTTATGTCAAAGAATCATGAATTTGATCATGTTCTTAAGCTCTTCGAGAAGTTCTTGTTCATGAGAATCCATGGGGAATTCTTTCAAGCCCTTCATTCTTGGATAATCCCTGTCAAATTTGAAAGAAGAGAAGAATCCTTAAGGAAAAGAGAAAGTTTCATCGATCATCAACATTCTCTTTCTTCTTCTTCCTTTTTCTTTTACCGAGAGCCTTGAGTTCTTCAAACCTGTGAAAACTTGCAATCTCTTGTGTGTTGTGTTTTTTTCTCTCTTTAAGGGGTATGTATAACTTTCTTTGAGGATGGGGCGGTTAACAAACCACCACCCACATTCTTAGGAAGGATGAGGTTGAGAACAATCCATTAAGGGCCTAAAAAAACGTCAATGCAGATATCTTTTTGGAGATATCCGCGGCCATTGTCCATATAAACGGGTATCTCTATTCACTTAGTTAACAGAGATATCCGCAATTGAGGTTCCTGCAATTGAGGTTGGTGTGTTTTACATAAAGGATTTGATAAGTTGCGCTCAATAGCGGCCACATTGGAAGAATTACATGGGGAGTTGCTGCATATACTAAGAATGTAGTGACTGCTCCTAAAGGTTATAAATGTAAGAGAGTTCGAAGAACTCATCACCACTATCTGATCAATGAAACATTTTGTCATGTTTACGTCTTTATCAATCTAAGGAGTAGTACAGGAGTTCATGCACTTGGATGTCCTGTCCGAGTAGAGTGCAAACCCTTCACTGTCAGGTAGCTCATGCCATTGTGACGACGTCAGATGCGGGTGAAGTCTCTATTAGAGTAGAGAGAGAATCCATCGTTGGTAAGATTTCGATTGCGACTGATAGTGACATCCAACTTCTTTCCAAGATCAGGTTTTGGGTGTGCGAATGCCTCCGCGTTCAATTTTCGGCCAAAATAGGTGAAATGAGAAGAGGTCTAAAGCTTGAGCATTCATTCCTGATTTATATTGCGTGAATCATTTCAATCCCAACCCTTTTACAGTGCAAATCCCTACCAGGGGACTCAAGAACAAGCCCTGACCAACTTTGTCAACTAAGAGTTACACTGTGATATTAAATATATGGCGTGACTACCTATTTAGAGCTTAAATGCCTATTTGGAGCTTAAATGCCTAATTCGGCCTCTTAGAGGATGTCTTGTATTGTGCTTGAGTGGAAATTCAGCCGATTTGCCAATGTGTGCCCCAGCTGCCGCAGTCCAAAAGCAATGTATATAAAACTATACATGAGGGATGTCACAATACTAATTGACATTTATAAAATATAAGTTGTAATGCTTTGGTTCTGATAATGCTCACAAGTGGTGTCTCCTCAGATTACGACACGTGGCGGATGATGTGCCCCGAAGGTTACGGAGGTGGAATAGATGGGTTGTATTATGACGATTCCTCGGGATCCCTTTCTCGAGGAACGTATACGACCTTTCGAGAGACCTCCCTGAATACATACCACCTTCACCTAGGAAACTACTAGCAGTTTGTCTCCGAGCTTTCTTAGTCTTCTTGCTCGTCTCCGAGCCGTCTGACATGCCGAGCTTCCTCGGCTTCCCAGCTCGTCTCCGAGCCGTCTGACGTGCCGAGCCTCCTCGGCCTCCCAGCTTGTCTCCGAGCTCCTGATGTGCCGAGCTTCCTCAGCCTCCCCCGATCAACAAAGAGCGGGGATCCCTTGCGTCCCGCAACGGATCCACGCATATTGCCACGGCGAGATATTCCCCATGATCTGCATCCCGCTCTAGCGCATCCCCCCCATTAATGGGCGTATCCCTCTATTAATGAGCGCATCCCGCCATTCAAGGCGAGGATAACGCTGGGGCATAACTGACAGCGGTGATCTCCCACCCGCTCTCTCTACGTGAGCTCTATATAAACCCTTCTCTCAGACGACTCAGGTATCTCGAATTTATTTCCAATACGCCGCTATTCTGTACTTATTCCTTGGCTCTAACTTGATCGTTGGAAGGTCCTATGGTGGTCACCCACCCCGGGACTTCTTTGCAGGTTGCTCGGCATCCAACATCAACCCATTAAGATCCACACTCAGCAACTCCCAATCAAATCTCAGCCGTCAAAGACCACCATCAAAGGATCGACGAAGGACAGCATCTGAAGGAGATCCTGGCCTCCATCAGTTGGCACCGTTTGTGGGAACGAAAGACTTTTTTTGTTCCACCATAAAATTTGATCTTCATCCCTCGACCTAATGGCCAGCGATGACCACAACGATTCGAATACGGGCCACCACAACGAAGGCAGGAGTGGCTCGTCTCCCCCTCCTAATGCCATCCACGCCCTGTCCGCTTGGATAGACAGGCTCGCGACGCTGGTGGATGCCTTCGTCTACGTTCAAGCGACGAGCCTTACCCACCAGACCGCGGCTCCCCATCCCCGGGGTAACGACGTCCGCCGAAGGACGGACGGGCGCACCCAGGCCCTCGATCTCCCTCACCCTCATTACAGCACCGGCGGGCCGACTCCGACCATCTTAACCCGCACGCGGCGATTGATTCCATGACCCGCTGGGCGCCGGACAACTCCACACCACGGTGCCAGGGAAGACCGGGCCATCGCTCCAATGCCCGTCGCGCGTTCTCTCCCCCTAAAGAGGTGTCGGTCAGCTCGCCAGCTTCCAGGCATGACCGACGCCTGCACTCTTGCCGGGATCGCGCGATCGATGAGCGCAGGGACTACTCGAGAAGGGCCTCACCGAGGATTTGAGACACCTGATAGAGCGAAATAGAAGACGCACCTTGGCACAAACTCGGAGCGGGGGTAGCCAACACTCCGACTGTGAGGAATCCTCAGGTTACCACCACCGCCTCAAAGCCCTCGAGAAGAAAATAGAAGGCAAATGCCGGGACGGACATGCATCCAGCGAAGCGGCCCGATACTCCGCCGATTCACTGACAAAGCCCTTTATGGAAGAGCTGCTGGCCGAGCATGTCTCATCCAGGAACAAGCCGCCAAAAGTGGTCCTCTTCGACGGGAAATCTGACCCGAAGGACCACCTCGACGCGTTTACGGAGGGCATGAGCTTCCATGATAACTACGACGCTGCCCAATACCGAGCTTTCCCCACCACCCTCATCCGGGCTGGCCGGGACTGGTTCTGAGGAATTATGCCATGCTCCATCTCGACCTTCGACGAGTTGGCTTCCCAATTCCTCGGTCATTTCGTCGGGAATCGATGGCATAAGAGGACGGTCGACTACCTGTTCACCATCAAGAGCGGAGACAAAGAATCCTTTAACGGATATGTTACCCGCTTCTATAACGCGCTCCTCGAGGTCCCTGAGCATCGTGATGAAACGGTCATCACCGCGCTAAGGTCGGGTCTTAGACATAAAGAGTGGCTCCGCTCTTTTGCATTAGCGCAACCTAAGACCATGGCCAAGGTGAAAGCTTGGACCGAGCGAGAAATCCAACTCGAGTTCGAGGTGAACTCATAACTGCCCCAGGCCGACCAACCAGCCAGAAATAAAAAGGACAGGGAGGAGAAGAAGAAGGCCGATCGTCTGAAGCCTTACTCCCCGAGGTTTCAGGAGTATACTCCACTGAACATCTCTCAGACCGAGCTGCTGGAGGAAGCTAAGGGTGAGAGATTCTTTAAGCTCCAGCCGGTCCCCCAAAGGGCAGGAAAATGCCTCCGCAGCCCATACTGCGCCTTCCATAAGATACAGGGCCTCCCAACCGAGAACTGCAAACAACTCCGTGACTACATCGAGAAGTTGATCCGCTCAGGCCACCCGACGAAGTACTTGAGGGACAAGAAGTAGGTGGAGTAGGAGCAAAATGATCAACCCCTCCCAGGAAATTAATGATCAGGAATATCATGGTCGTTACCTCGGATCCAGCTCGAGGAAGCGAGGGGAAACGCCATATCCTCCCAATCAGGGGAACAAGGGTTATGCCACACAAGAGGTGCAGGAGGGACGAGCCGATCACTTTCACCGATGAAGACCTCCACGGCATATCGTTCCCTCACAATGATCCATTCATAATAACGGTCAGAGTCCACTGTTATGAGGTCTAGCGGATATTAGTCGACTCAGGGAGCTCGGCGGATATCCTATTCCACGACCGCTTCCAGCGTATGTGGATAGGACCTCCAACCTCCGACCTACCTCCCATGTACTATCTGGGTTCACCAATCATTCTGTCCTTGCAGAAGGATTGGTCACCTTCCTCATCAACATCGGGGAAGCGGGCAATACGCGGACAGTACTAGTCGACATCACCAGCGGGTAGCCTCCTGCCCAACAACGCTGTGGATCAAAAGCCCTCATCACGAGGCCACTAAGAAGCTTCCTGCTCGGTCCATCCCTAGCGGGTAGCTTCCTGTTCATCTACGCTAAGGATCCAAATCCTTCTTCCCGACGCCACCGAGTAGTTTCCTGCTCGGTCCATCCCTAGCGGGTAGCTTCCTGCCCATCAACGCTAAGGATCTAAAGACTTCTTCACGAGGCGGTCGAGCAGCTTCCTGCTCGGTCCATCCTCAGCGTGTAGCTTCCTGCCCAACTTACGCTGTGGATCAAAAGCCCTCCTCTCGAGGCCACCGAGCAGCTTTCGGCTTGGTCCATCCCTAGCGGGTAGTTTCTTGCCCATCAACGCTAAAGATCTAAAGCCCTCATCGTGAGGCCGCCAAGAAATTTCATGCTAGCCCATCTGCAGTGGGTAGCTTCCTGCCCAACAATGCTGTGGATCAAAAGCCCACATCACGAGGCCGCCGAGCAATCTCCTGCTGGTCTATCTACAGCAGGTAGCTTCCTGCCCAACAACGCTGTGGATCCAAGGCCCTCCTCGTGAGGCTACCGAGTAACTTCCTGCTCGGTCATCCACCAGCGGGTAGCCTCCTGCCCAACAATGTTGTGGATCCAAAACCCTCCTCACGAGGCGACCGAGTAGCTTCCTGCTCGGTCATCCACCAGGGGGTAGCCTCCTGCCCAACAACGTTGTGGATCAAAAGCCTTCATCACGAGGCCGCCGAGCAATCTCCTGCTGGCCCATCTGCAGCGGGTAGCTTCCTGCCTAACAACACCGTGGATCCAAAGCCCGCCTCGCGAGGCGACCGAGTAGCTTCCTGCTCGGTCATCCACCAGCGGGTAGCCTCCTGCCCAACAACACTATGGATCCAAATCCTTTCCCACGAGGCGACCGAGTAGCTTCCTGCTCGGTCATCCACCAGCGGGTAGCCTCCTGTCCAACAATGCTGTGGATCTAAAGCCTTCCTCGCGAGGCGACCGAGTAGCTTCCTGCTCGATCATCCACCAACGGGTAGCCTCCTGTCCAACAACGCCGTGGATCAAAAGCCCTCATCATGAGGCCGCCGAGCAATCTCCTGCTGGCCTATCTGCAGTGGGCAGCTTCTTGCCCAACAACTCTGTGGATCCAAATCCCTCCTCGCGAGGCGACCGAGTGGCTTCCTGCTCGATCATCCATTAGTGGGTATCCTCCTGCCCAACAACGATGTGGATCAAAAGCCCTCATCTCGAGGCCGTCGAGCAATCTCCTGCTGGTCCATCTTCAGCGGGTAGCCTCCTGCTCAACAACGCTGTAGATCCAAAGCCCTCCCCATGAAGCGACCGAGTAGCTTCCTGCTCGGTTATCCACCGGCGGGTAGCCTCCTGCCCAACAACGCTGTGGATCCAAAGCCCTCCTCGCGAGGCGACCGAATAGCTTCTTGCTCGGTCATCCACCAGCGGGTAGCTTCCTTCCCAACAACGTTGTGGATCAAAAGCCCTCATCACGAGGCCGCCGAGCAATCTCCTGCTGGCCCATCTGCAGCGGGTAGATTTCTGCCCAACAACGCTGTGGATCCAAAGCCCTCCTCGCGAGGCGACCGGGTAGCTTCCTGCTCAGTCCATCCGCAGTGGGTAGCTTCCTGCCCGTCAATGAAGCGGATCTAAATGCCCTCCTCACGAGGTCGCCGAGCAGATTCTTGCTCGGCCCATCAATCAGTTCAGACTCGATGCGCGATCGCCACCTCGACTCGGGAGAAAGGGAGGATATCGACTTTCCTACACTTGAGTATCATTCGACTCGACGAGTGATCGCCACCCCGACTCCAGGGAAAGGGAGGGTACCGACCTTCCTACATTTGTCTATCATTCGACTCACACACGACGCTCGAGCACCGATCTAACACTCGCGAGACGAAAAGTATACGAGCTAAAGTACTTGTGCAGCGAGCAGACATTTGGGCAAAGGAAAAATGAGTACTTTATTTATAACCAAAAATAAATACAAGGTATTCTGGGCTCCTCAGCCTCACAAAAATACCCGGAGGCTTACAAAAATTTTGAAAAAGAAAAAAATCCCCAAGGAAAGCTCTGGCCGTCGGCTCGGGGAGGATCTCGCCCTGCTCGACGCCGACGTTGGGGACCAAAACTGTGACCTCTGGGTCGGTGCTTCCACCGGCAGCCTCACTCCCAACGGCCACCCCGGCAACTTCCCCCTGCGGCTCTTCCTCGGCCATGGGATATTTAGTGCGGAGCTCGCTGATATCGACCTCCGGCGCAAACTACTTGATGACGTCGAGTGCGCTGTGCCAAACGACAGCCGCGGATTCGGCAAGATCGGCGTAGAATTGGTCCGACGCCTTGCACGCCTCTATGGCCTTCTCCGCTCGGCACTCGGTGAGCTTCACCGAGTCCAGAGCCACCCGGACATCCCTCTTGAGGGCGTCCCTCGACTTCTTCACTGAGTGGTAAAAGCCGTTCACCTCCTCCAACTTGGCCTGAATAGCCCGGTTGGACTCGTCCAGAAGCCGATGAGACTCTTTCAGCTTGGAGTTTGTCAGCCCCTCAGCGATCAGACAAGTGTCGAGGAGGGCCACCTTCTCCTCCGCTTGCCGCAGTTGGATGCGAAGTTCCTCCTCCTGCTTGGAGGACTCGCCCGCCTTTTTCATAGCCAGGGCTACCTCCTCGGACTCCATGGCGACGAGGAGCACGCAGTGGTGGAGAACCTGAAGAAAGAAACACATGGGTTAGAAAGCTCAAACCGAAGAAACACGACTTAAAATAATTTCTGAAAAAATTCGAGAACCGACCTGAACCGCCTCCTGGGCTATGGCGGCCACCTGGGCCTTCATGGTTCCCCAAGGTATTTAAACCCCGGCAGCCTGCTCTATGTCGGAAAGCAGTCTGTCGGTGACGGAGAGCCCCGAGGGCACCTCAATGCAGGAGTTGCCCTCCTGCACTGGGATCCTGGTAGAAGGCGCCCGACATACCATCCTCTTATGTCTCTTGAGGGGGGCTTCGGTGGGCTCAGCCTACTCCTCCTCCTCTCTCGCCTGGGGTGCCGGGTCCCACGTATGCTTATGAATCCCCTACCCCACGACATTATTCTGGGGCTCGGGGAACGATGGAAGGCTTAGACGGTGGAGTTAACCTCGGTGCTAAACTCGGACAGGGTCGGGACGAGCTTGCATCCCCGGCCTTCTTTCCCTGGGTCTTGGTGGCCAAGGCGGCTAGGATTTTCGCTCGGTCCATAGGCTCTGCAAAGAAAGGAACATAACAAACAAAGGGGGTTAGCAATGCCAAAATAGCAAAGGAAACTTAGTAAGGTCTAGACAGATCGACGAAAGCCCTAACTTGCCCAAGAAATGCGCAGGACTGAGCTTAGCCCAGCTTAGTGCCTGCTCGGACAGCATGACATCCGCCCGTTGGATCGGCTCCCACTGGGACACTACCCTTGCTTCGGGGGAAGTCGACTGCTTTGCCCTCGGGCAGTCGGCCCTGTGCCACTGTATAGGCACAGCCCAATCTTCGCTCTCGGACAGCCCGATGAATATAAACTTCTCCTTTCATTCATGGATGGAAGAAGGGACGGCTACTACCCCCGACCCGGCCACTCTGCCCTTGCGTTTTTTGAATGAGAAATACACCCAGCTTGGCTCATCCTTACTGGTGCCGGGGTGGTTCTTATAACACAGGAAAGGGACAAAGAGAGTCAAGTTGAAGGGGAAATTTCAAGTTTTAACCGGAACAGAATCCCGAGAAGAATTCTCCACGAGTTTGGAGCTAGCTGGCCCGGGGTGAGATGAATGAAACGAAGAACCACGCAGACCTCAGTTGGGAAGGGCAAACGCATTCCTGCTCCAAACGCTTCCAAATACAGGGCAATCTCCTTGCCCTGCACCTAGTCTGCCCGCTCGCCCTCTCTAGCTAAACGGAGGGAATAGTTAGAGGGGATGTAGAGTCGAGCCTGAATTTCGGAAAGCTCGTCCAGACTCTTCAAAATGGAGGGCGCATCACGGGTGTTCCCGATGCGCACCTTGAGAGCCCTTGTTGCCACCCGACGGCGAGCGACGAGGGGGCCCTGACTCTTGGGGGTGAACCTGACATGGAGGATAAAGAAGAAGAAGAACCCTCTTGGCTATCTGAAGCTGAAGAGGAGGAAGACCCACTGGACTCGACCCCAACAACGGGAACCTTATCGCCCGACTCTACCCTTACTATCTCTACGGACTCCTCAGATGAAGACATCAAACCTGATTCAAAGGAAGGGACTCACCGAGGTAAAATCAACAAGGGATCCGATCTAAAAGAAGGAGCACCGGGCAATCTTCAGCAATGAAAGAGAATTGAGCAAAATATTAACCCTAAGATGGTCCCCTCCTATTTATACACCCCAAAGGGGAACATCCTACAACCCTGATAAATTCCCGCCAAAATGAAACGTCGTGCCTAACGACCGGCAGGGCTCCACATGGCGATCGGCCATTGGGGACGTCTTTTCGACTGCAGGAGTCAGAGACAGCTTGTCAATTCCACCAACCGGCGTCCGACACATGGCCCATATCCCAACCGGCGATCGGCTGGAACGACACCCCTCTTTAAAGCGCGATCATTTTATTGATCCGCTGACGCCATCGGGGATACGCGTGAAGATTTAGACGAACGACGAGACGACACGTAGGCCCAAAGATCGAAATGACGTAACCACCAAACGCCATGCCGTTCCCGGGCGATCCGAGTTATGATTCCTTGGCGCCAACATGAACGAAAGAAAACCGAGCAGGCCACTCTCAACCCGACCCATGAATAGGTCGGAACGAGAGTGGGGGGCTAATGATGATGCTCACAAGTTGTGTCTCCTCAGATTAAGACACGTGGCGAATGACGTGTCCCGAAGGCTACGGAGGTGGAATAGATGGGTTGTATTTTAAGGATTCCTCGGGATCCCCTTCTCGAGGAACGTATCCGACCTTTCGAGAGACCTCTCTGAATACATACCACCTTCATCTAGGAAACTACTAGCAGCTCGTCTTTGAGCTTTCTCAGTCTCCTTGCTCGTCTCCGAGCCATCTGACGTGCCGAGCTTCCTCGGCCTCCTAGCTCGTCTCCGAGCCATCTGACGTGCTGAGCCCCCTCGGCCTCCCACCTCGTCTCCGAGCCTTCTGACTTGCCGAGCCCCCTCGACCTCCCAGCATGTCTCTGAGCTCCTAATGTGCCGAGCTTCCTCGGCCTCCCCTGATCAACCAAGAGCATGGATCCTATGCGGCCCGCAACGGCTCCGCGCATATCGCCAGGGCGAGATATCTGCCTCCCCACGATCTGCGTCCCGCGCTAGCGCATCCCCCCATTAATGGGCGTATCCCCCATTAATGCGCGCATCCTGCCATTCAAGGCGAGGATAACGCTAGGGCGTAACTGACGGCGGTGATCTCGCACCTACTCGTTCCACGCAACCCCTATATAAACCCCTCTCTCAGACGACTCAGGTATCTCGAATTTATTTCCAATACGCCGCTACTCTGCACTTATTCCTCAGCTCTAACTTGATCGTCGGAGGGTCCTACGGTAGTCACCTACCCCGAGACTTCTTTGCAGGTAGCTCGGCATCCAACATCAACCCATTGAGATCCACACTCAGCAACTCCTAATCAAATCTTAGCCGTCAAAGACCGCCATCAAAGGATCGACGGAGGACAACATCTGAAGGAGATCCCAGCCTCCATCAGGTTCCTTAGCTAATAACTCCTGATGAATAATGTTTGCTTGTTATTTATTGATCTATTTACCATGTTAATGTTATGCCGACTTCCATATCTGCTTTTCATGATACTGGATGACTGAAAATAATCTTTATGGACGAAACTCATTAAGGAAAATTGTTCTCCCTTCCTTTTCAACGTTTAATATTTGGGAGACACATGTTGCCATAAAAATTGCATTAATAAGATGCTTTTTGATCTAGGAAGTATTTAGAAACAAAAAAATCAAAATTCAATGGTTACAGAAAGAAGCACCAAATTCATCATATGGTTGTCTGAAACCTTTAGTGCGAGATTCATGTTTAGTTGCCAAACGAATCTGTTATGACCCGGAAAAGGCACGTGACTAGCACTTGAATCATGTGAAGTCTATAGGATCCCACCTAATTCAAGTAAGCAAAAAACCCAGAAATCTAAACCTTTTTAGGGGAAAATAGTGGAGGTGCAGTTTTGAAAAAATGGTATAATGAAATCAAGTTCTTTCTTTAAAATATATAAGTAATAATATATGAAAAACAGAATCCTTGTATTTAACTTGAAAACATTTTCATCATTTAAAATTTGGGTAGCACCTCCTTTGTAATTTTTAACCCAAAAACGAATACAAGCAATAATATATACAGCATCCCTAAGCGGGAGCTAACTCTTCGCCAATTGGCAGAAACAATCACGTAATAATGTAAAATATACAACGCCGAAGGGCGAGGATCAAAACACAGAAAGAAAGCAAGAAAACTAAAGTATCATCAAGAAAATACAAATAATAATGAATACATTAGCGCGACTCTAAGGCCGACAGAATATACAACAAAGGTTTCTAAGTCCACGAATATATATAGTCTGGTTGATGGAGATTTTAATTTGATACAACTGAAATGAAATACACAAGTATATAGTGGGGGTCATGATGCAAGGTGTCCGACCTATCAATGCAATCATCCTGAAGGAAGTGATATGCCAGCAAGCCGCAACGGAACCTGTGCGGCCAACCTGCAAGAAAACTGTGGCACAACGGGGGTAAGTTGCCAACTCGTGAGTAGAAGACATCACCGAGAAGAATCCGAATGTATGACGATCTCCTAGATCATACAGTACGATACAGTAAAATAGTAGCATGATAACATCGAGTAACAGTAGAGGTAATAATATAGACATATGTGTAAAGTCAAGTACTCGTGTTCGTGTCGTGAAGTAACTACATGTTATATGTATTATGTATGAATGCATCATTAAAAGGGTGCGTCCAGCAACGACACAGAAAAATCAGGATAAACCTGAGTGCCAAGTATCGACACTCGAAAATATCATGAAAACCGTGTCCATCGGCGACACAAAATCCTTCAATCTCGGGCTCCGTCAGTCCGGATCGGCCCATATCATTACATCTCACGACTACGGTCGGTATCCTCCGGATATCCGCCGAGCCAAAATTCACCGGTCGGTAGTGCTCCCCTACCGGGCTCAACGTCTCTCTATATGGCCTTCTTGCCCCGGGATACCGCACCGGATCCACCATGTACCCGCAGATGGTGCATTCCCCCTCCTCGAATCGGGTATGTATACACACGTGGCTCAAGAACCAAGAAAATTCATGGTGGACGCCACACATCATATTACGAGAAATTGCAATTTTCTTTTAAAAAATTATAATCATGAGTTTATAAATATCATTTGCGGTTTCCCCAAATCTAGAAATCACATGAACATGGAAATCTCCAAAAGAAACACAATCTATGAGTATACAATGAGATAGTAAATACCAACATAAAGCCAATGATCAGTGCATAACTAGAATGTATGGATGCAAATGCATGTGATATCTAAGAAGAAATACAATATCTACATTAGCATTTCAGATATGTAAGACAATACTACTTCTACAGATTGTCGGATTATATGAATGAAATAAAGGTTCTCTAGTATATACATGGCATGGCAATTACCGATGATGATGTGTGTGAGCCGTCAAAAAAGTGTATGTGCAATATACGCATCATCGGTAATCTTGCATGTGTTCTAGCAGACGAGATCATAGTAGCTAAAGAAAACACATGTATATATGCAATGCAATGAGAACAACATGAATATAACGGAAAATGAATAGTAAACGTAACATTATAGAATATACATATTCGTATACGAGTCATACAGTTTTAGTGTTTGAAATAGCACGAATCGTGTTTTTTTTAGAAAAGTAGGGACTACGATATTTTTGAGAAAAGATATTTTCTTTGAAAATCCGTAGCTTTCTTCAGATTGTCTTTTGTAAACACTCACGATTCGTTAGTTTGAAAATAGGTATGACTCGAGCCTATCCTAGCATCTACCTAAACAATTAAAAGACCAAACTAAGAACCTAGTCGGAGTGATAAGAAAATCTAAATATATTCCGAGTCGATATATCTAGTAGTCGGCGATCCAGCCTCATAGCATCACGTACGATATAGTACATTGTACGACATTCTCGAGTCAAGGGTGCAGATCAATCATCATATATACCTCGTACGGTAATATCCATTGTACGACATCCCCAAAATCGAGGGTACGGGTCAAATATCACATATATATCATCATTCATACGGTATCATACATCATATTATATCAAAATCATGGGTACGAATCTAAGGTCTCGTACAATCTATTATTTCATCGAGTCATATGTTATCGCACGTTTTGTATAAATCGCCCAACAATCTTTTAATATATCATATCATATACGGTGTCTTGACTCAATCACATATCATAACCTCATGGTATCATGCCCGATCATATCGACTCATAACCATTCAACATATATTATCCTCATCTCACGTGTATATGTACACACACACACACACATATTCAAACACACACGCATATATATACATATATACGCATATACACACGTATATCATATACCAAGTGTATGTGTGCGTGTGCGTGCGTGTGTGGTAACGACATATAACCTAAGGTCTCCTAGAAACTCTATTTTCTAGGTATCCAGGTCTCGCATAAACATATATATAATATACGAAAATCCTATCCTACGGTTGCGGGGGTGCTATACGCTATCCACCCGACTTCCCCCGTAGATATACATCTACTCACCCCGATCCTCGCTTGTCGAAGTTGATTACGCCACGCTCTCCTCATCGTCCCGAAGTCCATGCCGAGGTACCTACAGTTTCAAATACGCCGTATTGTAAAACAAGAATCAAATACAAGAAAAGCCAATACGGCACACGAAACACACATAGGTTAAAACCTATGGTCTACGCATGCAAAAACAACCAAATAACTCTCGTCGTCGACGTACAAACGTCCAACGACTGAGATAAGACACAAATATCGAAACTCAAGTTACTAAAAACCATAAAACCAAAACAGCAACTTAGGAAAACAGCTCCAGTTTTTGCCTCAGGTAATTTGGGACTAAACAAACAATATAGGGGCTAGGTTACAAGGTAAGTGAGCTATAGAACAAACCCCAACACCCAAGCCCACACAATGGCTGGCGAGATAAGCAAAAAGTCCGCCGTCGCCGGTTGGGAAGAGGAATTTTGGGTTCATACTTCTGTGGTGGTCCTATGGTGGTCTAACTAGGTCAAATTAGTTGTTTGATTTTCTCAGAATCATTCCAAATTGCTCCAGATTCCCTGTAGTCCTCAAGGGACAAAGAAACCGACATCGGAAAGTCTAAGGTTCAAGTTTGGGGTTTTGGTCTCAGGTTTAGATCATAAAATACCAACACTACAGGGGTTTAGTCACTATCTAATTCTCAATTTCACCTTCACACATCAAGAAATCACCTAACGCTCAACTAGAAATTTTCAACGACCACTAAACCTCATCTAAACAACTCTAAATTACTACAGGAGTTAAGAAAACTTAAATTCTAAACTAAAGATGTAGGATTTACCTCATTTGGCAACTCTAGGATTTTCTTGAGTTGCCTAAAGTGCTCAAAGTCTTGACTTGATGTCTCCATAGGGCTTGTAGTGAGGTTGTGCACATTTTTTATGAAGGGAGTATGAAGTTTTGGCTTGATTTTTGAGGTGGTTGTAGTTGATAGAAAGGAGGTGGAGGGTGAGGAGAATGAAATGAAGAAGAAAGAAGATGAGGAAATGAAGTGATAAAGGATGAAGGCAACTAAAGAAATGTGTAGAAGTTTCTCCATTTCTCTCTCTCTCTCTCTCTCATGGTCCCCATGCTTCATGCCACCCTCTCTCTTTCTCTTATTTTTCTATTTATTTTTTATTTCTAATTGAAACCAAAATTAATAAGCAACTAAACAAAACCTAGCCATGGTTCAAAAAAAATGTGACAAATGTTTTGCAACCTAATTTGTTGCATGTCATATGCACAAACAAGAGTAATGCATAATTAATGAAATATTAATCAAGTTTAGTATTAACATAGAATACAATTAATTATTTAAAAATCTATAAATGCTCAACTCACATAATTTCTTTCAAAAAAATCAATAATTCAAGTTAATTTTCCAAATATTTCCCAATTTATCGGTATATAATTATACCCTTTCAGTAAAACTAATTCTCATACTTAATAATATTCATGAAATTTATTATTTTAATTATTTAAATTCTAAAAATAATATATTATTTTCCTGAAATGTTATAGAATCTATTGCTATTTTTCCGCATAGAATGAAACTATTGTTTGGTCAAGAAATTATAGACAAAACAGTCGCAATCTTGTAAATGAAGTAAATGTTTGTCTTTGTGAGTCATAACGCCTATATCATAATATCATGTTGTTTTATTTTAATAGATGAGATTACTATAGCAACTCACACAATACAAATGAAGTTAGACCGAGTTGTCTTCTATGAATAACCTTCCCGACAGTCATTAAACTCCGTACATAAAGCATCTTTCAGTAGATTTGTTAATATATTACCAAAAGAGATATCTCTCCACACCCAAATTGTCTACAATATCATGTTGTCGTTCTCGATCCCAAAACTGTTCTCTCCGCTCGAGCTAGCTAGTTTACCTTTGCCTTAGCATTGGCCGCAAGCTGAGGCAAACAAATACGGGAGTCCAATTTGGATGAAACTAATCACCACCTCGATCTCGGAAAAGATGTCATATGTCATGACAACAAGAGTTTTATTACCTACCCGTTGGCTAAACCTATTCCGTTCCAATAGAATGCAAGACTTATTAAATACAATATCTCTAATTATTCTCTTATGAGATACTAAAGACATAATAGAAAAATTCATCGATGACGAGTGTATTACGCGATAGGGTTGCAACATAACATGGTATTGATATACCGTCTTCACATTGCACTCTTCTTGATGAGCCAATTAACATATGTACAAATATATCTAGCTCAAAATAGAATATCCAAACCATAGGAACGAAGCAAAAATTTTTTTTTGGGTCCCTCCCTCCCTCTCTCTCTATATAATTCGGATAGGATCCTATCAGAAGGATTTCAAAAAAATTCTTCCTACATTTTCAACATTAAATTGGATTTGGGATGTGTGATAAAAATTATGAATAAAAGTTTTCATTTATTGTTAAACATAACATAATTAAATGCACAAATTCCAAAATTAATCTAATGGTGAAAAAATGGGAAGAATTTATTTTTTCATATCCTTCCGATAGAATCCTAGTCGAACTCTCCCTCTCTCTCTCTCTCTCTATATATATATAGAGAGAGGGGGGGGGGGGGAGAGAGAGAGAGCACGCGCACGTCTGTGGCTGAGTGTAGAGAAGTTCTATATGTTTCTACGCGTTTTAAAAAACCTGGAGATAATGAGATATCACCATGCCCAAGAAACCCTAGACTGCGATATGGAAAAACAAAAATCGAAATCAAATTGATTTTGAAATTAAAGTAAAAGAGCCATGATCGAGAGAGAGAGAGAGAGAGAGAGAGAGAGAGAGAGAGGTTTTCAGGTTGAGATTAGGGTAGAGATCTAGGAGAAACCCTAGACGAGTCGAGCGAGAGATCCAAGGTTAAGCGAGAGAGAGGAAATCACCACGGGAGAGCCATGGAGATGGATGGTGATGGAGCTTCGGATCTCCTTCAGATGTTGTCCTCCGTCGATCCTGTGATGGTGGTCTTTGACGGTTGAGATTTGGTTTGAGGCTTGTTGAGCGTGTGGATCTCAATTGGTTGGCGTTGATGCTGAGTTATCTGCAAAAGAAGTCCCGAGGTAGGTGACCACCGTAGGGCCCTCCGACGATCAAGTTAGTGCCGAGGAATATTGGTAGAGTAGTGGCTTATTGGAATCAAAATAGCGTTATCTGAGTCGTCTGAGAGGGTTTTTTTTATAGTGGTCGCATGGAGCGAGCAGGTGCGAGATATTCATCGTCAGTTACGCCCCTGACGTTACGCCTGTGTGAATGATAGGATCCCTCCATTAATGACGGGATACGCTCATTAATGGGGGCATGCGCCAGCGTGGGATGCGGGACGTAGGGTGGCTGTTATCTCGCTTTGGTGGGATACGCGGAGCCGTTGTGAAAGCGCTAGAGATCTGCTTTCTCATTTGATCGGGAGAGCTGGGGAGGCTTAGCTCGACGGATGGCTCGGAGACGAGCCGGGAGCCGAGGAAGCTCAGCTCTGCAATAGCTCGGAGGCGAGCAAAAGAGGAGGGGTGCAAGTTCGACTACCAGATTGCTCATGGGCAAGAAGTGGAGTGCCCATACTAATCTTACATCGGTAGTCCCCAGGAGTCTAGTGGGCTGTCATGGGTGACGCGTCATTTTCCACATGTCGTAATTTGAGGAATTCCTACTTATGAGCATCATCATTAGCCCCTCACTCTCATTCCGACCTATTTATGGGTCGGGTCGAGAATGTCCTGCTTGGTTTTTATTGGCCCAGTCTGATGCCGAGAATCATTAGTACGGATTTTTCGGGGCGACGTGGCGTGAGGCAGTTGCGTCGTTTTGATATTTGAACCCACGTGGCACCTCCCCTAGAGCTTAGATCGTTCCTTGTATCTCCGACGATATCAGCGGATCAGTGAAATGATTGCACCTTAAAGAGGGTGCGCCGTTTCGCTCGTTCTTCTGTTGGGCTCCAGGCCATGTGTCCGGCGTAGGTTGGCGGACACGACAGGCTGTCGCTGTCACCTGCAATCGAAAGGACGTCCCTAATGGTCGATCGCCACGTGGAGCTCTGACGGCTGGCAGGCGCGATGTTTCATTTTGGCGGGAATCGATCTAGGCCGTTGGATGCTTTCTTTAGAGTGTATAAATAGGAGGAGGCCCCCTAGGGCCAACACTTCTACCTTAATTTACTTCCATAGTCAAAGATTGCTCGACGCTCTTTCCTTTAAGATCGGATTACCCGTGCTTTTTTCTCGACGAGCCCATTCCTTTAAATCAGGTTAGATGCCTTCATCTGAGGAGTCTGTAGAAGTAGTTAGGGTAGAGTCGGGCGATGAGGCTCCAGTTGTTGGAGCCGAGTCCAGCGGGTCTTCCTCGCCCCGGCTTCAGATAGCTGAGAAGGTTCTACTGCTGCGTCATCTGTGCCGGGTTTGCCCCCTAGAGCTAGGGCTGCTTGTGTCGTTCGTTGACGGGCGGTGATAAGGGCCTCTATGGTGCTCATCGGGAATGCCCACGATGCACCCTCCGTCTTGAGGAATGTGGACGAGCTTACCAAGATTCGGGCTTGATTACATATTCCCTCCAACTATTCACTTCGCTTAGCTAGAGAGGGTGAGCGGGCGGACCAGGTGCAGGGCAAGAAGATCGCCCTGTATTTGGAAGCATTCTGGGCCAGAATGCGTATGCCCTTCTCAGCCGAGGTATGTGGGGTGCTTCGTTGCTTCCATCTTGCCCTGGGCCAGCTAGCGCTGATCTCGTGGAGAATCCTCCTCGGGTTTCTGGTTCGGTTGAAAATTGAAAACATGCCCTTCAGTTTGACCCTCCTCGTTTGCTTCCTCTGTTATAAGAATCACCCTGGCACCAACAAGGTTGAGTCGACCTGGGTGCATTTTTCCTTCAAAAAACGTAAGGGCGAGGTGGCCGGGTCGGGTGTGGTAGCCGTCCCTTCTTCCATCCATGAATAGAAGGAGAAGTTCATATTTGTCGAGCCACCCGAGGGCAAGGATTGGCCTGTGCCTACACAGTGGCACAGGGCCGACTGCCCAAGGGCAAACCGTCATCTTCACCCGAGGCAAGAGTGGGAGCCGATCCAGCGGGACGCTGTCCTGCTTTCTGAGCAGGCTCTGAGCTGTGCTGGGCTCAGCCTTGCGCGCTCTTTGGGTAAGTTAGGGCCGTAGACGATCTATTTAGACTTTGATAAATTTTCCTTGCCCTTTTCAGCGTCACTAACTCTCTTTTGTGTATTCTCCCTTTGCAGAACAAATGGTCTGATCTAAGTTCTTAGCTGCTATGGCCGCAAAGGCCCTGAAGAAGACCGAGGGTGGAAGTTCGTCCTGACCCGGTCCGAGTTCGGCCTCGAGGTCAACTCCTCCGAGCAAGCCTTCCGCTGCGCCCCGAGCCCTGAAAGACGGCCGCGGGGGAAGCCAGGAGCATCCACAGAACCTGATGCCCCGGGTGAGGGAGGAGGAGGAACCCACCATCGTTCCCTTCAAAAGGAAAAAAAAGAACGATCTCTCGGGCGCCCTCCACCGGAATTCCAGTGCAGGAACGGGACTTCTGCTACGGGGTGCCCTCAGGGCTCTCCGTCGCCGACAGCCTGCTCTCTGACATGGAGCAAGCGACTGGGGGTAAGATTTCCCACAGGACCCTGAAGGCCTAGGTGGAAGCCATTGCTTAGGAGGCTATTCAGGTCGGTATCCATTTTCCTTTAAGAATTTTCTTAAGTATCCTTTTTTTTTAGTTTGAACTTTTCTAACTCCTTTTGCTGCTTTCCTCGGGTCCCCCATCACTGCGCCCTCATTGTCAGTATGAAATCTAAGGAGATCGCTTCGGCCATGAAGAAGGCAGGCGAATCATCCTCGCGGGAGGAGGATCTGCGCCTTCGGCTACAACAGGCGGAGGAGAAGATAGCCGCCCTCGAAATCCGGGTGGTCTCCGAGGAGCTGACGAACTCCAAGTACAAGAAATCTCATCGACTTCTCAGTGAATCCAACCAGGCTATCCAGGCCAAGTTGGAGGAGGTTGGTAACCTCTATAATGTAATGAAGAAGTCGAGGGAAATCAGCAGGAAGGACGCTCGGGTGGCGCTCGAGGCCGTGAAGCTCGCCGAGGTCCGAGCGGTGAAGTCCGTAGAGAGGTATAAGGCGTCGGACCAGTTCTACGCCGACCTCGCCGAATCCTCGGTCATCGTTTGGCACAAGAATCTTGACGTCGTCAAGGTGTCAATGCCGGAGTTTACCGACGGTGAGCTCCGCGCTAAGTACCCGCTTTCCGAGGATATGCCACAGGGGGCAGCCGCCGAGGTGGCCACAGGGGGCGAAGCCGTCCAAGAGACCAAAGCTCCGGCCCCCGAGAGCAGAGTCGAGCATAGTGAGTCCCGGCGGAGCCCACAGCCTGAGCTTTCTTCCCTTGGGAGCTTTTTTTTTTCTTTCTAAAATTTTGTAAGCCTCCGGGCATTTTTGTAAGGCGGAGGAGCCCAGAATACCTTGTAAAATTTTGGAATATAAATAAAGTTGAGCTTATTTTCCTCTGCATGACTGTCTACTTTCTGCGTGAGTACTTTAGCTCGTCAGTCCTCTTCTTATTTGAATTTTCATTCTGCTGCAAGTGTTAGGCCGTAGGTCATTGCCCGGCTTTTTAGATGACGATCGCGCGTCGAGTGTTAGTCGAATAATATCCAAGTGTAGGAAGGTCGGTACCCTCCCGCTCCCCGGAGTCGAGCTGGCGGTCGTTCATTTAGCGTGAGTCAAAAAAATACCCGAGTAGGAAGGTCGGTATCAGTCCATACCTTGGAGTCGAGGTGATGACCACGTGTCTTAGCATGAGTTGAAAATCAGCCAAGCTAGAATAGGTCGATATTGACTGATTCCTCCTTTATGTGGGTCCTAGATCCGCATCTTCATAGGGTAGGAATCTACCCCTCGGAGATTAGCTAAGCAGGAATCTGCACGGTGGACTCTGTAGGAGGGCTTTAAATCCTTAGCGTTGATGGGTAGGAAGCTACCCGTTAGGGATGGACCGGGCAGGAAAGTTGCTCGGTGGCCTCGAGAAGAGGGCTTTAGATCCTTAGCGTAGATGGGTAGGAATTTACCCGCTAGGGATGGACCGGGCAAGAAGCTGCTCGGTGGCCTCGAGAGGAGGGCTTTAGATCCTTAGCATAGATGGCTAGGAAGCTACCCGCTAGGGATGGACCGGGCAGGGAAGCTGCTCGGTGGCCTCGAGAGGAGGGCTTTAGATCCTTAGCGTAAATGGGTAGGACGCAACCCGCTAGGGATGGACCGGGCAGGGAAGTTGCTCGGTGGTCTCGAGAGGAGGTCTTTAGATCCTTAGCGTAGATGGGTAGGAAGCAACCCGCTAGGGATGGACCGGGCAGGGAAGTTGCTCGGTGGTCTCGAGAGGAGGTCTTTAGATCCTTAGCGTAGATGGGTAGGAAGCTACCCGCTAGGGATGGATCGGGCAGGGAAGCTGCTCGGTGGCCTCGAGATGAGGACTTTAGATCCTTAGCGTAGATGGGTAGGAAGCTATCCGGGATGAACCGGGTAGGGACGCTGCTCGGTGGCCTCGAGAGGAGGGCTTTAGATCCTTAGCGCAGATGGACAGGAAGCTATTCGCTAGGGATGGACCAGGCAGGAAGCTGCTCGGTGGCCTCGAGATGAGGGCTTTAGATGCTTAGCGTAGATGGCAGGAATCTACCCGCTAGGGATGGACCGAACAGGAAGCTGCTCGGTGGCCTTGAGAGGAGGGCTTTAGATCCTTAGCGTAGATGGGTAGGAAGCTACCCGCTAGGGATGGACCGGGCAGGAAAGCTGCTCGGCCGCCTAGCGAGGAGGGCTTTGAATCCACAATGTTGTTGGGCAGGAAGCTACCCGCTGCAGATGGGCCAGCAGGAAATTGCTCGGCGGCCTCATCATGAGGGCTTTTCATCCACAGCGTTGTTGGGCAGGATGCTACCCGCTGGTGGATGATCGAGCAGGAAGCTACTCGGTCGCCTCGTGAGGAGGGCTTTAGATCTGCTATTTATACGTGCATCCGAGCTTCCTTTACTTGAGTGAAGGGCGTGCTCTTGCTTGACGGGCATAAAGCTACCCACCAGCCTTGCGGGATGTTTTTAGTATGGAAACAAAAAGAAGCGGTTTAGATCGCAGGGAAGCAAGAATCTTTATTATAAACAAAATACAGATTCATTGATACAGTTTAAACTTTTCTGTGTTGAATGACCGGATTTAGCGGCAGTCCCTGTTGCTTGGACTTGGGTCAGTCGGCGATGACCATGATCTGTCCGATCGTCAGCTCTCCGTCTTTAATTTGACCGGCTTTCCCCCTATATGCTTAACATTTATCTTGCAGGTACTTTGCCAACTGACCAGAGCGGATTAGCTCCTCGATGTAATCACGCAGCTATTTATAATCCTCGGTCGGATGTCCTTGCGTCCGATGATAGGCACAATACGGGCCTCGAAGCCGTTTGCCCGTCCATCGAGTAGATGTCGGGAGCCTGAAGAACTCTTTTCCCTTAGCTTCCTCCAGCAGCCCGGTCTGGAAAATTTTTAGAGGAGTGTACTCCTGGAATCTCGGGGAGTAAACTTTCAGACGATCGTCTTTCCTTTTCTCTTCCCTGTCCCTCTTTTCCCGGTCAGCTTGGTTGCTTCCGGGCATGTTGGAGTTCACCTCGGACTCGAGTTAGACTTCTCGCTCGGTCCACGCTTTCACTTCGGCCATGGTCTTAGGTTACGCCAATGTAAAAGAGTGGAACCACACTTTGTGTCTAAGATCAGACCTCAGCGCAGTGATGACCATTTCGTCGCGGTGCTTGGGCACCTCCAGGAGAGCATTGTAGAAGAGAGTGACATACCCTTTGAAGTATTACCCGTCTTGGCTCTTGACAGTGAATAAATAGTCGAATGTCTTCTTCTTCCGTCGGTTCCCGACGAAATGGCCAAGGAATTGGGTAGCCAGCTCGTCAAAGGTGGAGATGGAGAACAGCGTAAGCTCCCGGAACCAGTCCCGGCTGGCCCGGATTAGCGTAGTGGGGAAAGCTCGGCATTGGACCGCATCCGAGTTATCTTAGAAGCTCATGCCCGCCGTAAATACATCCAAATGGTCCTTTGGGTCGGATTTCCCTTTCGAAGAAGGCCACTTTGGGCAGCTTGTTCTTGGACGAGATGTGCTCAGCCATCAGCTCTTCTATAAAGGGCTTTGTGAGTGAATCGGCGGAATATCGGGCCCCTTCGCCGGACTTTTGGCTATCTCGTCGTATGCCTTCGATTTTCTTTTCGAGGGCTATGAGCCTGTTTATCGCCGAAAGACGCGAGACAAATCCGGGATGGATCGTCTTGCCTAAATTTGGGGGCAGATGCTGTTTGGTTTTATCCGTCCACCTCTCCGAAGATACCAAGTTGATTTATGGCACCGTATATTGGAGGTTTGGATGGATGTGGCCGTTGTAGCAGACTTTGTCAGATTCCCCTTCGCTTGCAAGGGTTTTTTGATTGTGAGGACGCTCTTCCCTGCAGGTGCAAGCCCCTGCAGTTAATTACGTTATCGGGTTACGATAACCACTTTCTCCTTCTCCAGAAGTTCACTTCGTGTCGTGTGTGTTTGTTTTATTTTTGGTTACCCGTGGATTGTATATGGAGACTAATTTATGTTGTCACCCGTAGGGCGTGGCTTAGTCCAAATCCGCATATTCTAGACTTGGGTTTAACGATCGTTAATCTTGTATTAGATTAAGATCAACTCAAACGTTTGTTGAGGATATGTTAATCTAATTTTAGACTGAGATCTACTCAACAAGATATTCTTTAGTTTATAGGGACATTGCGGTCCGCACTTTAGTTTTTAGGGACGTTGCGGTCCGCAATTTAGTTTTTAGGGACGTTGCGGTCTGCAATTTAGTTTTAAGGACGTTGCGGTCCATGGAGTTTAAGGACATCATAGTCCATGGAATTTAGTTTAGGGACATTGCTGTCCAAAGTTTAAGGACATCATAGTCCGTGAAATTTAGTTTAGGGACATTACGGTCCATGGATTTTTTGGTTTATCGGTTTGGGGGTATACCGAGAGTTATTGGTTATTGGGACCCTCCGCCTCTCTAAAGACGTTGAGAAATTACAACGACATATATTAGAGGTGTGGAGAGATGTGCTCTTGAACCAATGGGTATTCGTCGGAAGACCGATAGTCTTATTTGGGACTAAGACCAATTTGAAGAGCATATAGGCTCGGTTGATTAGGAATTTGGCTAACTTGGGCTCAGCCCACTGAGTCTCTGTCGTTTCTTATTTCAATAAAGTGTTAGACACTTACTAGGACACAGTCCTTTCTCTGTGCACATAATGCTAAACATTTATGTGAGTGCTGACACTCACACTTTGCTTTTCTTTTCCCACTTTTATTTTTATTTTTATGAGTATTGAACACTCTTTATGGCGCTAGGCTCTTCTTGAGGAGTGCAAAGTGCTCTATGTTAAGTAGCGCCCATGTGAGGGGCACGTGGGGCGCTTGGCGCTGAGCGCCAGTAATTGAGTGTTAAGCACTTCTTATTTTGAGCAGCGCCCACGTGAAGGGCATGTGAGGCGCTTGGCGCTGAGCGTCAACCACTGAGTGCTAAGCGCTCTTTATTAAGCAGCGCCTACGTGAGGGGCACGTGGAGCGCTTGGCGCGTGCGCTAGCATTTGAGTGCTGAGTATTCTTTATTGAGCAGCGCCCACGTGAGGGGCACGTGAGGCGCTTGGCGCTGAGCGCCAACCACTGAGTGCTAAGCACTCTTTATTTTGCAGCGGTTGGCGCTAGGTTTTCTTTCTGTGTTATGTTCTGCAAAGTTCAATTCTTTGTTTTTCCCTGGATCTTCGATCCCTAAGAACAAATTTATCCCCGTAAGAATTAAATTCTCATTTGTGGGAGACTTGTTTCATGGATCTCAGATCCGAGGAAAGAACTATATTCTTTTTATGAGGGTTAAACCCTTGCAGATGAGATGTTCTGATCTCTATTACCTTTTTGTTTTTCCTCGAAGAGAATTCTTCTTCTTAGAGCTTGCTCTTCTTTTTTCTTCTGAGAACTTCAAGTTTATGGGGGGTTTCTCTCTACAAGACTTGAAGTCTTGGGTCCTTTATATAGGAGAAGCAAATTGAAGAATCTTGTTAAGAGAATATCTCATTGAGAGATTTTCATTGATTCGGGGATTTTATCCACCATTGGATCTTTGATCCGAGGGGCTTTTATTTTGCCGAAGATAACTTTCTTGTTTTAAACAAGATTAGGGAAATATTTTCCTATATAGAGCTTATTCTGTATCTTGGTGATTTTTAATCACCATTGGATTTTAATCCAACGGTGCTCTCTTTTACAGAGAAAAGTCTTTCTCGTTTAGAAACATCTGAGGAATATTTCCTCAGCAGAATTTAATTCTGTTCTCTTCGGTGGATCTTTGATCCCATAGCAGAGAACTTTTAGTTCTGGCGCTGGTGCCTTCGTGCAAGGCACGTGAGGCGCTACCTCAGAGTTTTAACTCTTGGCGCTGGCGCCCTCATGCAAGGCACGTGAAGCGTCGCCTCTTTGCAACTTTTGAATAGAGCTTTGCTATTTTATTATGGCGAAACAAATGCCTCCCAATGTTGCGCTCACGTGGCTTACACGTGAGTGCAGCGGTGGCAGTTTCTCTGCCGTCGGATCTTCTTGGAAGTTGGATCGTTTTCCAGCGCCTATAAATAGAGTCTTTGGCCCTCTGAGATGACCGCTGTTCATCTTCTCCTTTGATCTTCTTTCTCCTGAGAATATAGTTCTCCCCCTTTCAGAGCTTAGCTCTCTGCCTTAAGAAACTCTTTTTAGAGTCAAAACTCTGCCCAAATTCGGTAAGGATTGAATTAATTAACAGAGTTTTGCTCTTCTCAGATCGTAGATCTTTAAAAAAAAATTTGTTTTAGGGTTTTACCCATTAACATAGCCGTGCTCATCTTTAGATCATAGATCTTCAAGATATAATTTTTAGGGTAATTTTAATCCATGAATTAGAACACTGTTCATCTTCCATAAAGAACTCTTAGAGTTTGTTCACAGATCTTGAAGGTCTTGGAGTTTTTACTCTGCAAAAATCTTTGCTTTTTAGGGTTCTGATGTGTTTACTCTATCGTTCTCATAGAAATTTTAAGGAATTTTTATTCCCCTCATGATTACAGATGACAGCTGTGATTTCTATTTGCAGAGCACTGCTCTCGAGAGAGTTTAACTCCTTGGCCCAATGAGCTTCTCATTAAATGAGAATCTTTTTAGGATTCCACCCTTAATGAGTGAGCGTCTCATCAATGATGAGCCGTCACTTTGATTTTGTGGGTCCTCTTGGTCCCTTTCTCCTGCATTGCAGTGTGGTACGATTTTAAAGTACCAAGTGTCAGAATTCAGATTATACCGTTGGCAACTAACCCTTGCCTTTTTTCGTGCAGGTACTATGTCTTTCGATTCGTCCTTCCCTTTTGTTCGTCCAGAGAGCGCCTTCGCTGATGTGCCTGT
Source organism: Agapanthus africanus (assembly GCA_030015575.1). Lineage (NCBI taxonomy): Eukaryota > Viridiplantae > Streptophyta > Magnoliopsida > Asparagales > Amaryllidaceae > Agapanthus > Agapanthus africanus. The sequence goes on along the minus strand of CM057337.1, from coordinate 68,906,352 downwards.
GGATCGGGAAGTCTTTGCGCTCATTAAAGATCACGACTCGGAGTAGAAATCTCTTCATCTATGGGGGTCATGGTACAATCAGATTATCCAAGGTCGGCGTAGTTTTTCTTGTGCAGTACCTTCAGAGCCCATTTTAGCGATTCACTATGCCGACTCACCTCAGGTGAATTACGCCGTAGAGAAGGTTAACTGGATCACGGATGGACGCCTCCAGCCTTCTATGGCCTCAATACCCGTACAGCCGCCGATGACTTTGGATATTTTGGGGCGGCGCATATGTCAAGATGAGTCGCGCCCTTGGGGACAAGTATACATGATTGGATTGACTCCTCACCATTAGCTGGATATCTGCAGTGGGCTCGATACATCCTGTCGGCCAAGAAATCGCTGTTGCTGAAGATCGGGTTGTACCCTGCAATTTATGCGTCTCTTTTCCAGTATCCCGCGTCTTATGTATGGTGGGTAAAGGCTTTCCTGGAGCAACAGAACATCCCGACTCACACTTTTCTTCTATCGGACCGGGAAGTTTCGATTTCCGTGGAGGAATCCGCAGAAATTTCAGGCCTACCCGTCAGAGGGGAACATTAGAGGAAATACTTTCCCCTGACGAGTACATCTTCGCCACCAAATCAGTGGTGATGGGTCTTACTCCGGAGACTGCTATTCAACATCAATTCCCGAGTCTGATCAAAGTGTTGAATATTTATGAGAGTCTGTTTCTCGAATACGGAAGCCACAGGGCCAGCTTTATGGATTTCATCGCTCGCTTTCTTCGCCCGGAAGTCTTGTCAAAACAAGCTGCGAAGTCGCCAAGATTGACTATCCTTTTGGTTTTGGCTTAGACAGCCAGCCGACAGCGGAAGCAGATCTAAAGAATTTCTTCCTCCCAGATACCGCGGTCGTCCCCTTTGCAGAGCTCGCAGCTTCAGACATCGACGAAGAGGCGTTCTTTTTGGGGTTTCTTGGCCTATGGTTAAGCTGGTTTGTGCTCCCCACGCACCCTTACTATATGAGGCCATCCGTCTTCTATCCGGCTCACCGAATGGTTGCCGGGACGTGAGTGGCCGTCGGGATCGCTGGGCTGGCTCACCTGTATCATGGCCTCGGCTTAGCGGCAGACACCACTCAGCCGGGGGTACAGCCCGTAAATCTCCCGCTGCATTATTTCACGTCGTGGATCGAGCTGCATGTGCTCGGCGCTTTTGGAGTCCACAAACGGCCCCGTTTCTACGACAGTTATAATTTTCCTCGGGTTATGTTCCTAGTTAACGCTTCTGCTTTAGATCCGTCACAGCGAGAGGTGTCACGCCCCGCTTCCCAGTATACGGCGAAGGGGATGCGACGAGGCCCGCTACGTATCTACTCAGAAGTACATACGCTAAGCGTAACTAAGCAATATAAAGTAAATCATAAGAGACAAATGATGTAGAAATAACAACAACTTTTATTAATAACATTCTTTGTACAATGCATGAAAAGAAAATACAATTGAAATGAAAAGCGATGCCTAAACAGTGGCATAACAATAAATGGAAATACTGGAAAGAACAAGGTACAATATCTAGAGCTCTGGGTCTTCGTGGAACTGCTCCAAAACTTCATTGGTGGGCTCGATCTCAGCTTGGTCCAACGCACCTGACGACATTCAAAGAAAAAAGAAATAGAATGTCGTCAGCGAACATGTTGCTCGGTAAGTCCCAAAGAATAAGAAGAATGAGAATGACAGAGTAACAATATTTTCTAAAGTATTATATTGTTGAATATTATGGAACATTGTTTAACGCTGTTGTTTGTAGCTTGGTACAGAAGGATGCCAGTGTATACGAGGGGGATCTCTATATGCTAGAGATCAGGGCAAAAGGAAAGTACAAGGAACCGTTATGCCACGGTACAACAGCAATAGAATTCAGGTTAGGTGTCTTAATCTGACCACCTCGTGCCACCTTTAACACCTTCCGTACCAATCTACCCCTTAAACCCCGAAATGTTTTAACAGTGTTGTAGTATTGGAATATGTAAATTGAGTGACTGACCAAAACCATGATATCAGTAAACATGTTGTAACTGTATAATCAAGTAATTAGAATATCAGGATAATAGATGAATATCCATGGTTTGATTCAGTCAAAAATGAATATATTGTTAACTGGATTCAGGGATTCATGTATTCAAATTGTGTTGGAATATAAAAGAATATAGATTGACTTGAATCATATTCAAGTCAGAAATAATCAGACTCTAACCCGAGTCAGACTAGAAGAAAGGTAATTTGAAGTTCAATATTAGTTAGGGGCCTTATTGTAATTTGTAAAACTTGAGGGGGTTTTATGTAAAAAGTACTTTTGTATAGTTTTCAAAATACACCTCAAGTATTTATTATTCGTCTTTATAGTTATAATGAGTGTGAATTTTATTTGTGTTATTCTAGTGAATATATCCTAATAAAAGTATTAATGGATTTATCTGAAATTCATGGTATTTTAATGTAACTTTTAATCTTGCAATTTTAGGAAAAAGTGAAAACTTTATATTATAATAAAATAGGTGTTTAAATGATAATTATATATATATCAACACAAGAATAATTTTAAATAAATATTTTAATTTCCAAAATCTCATTTTTCTCAAATATCGAATTTTAAACCTTTCGAGACCGAATGCTCCTTGCGGAGGTCTGAATCTCGCACTACTAGCCTGCGGGTGCACGATGAACCGTACTATCCCTAACAAGTTCCCTAAAAGTGGGTTGTAGCGGCGCTATGCTTAGGTTTAATAATTACCATTCATTTAGGAAAACGATTTTATAAATAAAAGGTATTTATTCGTAAAAGAATATAGTTTTCCGTATTTTAGTTGTTAGGGTTTCCTAAGCCAACTAGCCTATTTCTAAGGTCTAAACGACAAGTCATTAGAAGCCTCAAATCGTCTCTTCACCGTCAATTGCGGCCAGGTAAGTACAAGTGAGGAGGGAGGGATCCGCTCACGAATCGTGAGACGGGCCTTTTAAAGTTACCCAAACTCACTTGCCTAGCCTAGACACCACAAAGTCAGTTTAGATAAACGATCGATGTCCATGACCAATCGTGTTTTCCTATTAAAAGATATTGTTTAGAAATGTTTACAACTTAAAGCTTTCAATAAAGATTATAAAGATTATGGTGTTTTAGTGAAAAGTTCTGTAATTTCGTATTTTATGTTTTAACAAATATCAATTAGGGTTATAATTGAGTGCGTGTAGAGGTAGGTCATTACCTCGTGACTTATTCTAAGTTTTGATGAAGTTTAAAGGTAAAACATGACTTATTAAACTTAAAGGTATTAAAGCGCAAGAATACGGTATTCGAAAACGTTATCATTTCATGTGTGAAAATTCATTCAAATTGGTTTCTACAAGTTTAGTGATCAAGATAAACATATTTAGGAGTGAGGTAATTAATTAAACTAAAAAAAATGAACTTCATGGTATTTTTATGAAAAGAATACGGTTTTGCAAAGAAGCTATCATTTCATGTGAGAAAGTTTGTTTAAATTGGTTTATAGGTGATTAATAGTCAACATGAATATGAGTAGGTGTTATGTATTAGGTGACAAGTGGAAATTTATAGAAAAAACCGAATCGGAAATCGGTTTGTCCGATTTCCGTCGGGTTCCAAAAAGTCGTATTTTTATATTAAAAAAAAGAGAGATAGAAGAGATGGGACTTACGGGTTTGGACAAGCTAAGGGGGTTAAAGAAGGCGGTGATTGTCGATGCGTCGAAAACGTCGCGAAGGTTCTGATCCGGTCGCCGGAATCCGTCGTCGGTTTCGGCAGCGCTTCGCTTCTCGCTCTTTGCACCGAGTTCTCGAGAATTTGGGAGAGTGGACTTAGAGTGGTGAGGTGAAATGGTAGAGGGTAGGGGTCTTTATATAGGGCTAGGCTAGGATTAGGGTTTGGATTAAAAAATATTTTAAAAAAATGTAAAAAATCATTAAAAATTCATTAATTTTGGACTTAAAAGAGATTTAATGGAAATTGTGTAACAGTACTGTGAATTTAGACCATACAGGGGGGTTGACCAAGTCAACATGAAAATTTTTCGTGTTGACGACTCGGCCGAGTCCGGCAGGCGGCGCCGGCCGATTTGGCCGAGTCGCCGGCCGATTCGGCCGAGTCAGGGCCGAGTCGGGTCTTGATGGGTGGGGCTTGGTCTGGGGGAGATTTTGGTATAGTTTATTGATTATAATTCGCAATAAATTGTGAGTTATGGCTGTTTGACCGTTTGACTTCTAAAAAAAAAAATTAAAACAAAATGATATAAAAATTATGTGGGGGCATGGGATTCGAACTCTGGTGGCTTGGTTCAGCAGTGCAAGGTATTACCAATGAGCTACAAGCTCCTTCTTGTAATTATTGTAAAGAATTAGATACTTAAATTGTTTCCAGCAACATCAATACTCCAAGTATACACTATATTTAAAGCAAATTTTTGGTATACAAAATTGGAGTTGTTACAAGAGGCTCGGGGTCTGGTCCTTCGCCCGCGTATAGTCGGGGATGGCATGACTTTCGTCGATAAGGTCCTAACTATCAGCAAGGAATCCACTAAAACGGTGCAGCCGCTGCGCGATACCTTCAAAGATGGGGCTCCTACATTGAAAGCTTGGGAGATTCTGCATCTGTATTCAATCAGGCCGGGCTTTTTAGTGTTCAGGTAGAACGACTCGGCGCTGTTCATGAGGTACAACCCGCACTATTTCGCTCAACAGTCGAGCTATGATTAGGGTATCCTGCTAGAGGCTTTTTTAGCTGAGCCGGTTGCTACGGAAGAGGGTTTCCGCAACGCGCTGCACCATTTCATGCGGCTAAACACCGGGTACAACCTTTTTATCAGTGAGCCGAGCTTCGTCCCGAAAGCCTCGAACACATACGTGGTGTGGTACCAACATGCGACGGGTGCTGTTATTAGGGAAGAAAAGCGGTTACTGCTCGATCGCAAGGGTACAGCCCCTGCTGGTAATCCAGCTGTCCCCTTAAAACTACGGACCATTGTTCGTCCGCCATTAAGAGAAGCTGTTGCGGTTGAGGTTCCGCGCGCATTTCCCGAGAAGCCTCTACCTCGTGTTCATGTAGAAACGGTAGCTGTAGCGTCCCCTGAGTTTGGCGTGGGTACGGAGATCGGGACTCGTCGCCCAAAAATGCCCGCCAAGCGGAATGTCGTATCATCGGTCGCCGGCGTTCGCTCACAGAAAAAGAAGAAGTCGCTCTTTTCTGCTGACGTTGTGCTCAGCCAGGAGCCCCATGCTCCCTACAGCGAAGGCTTTTATGAGTATGGCACCAATGAGGGTTTATTCATCATGCCTGCGGATGATACTAATCTCCAGGCTGCCATCGTGACTTCCGAGCGACTGGCTCGCGATGAAGCGGCACTGATCACTATTGCGAAGTCAGGTATACTTCAGTTACATTCTTCCACTGTTATCTTCTCTTATTATGTGTCACGCCCCGCTTCCCAGTATATGGGCAGAGGACGCGATGAGGCCGCTACGTATTTACTCTGAAGTAAATACGCTAAGCATATCTAAGCAATATAAATAAAAATGCATAAGCGACAAAAGATAAAATTGAACATCAACTTTATTTATTCACATTCTTTTGTACAATGCATGGAAAAGTAAATACATCTGAATGAAAGCAATGCCTAAACAATGGCATAACAGAAATGAAAAGTACAGAAATGAAATCTGTACAAGTGTAACTACAGCTCGGGATCTTCAATAAGCTGGTCCAAGTCTTTAGTGCTAGGCTCGATCTCTGGAAGGTCCGAAACACCTGACGAAATTCAAAGAAGAAGAAAGAGAATGTCGTCAGCGAACAAATCGATCGGTAAGTCCTAAAGATAAGGGAGAAATAGAATAGACAGAAAGAGAAAATAGATTTTAAAGTTGTATTTAGAGTTAACGCTGTTGTTTGTAGCTTGGTACAGAATGATACCAGTGTATACGAGAGGAGTCTCTATATGCCAGAGACTAGAGGAAAATGGAAGTGCAAGGAACCATTATGCCACGATACAACAGCAACGGAATATAGATTAGGTGTCTTAAATCTTGCAGTCTCGTGCCACTTCTAACACCTTCCGTACCAATCTACCCCTTAAACCCCGCGATGTCTTTTTTGTATTGTTTGTGTTGTATTGTAACTTGTACTGTCTTGTATAGATGGATGACTTGCCGAAACCATGATATCAGTAAATGGATGTAACTGGAGAATCATGTAAATGGAAGTATATCCATGGTTCGGTTCAGTCAATATAGATTGAATAGATTGAATATATGTATTCCAGGATTCATATTGAATTGTAGATTGTAGATTGTACTTGAATCATATTTAAGTCAGATTATTTATAATGAGACCCAGTCTGAGTCAGAACAATTAGAAAAGAAATTGAAGTCCTGAATTAGGTTTTGATGTTATCGGTAACCGCTGCATATAGACGGCAGGATTTGTGTCTTTTTCAAAGACGATTACCATGTTGATAATACCATTTGTTAAGTTGTCCACCTTAGATAGGCAAGCACCCATATCTCCGGCTCCCTGAGGCTCAAGAGACTGGTCCCGCTTAAACCTATATTTACTAGGGTCCTTATTGTAATTTATAAAACTTGAGAGGGCTTTATGTAAAAATACTTTTGTTTAATTTTCAAAATACACCCCAAGTATTTAATTATCGTCTTTAGAGTTGTCATAAATGTAGATTTTATATTTGTGATATTTCTAGTGAAAATAACCTAATTTCATAATATAAGGTATTTAATTATAATATTGAACTTGTATGGAATTCATGGTATTTTAATGTAAAGTGATTCTTGTGATTTTAGGAAAAGTTGGAATATTTATATTACCACAAAAATAGATATTTTAATGATACATACATATATATATATTTATATAAAAATAATTTTAATATATATTATATTTGTAGAAATCTTTTTTCTTAAGATATTTGTATTTTAAATCTTTCGAGACCGAATGCTCCTTGCAGAGGTCTGCATCTCGCACTACTAAGCCCAGGGATGTGCAATAATCCGCACCATCCCAGTCGGGTTCACCAAAATGGGTTGTAGCGGCGCTTTGCAAAGATTGTAAAAATACGTAATCTTGTAAAAAACGGTTTTAATAGTAAATGGTATTTATGTGTAAGGTTTTGTTTTCCCGTATTGTATGTTCCCGAAAGGTATTGTGCTATGTTGCATATGAGTGTTGTGAGGAGATAGGTCATTACCTCGTGATCTATTTAAAGGTATGCAAGATTGTGATGTTTTAATGTCGAAATTAAACTACATGGTATTTTAGTGAAAAAGTACGATAAAAGTTGAAATAGAAATTCTTTTGATATGGAACTTGTTCAATATGACTTGTTAATATTTAATAATCAATATGTAAGGGTTTAGTATGATTGTATTTAAGAAAAAATGAGATTTTTAGGAAGAACTGAATCGGAAATCGGATTAACTTCGATTCCATCGGGTTTTAGTAATATGAGTTTTTAGAAAAGAATAGAGAAGAGGGAGGTGGGACTTACGGGTTTAGAGGTTATAGAAGAGGGAGAGGAAATGGTAGGAGGCGCCGGTGCGTCGTTTTGTCGTCGGGAGCTCCTAGGGTCGTCGTCGGAATTTCGCCGGAGTTTCGCCCTTTGCTAATTTCAATTGCACACTAAAATTTCTAGAGGAATTTCTTGAGAGTTTGGACAGAATTGTGAGAGAGGGGTGTGTGTCTAGGGATGGTATTTATAGGGTAAAGCTAGGGTTAGGGTTAGGTGAAAGGTTGTATGAAAATTGTTTTAAAAAATAGGTTAATGGTTTTTTTTAATGTCTCTGTTACTGTGCTGAGAAATTAAAGTATACAGGGGTTATTAGAATACAAAAAGGCAGAACTTTCATGAAGGCAACTCGGCGATCCGACCTAGTTCGGCCGGCGGCGGCGGGCCGAGTCGGCCGAGTCGCCGGCCTGAGTCGGCCGAGTCAGGCCAGCGCTCGCTGCCACGTGTCCCTCGTCGATTGGTGTATCCCCTGGGTCAGTTTGTTTTATATGTGTAGAGGGGTTTTTACGAGTTATGCATGTGTAGGCTCTTGGACTTCTAAAAATCTAAAATAAAACAATATTAAAAAATAACGTGGCTAATGGGATTTGAACTCTGGTGCTTTGGTTCAGCAGTGCAAGGTCTTACCAATGAGCTACAAGCTCCTTCTTGCTATTAAAAAACAAAACAAACTTATATCTTGTGCTCAGGCAAAACTACCCCTTTCTGTATTTATAAAAAAATTGTACAGAAAGTTGTACAGAAAGTTTAGGGTTGTTATATTCTACCCTCCTTATAAAAATTTCGTCCTCGAAATTTGTAAAAGGAAAGTGTAACAGATTCAAGAAAAGTTTGGTGACTGAAGTACTGATAGTGTATGAAAAATAATAAAGTGATATAAGGGTTTTAAAAATGTGAAAGAGACTTATTAGTGTTACCTTGACCTACAGCCTTGGCTTCTATGGCTGCAAATGTGAATGTCTGTCGCCGTGGTACATTCATCCTGGTTGGAGGCACATTCTGTCCTTGAGGCGTGTTTTTTCTGCCCTCGAGGCATGTCTCTCATTGCTTGTTGGTATTGGCGAGCAGGTTGTGCAGGTGGTGGAGCTATGAGTGCAAGACGAGGTGCAGGGGCCTGGATAGCTGGCCGCTGCGGGTAGTTGATGGGTGTGTGATCTGGGTTGCGTGTATAAGGACAGTTTTCAATTCCGTGATTGGACACGCCACAAACTATACATAGGCCTTTTGCGCGCCTACAGTCCTTCCACAAGTGTCCCTTTCTTCTGCAGTTGTAGCAAAAGTCTGGACTCGACTGGTTATTGATTTCTTCAGTTCTCCTGGGTTCGAACGATGGCCTGGAAGAGGCTCCTCCTGCCATTTGAGGGGCATGGCGTTTCAAACCGACAGATTGAGGTCTGCCTTTCCTCTTTACTACTGCCTTGTATCTTCGGGCAGCCTTCAAAGCCAAATCATGGGTTGGGAAATTCTCTGTAGCTAATGCAGTTTGGATTTCCGGGTCCAACCCTTATTGAAATCTTCTAGCTCTGATCTCAGCAGCCGGTATGAGATGGGCCGCAAACCTATTACGGTCTTGTGTTAGCTGTGTAGTATATGATTTTAGGAAATGAATACTGAGACGTATCTTACCTACTGAGTATGGTAAATTCAGCGTCATACTCAGCTACAGATTTTGTCCATATTGGACCTTGTTGCAGATGGATGAACTGCTGTTCCATGTCGAATCTGGCAGTCTCAGGGAAGTACTTTGCGTCGAACATGTCAAGGAAAGTCTTCCATTCTATGGGTTGATCCAGACGGCTTTCTTCCGCCTTCCACCAGTTCTGTGCATTGTCCGTGAGCTGCAGTTTTGCAACACGAACCCAAGCTATTTTTGGCACTTGTGCTGCGGACAGATCATCTTCGTTACTCTGAGCCCATTTCTCAGCTTCCAGCGGGCTCTCTTTTCCTGAGAATTGTTTGGGGTGCAAAGCCCTGAATTGCTTCACCCCAGGTGCTTCTGCCTCGGGACGGTTCATTAAAAGAGCAGTCTGCTGCTGCTGTCCTTCTAGGAGGCTGCGGATCGCCTCCTGCAGAACCGTCTGCTCGTTGAGCGGAGCAGCTACGACATGTGTGATTGGTAGTGGAGGTGGAGTGTTGTTGAAGTTGGTGCCGGTGTTGTTCGGGGAATCCATAACCTTGAAAGAAAAATTTAGGTTAGGACAAATTCAAAGTATATGGAATGATAAGATTCAAGGAATGTGAATTGTAAATAATGTTTTAGTTGCTGGTTCTTGTGTTATATTGCTTAGGTTGTTCATGCAGAACATAACTGCATGGTAAGGTTCCATACATCTCTGACCTGCATCGGCCACCAACAAAACCTGTCATGCCTCGCTTCCCAGTATACGGGCAGAGGACGCGACGAGGCCGCTACGTATTTACTCTGAAGTAAATACGCTAAGCGTATCTAAGCAATATAAATAAAAATGCACAAGAGATAAAAGATATAATTGAACAACTTTATTTATTCACATTATTTTGTACAATGCATGGAAAAGTAAATACATCTGAATGAAAGCAATGCTTAAACAATAGCATAACAGAAATGGAAAGTACAGAAATGAAATGTGTACAAGTGTAACTACAGCTCGGGATCTTCAATAAGCTGGTCCAAGTCTTCAGTGCAAGGCTCGATCTCTGGAAGGTCCGAAACACCTGACGACATTCAAAGAAGAAGAAAGAGAATGTCGTCAGCGAACAAATCGCTCGGTAAGTCCCAAAGATAAGGAAGAAATAGAATAGACAGAGAGAGAAAATAGCTTTTAAAATTGTATTTAGAGTTAACGCTGTTGTTTGTAGCTTGGTACAGAAGGATGCCGGTGTATACGAGAGGAGTCTCTATATGCCAGAGACTAGAGGCAAATGTAAATACAAGGAACCGTTATGCCACGGTACAACAGCAACGGAATATAGCTTAGGTGTCTTAAATCTTGCAGTCTCGTTCCACTTCTAACACCTTCCATACCAATCTACCCCTTAAACCCCGCGATATCTTGTTTGTATTGTTTGTGTTGTATTGTAACTTGTATTGTCTTGTATAGATGGATGACTTGCTGAAACCATGATATCAGTAAATAGATGTAACCGGAGAATTATGTAAATGGAAGCATATCCATGGTTCGGTTCAGTCAATACAGATTGAATAGATTGAATATATGTATTCCAGGATTCATATTGAATTGTAGATTGTAGATTGTACATGAATCATATTCAAGTCAGATTATTTATAATGAGACTCAGTTTGAGTCAGAACAATTAGAAAATAAATTAAAGTCCTGAATTAGGTTTTGATGTTATCGGTAACCGCTGCACATGGGCGGCAGGATTTGTGTCTTTTTCAAAGACGATTACAGTGTACATAACTCCGTTTGTTAAGTTGTCTACCTTAGATAGGCAAACACCCATATCTCCGACTCCCTGAGGCTCAAGAAACTGGTCCCGCTTAAACCTATATTTACCAGGGTCCTAATTGTAATTTATAAAACTTGAGGGGGTTTTATGTAAAAATATTTTTGTATAATTTTCAAAATACACCCCAAGTATTTAATTATCGTCTTTAGACTTGTCATAGATGTAGATTTTATATTTGTGATATTTCTAGTGAAAATAATCTAATTTCATAATATAAGGTATTTAATTGTAATATTGAACTTGTATGGAATTCATGGTATTTTAATTTAAAGTGATTCTTATGATTTTAGGAAAAGTTGGAATATTTATATTACCACAAAAATAGATATTTTAATGACACACACACACATATACATATACATATATACATATATATATATATATATATATATATATTTGTATAAAAATAATTTTAATATATATTATATTTCTAGAAATCTCATTTTCTTAAGATATTTGTATTTTAAATCTTTCGAGACCGAATGCTCCTTGCGGAGGTCTGCATCTCGCACTACTAAGCCCAGGGATGTGCGATAAACTGCACCATCCCAGTCGGGTTCTCTAAAATGGGTTGTAGCAGCGCTTTGCAAAGATTGTAAAAATACGTAATCTTGTAAAAAACGGTTTTAATAGTAAATGGTATTTATGTGTAAGGTTTCGCTTTCCCGTATTCTATGTTCCCGAAACGTATTGTGCTATATTGCATATGAGTGTTGTGAGGAGCTAGGTCATTACCTCGTGATCTACTTAAAGGTATAGCAAGTTTGTGATGTTTTAATGTCGAAATTAAACTACATGGTATTTTAGTGAAAAATTACGATAAAAGTTGAAATAGAAATTCTTTTGATATGGAACTTGTTCAATATGACTTATTAATGTTTAATAGTCAACATGTAAGGGTTTAGTATGAATGTATTTAAGAAAAAGTGAGATTTTTAGGAAGAACCGAATCGAAAATCGAATTAACTCCAATTCCGTCGGGTTTTAGTAATATGAGTTTTTAGAAAATAATAGAGTAGTGGGAGGTTGGCCTTATGTGTTTAGAGGTTATAAAAGAGGGAGAGGAAACGGTAGGAGGCGCCGGTGCGTCGTTTCGACGTCGGGAGCTCCTAGGGTCGTCATAAGAATTTCTCCGGAGTTTCGCCCTTTGCTAACTTCAATTGCATACTAAAATTTTTAGAGGAATTTCTTAAGTGTTTGGACAGAATTGTGAGAGAGGGGTGTGTGTCTAGGGGTGGTATTTATAAGGTAAAGCTAGGGTTAGGGCTAGGTGAAAGGTTTTATGAAAATTGTATTAAAATTGTATTAAAAAATAGGTTAATGGGGTTTTTTTTTAATATCTTTGTTACTGTGCAGAGAAATTAAAGTATACATGGGTTATTAGAATACAAAAAGGCAGAACTTTCAGGAAGGCAACTCGGCGATCCGACCGAGTTCGGCCGGCGGCGGCGGGCTGAGTCGGCCGAGTCGCCGGCCCGAGTCGGCCGAGTCGGGCTGGGGCTCGCTGCCACGTGTCTCTCGTCGCTTGGTGTAGCCCCTGAGTCAGTTTGTTTTATATGTGTAGTAGGGTTTTTACGAGTTATGTACGTGAAGGCTCTTGGACTTCTAAAAATCTAAAATAAAACAATATTAAAAAATAATGTGGCTAATGAGATTTGAATTTTGGTGCTTTGGTTCAGCAGTGCAAGGTCTTACCAATGAGCTATAAGCTCCTTCTTGCTATTAAAAAGCAAAATAAACTTATATCTTGTGCTCAGGCAAAAGTACCCCTTTCTGTATTTTTGAAAAAATTGTACAGAAAATTTAGGGTTGTTACATTATGCTTCTACTGACGCTTTCTTCTTCAACAGGTATCTCTGCCGAAGAGGCTCTCACGGCTTCCCTCAAAACTTTTGAAGAGGAAGAGAGGCTCCAGGCTTCTTTGGGTCTTGGTAAAATTCCCCTCACTATACCTTTATTCCTTTCTTTATCCATGATCTGACCCTTGCTTTCATTTTATTGCTGGGGCTACCTCAATTCAGGTTACTCTAAGCGTGGTGCCAATCCCGAGCAGCGATGCGGCAAGACTTCCGGAGCCAGCTATTGTGGCCCCAGCTCTCCCAGCATCCCAGCCGGAGGCTTTGCTGAAGCAGCCGATGAAGGGTGTCATAACGGCTCTAGAGGCAGAGTTTGGTTCAGACGACGACGTCCGCTTAGCAGAGGTCTTGAGGAGATCGCTTCTCACTGCTAAGACCGAAAAGAAGCGTAGGAAGCATGCGGTGAGGGAATGCGACGCCAATTTGGCCGTGGGTGCAGGCTTAAGCACCACTCTACCTGTCGCTATTCCTTCAGAGGACGCTCCAGCTGCCCTATCTACCGCCCATAAACAGGTTGCGCGTGCGGATCGGGAGGCAACTGAGAATCCGTCGCAAGGTAATGTAATGCCCGGTCTTTTTATTATAACTCGATCCGCAAATTCTGATATACCATATCCTGCAGGACCAAGTCCTGATGATGGGATGGTAGGTGAGGCGATGGCGACCACAGAGCCCGAAGTGGCTACTCTCTCTCGGGAGTCTGGGACTGCCTAAACCGCCGCTCTTTCTCCTTGTGTCTTCCTGGTATCGGTGGGCATCACAAGCGTCACTACGGCCCTTGTCGAATCAGGGGATGAAGCCATGGGCGCAGAAACTATTCCACTGAAGGAGAGCGAAGAAGCCGCTGCACCTGATGATGCTTCCGTCACGGTTTTGGCTGATGACCCATCAGGTAGGTCTTAGGTCACTGTTTTCTTTTTATTTCTCAATCCCGTTCACTCCCCTCTGATGATATTTTGTTTGTTTTGAGTATAGGTGCAGTGAACACTGAGATTGTGCCATGTGAAGCACCTACAATCGCCGCCATGATGGTTGTTGTACCCCCGCCTTCTCCTATGTCCTCCGAAATGCTGGAAGGTATTGGTTTGTGATTTATTTAATTTAATTGTGGACATCATCTTCCTTGTATTGACAGCATATTAACGCAACTCTGCAGGAGTCCTTTTCGACCATCTATACCGGGTGTTGAACCCGCATTTCTCCTTCCAGTCGGAAGTCATTCCGTCTGCTAGTACTGGTTAGTATATCCTTCAGCTATTGTCTCCTTCTTTCTTTTATGAATAGCCGTATCGTTGCTAAGTCTTCCTTGTATTGATCGCTGTATCACGGATCGGAGGAGGGGATGAGAGAATAGCTGCGCCTCCAGTACTCTCAATTTTGCCACCTGCCACAACCGGTATAGTAGACTCCATTGCTCGTGTATTTTCTTTACCTCCCGAGTCGAAATTTGATCATAATTTATTTTGCAGCAATCACACCAGCTCCAGCTCCTTTTGAATCTCGCATCCCAATGCCGGCAGGGCCTTTTGCTAGATGCCCATCTTCCAGGGGCGCTGCGACTAGCCTGCAAATGTTGAGCGAATTCGTCGAGCATCTTGACGCCGATGCCCTCGCATTCGCTGCAGATTTTGCTCCTGAGGTTAATCCTATGCCGGCGACTCTCGTGAACTTCCATGACGAAGGTGTCGTTGAGTCTTGGGTTAATTACAGCAGAAAGATCGAGGCCTGTCTGCATGAGATTGATCTCAAGCGTCCCGCTCCTGAAATATCAGCTTTGAACTCCCAGCGGGCTGTATGGGTCGAGAGTAGTGTTCCTTTCATCTGCCATTTTGAACAAGAGGCGACCCTGAGGCAAAAGGAACATGAACTAGCTTCAACCGAATCTGCCCGGTTGCACGCCCAGGTTGAAGCGAATGCTGCGCAGTTGAAAGCTGTTTTTGGCAATCTCCAGCGATGCATTTTGGATGGGTTGACGCTGAGAAGGGCGCTTGACTCTGCGGAGCGGGTCGTGCAGGACCGCGAAGCTGTCATGCTGGGAACCGATGAAAAGCTTTCGTCTTGTTTGCAACAGCGGGCCCGAGTTGAAGAGGAGCTGGCCGCGGCGGCTGATTGCGAGAAAAGATTGAGAGGAGTGCGCGAGCAGCTGGCTGATTTGTTGAAAACGCCTCCTCCTCAATAACCGTCTTTGTATCCCCCCTTTGTTTTATTGTAAACTTGCGGTCTATGAATAACATGTATTCATTTTAATTCTTTTATGACATGTATCTTGTATTCATTTTGAATTCATGAATAAAAGACATATTTTTTATATCTCATGTTTGCGTGTAACTCTGGTGAATGTGGCCCATATGTAGTTTATCTTGATCTTCTTGCAGGGCAGCGATGGCTTAGGAAACAGGTTTAGGTCTGCCGCCTAAGACTTTTCAACTTTATGAGCCGTGAGGGTCTCATAAAGACTTTTCTCCCTACGAGTCGTGAGGATCCCGCAGGTGTATTTTCTCCTTAGGAGTCGTGAGAACCCCTGAGTGCATGTTTTCTCTTGAGAGTCGTAAGGATCTCACAAGAGAATTTTCTTTTTATGCGCGGTGACATTGATTTCCCTGCAGGTCGAGACGAATCGAGAGATTCTCGCAAAGACACTGATTTCCTTGCAGGTCGAAACAAATCGAGAGGTTCTCGCCAAGGACACTGATTTCCCTTGGGGTTGGCTGACTTGTTTCCAAGACGGAGGTCATTGGCTAACTTGTTTCCGAGATGGAGGTCATTGGCTGACGTATTTTCGAGACGGAGGTCATTGGCTTACTTGTTTCCGAGACGGAGGTCATTGGCTGATGTGTTTCCGAGACGGAGGTCATTGGCTAACTTGTTTCCCAGACGAAGGTCATTGGCTGACTTGTTTCCGAGACGGAGGTCATTAGTCGACTCTAGGTTGTTTGTAAACCGTAGAGTCTTGGAACTGGGGACTTTGCCGTGGCTCTGATTGGTGGTGTCGCGTCCGTATCCTGCTGGAATGAGGAGGAACGCCGTTATTGGTCTCCTGGGATGTAGATGTTGCCGTCGAGATCTGACTCCTCCTTTGACAGAGTCTGTTGGGAAATGTGGTTCCCCTTTTCGTTTATGCCCATAGATTGTATATAGGGGTTAGTATGGACTCACCTGTAGGGAATAAGTTTCATTCTTTCATTCATTTTTTTATTTCTTTCCGCGACAATCTATCATTTCATCTTTTTATCTCGCGAAAGTTGTGATTGCCCAATCATTTCGGCTATTTTTCTTTTTACTCGCTGCTTTTTATTGCAAGTATGGACTTAGAATCTGATACCCGCTACAACTGGGATATTGCCAGGAGTAAATCATCATTTGCCTTTGTCGATTCGAACAAAGGTAGCTTTGCAGACAGGGTTAAGATCCTGTCGACTAAGGCTTTTGACTTCATGAGCCTTAAGGGTCTCATAAAGATGTTTCTCCTTACGAGTCGTGAGGATCTCGTAAGTGTGTTTTCTCCTTAAGAATCGTGAGGATTCTTAAGTGTATGGTCTCTTATAAGTCGTAAGGATCTTACAAGAGTGCTTTCTCCTTATAAGTCGAGAGAACTTACAAGTGTCGTTCACCACATGAGGATATCCCTCGTCGTTGGTGGGACTCTGTTGGGGAAATGCTTATTTGTACCCGTGGATTGTATACAAGGGCCAGAATTGGACCATCTGTAGTGCAAATTGGGGCGTATGACGACTTAAAAACAGGTTTAGATCCCTGTAAGTTAAGGCTTTTGGAATCCAACGAGCCATGAGGGTCTCGTAAGGAGATTCTCCTTACGAGTCGTGGGGATCTCGTAAGTGTATTTTATCCATAGGAATCGTAGGGATTCCTATGTGTGTTGCTCTTTCGTAAGTCGTAAGGATCTCACTCAGGTATTTTCTCCTCATAAGGTCGAGAGGACCTTGCGAGTGTTCATGATCGTTTTTTTCCGAGATTGCGCCCTTTCGGGTTTTCACAAACTCGCCAGCAGTCCTGCTGTTTTTACTCACGGCGTCCTTTCGGGTTTTCATCCGTGCCCATTCTGCTTGTGGACGTACCGTTTTTTTTACCGTGCCAGTCTAAGGGCGGTTCGTAGTGGTTTAGGGATCCACGTTTGATATGGAGTATTGCTGGGTATTTCTTTTAGAGTTTTAACTCAAGAAGATAGCGAGCGGACATAAGCATCGTCATCTATCGTTGACCTGGGCCGTGACTCGTCAGGCGTAGTATTTTTCAGGAATCGGCCGTTTATTGGCCGGAAGGGTCTTTCACCGTGCATATCCATGAGCACGTAAGCTCCTCCATGGTAGACCTTGTCTATGATGTACGGACCTTTGTAGTTTGGCTCAAACTTACCTCGTTTTGTACGATTGGGAATCATCGGCTTTTTTTCAACCAGTACGAGTTCGCCTTGGAGGAATGTTCTCGGCCTGGTCAATTTTTCGTACGACCGTGTCATCCTTGCCGTATAGGCTTCCAGGTTTTGTTAGGCCATAAGGCGAGTTTCGTCGAGGGCATCGAGCTCCTCGAGCCTGAAGTGAGCATTTTCTTCGTCTGTGAGCTCGTATTGAATTGCCACTCATAGAGAAGGAAGTTCGACTTCCAATGGGAGCACGGCTTCCGTACCAAACACCAGTGCGTATGGTGTGGTATTTGTGGCCGTTTTAAATATGGTTCGGTATGCCCAGAGTGTTTCGTGCAGTCTCTCATGCCAGCCCCTTTTATTTCTGGACACCGTTTTCTTTATGATCTTCATCAAGGTCTTGTTAAAAGCTTCAGCCAGACACGAGGATTATAGACTGAAGAATATCTCCAATCTATTTTATGTTGCTCTGTGAAGAGACTGATCTTATGGCTTCTGTAGGCCGGCCCGTTGTCCGAGATAATTCGTCGCGCATACCGAACCAGTAGATGACATGAGTCTTGAAGAAATGGAGGATATTCTTCGTCTTTACTTCCCTTAGTGGCACTGCTTCTGCCCACTTAGAAAAGTAATCGGTCGTCGCTAGTATGAACCGATGTTCTTTGGAGGATGCTGGATCGATGGGACCAATTATATCGGTTCCCCACATTTTGAACGGCCAGCTGTCTACTGTTGGGTGGAGCGGATTTGGATGCTGGTGGATGAAGTCCCCGTGAATTTGGCACGAGTGACACTGCTTCGCATATTCGATGCAGTCCTGGATTATCGTGGGCCTGTAGTAACCCATTCTTCTGATCTTCAGCTTCATCTTTGGTCCGGTCTGATGGGAACCGCAGAGTCCGTCATGAATTTCTTGGACGACTTTCCTTGCTTCTTCTGGTCCCAAGCATCTCAGCCATAGGGAGTCGAATGATCTTTTATATAGAGTATCATTGACGAAAACGAAAGACAGAGCTCGCTTTATGAGCTGATGTTTTGCCGATGCCTCCTCGGCCGTTTGGCAGGATTTGAAGTAATCTATAAAGACTTCCCTTCAATCCTTAGCCCTTTCTTGGTCCTTTATTTGCAGGGTTGTTTTCTTGGTCGCTTCCTTTTCTTCAGACGACTCCGGAGATATTTCTGCAGGTGCAAGAGCTCGACGGCTTTGTATAATGATCCTTACGTCATCGAGGTTTTCATCAACCAGTTCTTTAGCGAGTTTGGCTAGTGCGTCCGCTTTGCTATTTTCTATACGCGGTATACTTTCTAGGGCGTAGGAAGGGATTTGAGTCAGCAGTTGTTGCACTCTCTCGCCGTACTTTACCAACTCTGGTTTGCACGTTTGATAGTTGTCGTTTACTTGACTAACGACCAGATGGGAGTCTCCGTATATAAGGAGATTTTTGATTCCCATGTCAACAGCGATCTTAAGACCTGCTATCAAAGCCTCGTATTCCGCTTCATTGTTTGTCCTCGGCTCTGTTAGGGAAAAGGAAAAGCGCATTATCCCTCCTTGTGGATTCACGAAGATAAGGCCTGCCCCCGATTTGATTATAAGGGTGTTGTGTTGTCGCTTCTTTATGGAAGATGCTCCGTCGAAATAGAGTTCCCAATAGGTATCACTCCCTCCGTTCTCCCCGTTGATCGTGTCAAACGCGTGCTCGTCTGGCCGTTCGCAATTTAAAGATGAGTCGCTAGGTATCGGGTGCTCATCAAGGAAGTCGGCGATGGCCTGGCCTTTCACTACCTTGAGAGGTCGGTATGTTATCGAGAATTCCATTAAGAGTAGGGCCCATTTAGCGAGTCGTCCTGTTAGTATGGCTCTTGACATCAAATACTTGAGAGGATCCGCCTTTGATATGAGATGGACTTCATGCGCTAAAGCATAGTGTCGAGCTACGTTATCGTGAAGATTAACGCCAGGCAGTGTTTTTCTACAGGGGAGTAGTTGTTTTCTGCCCCTAGTAGAACTTGACTCAAGTAGTAGAGAGCTCTCTCCTTTCCCTGATCGTTCTCCTGTGCCCATAGCATGCCTAACGAACCTTCGAGGGCGGTTGTGTACAGGATGAGGGGCTTTCCCTTGATCAGAGCGGTCAATAACGGCGGATTCTGTAGGCATTGCTTGATTTCGTCCAGTGCACCCTGGCATTTGCGATCCCAAACGAACGGGGTTCCCTTCTTCATCAGGTGACTGTAGGGACGGCATTTTCCGGAGAGGTTGGCTATGAACCGTCGGATATACGTGAGTTTCCTTTGTAGAGATCGCAATTGTTTTAAAGTTCTTGGAGTGGGCCTTTCCGTAATCGCCTTGATCTTTGACGAATCTATTTCGATACCCCGGTGTCGTATGATGAACCCTAGAAATTTGCCTGAGGAGACTCCGAATGCGCATTTCAGAGGGTTCATCTTCAGGTTGTATTTCCGAATACGCTGGAACACTATTTTCAAATGCTCCCAGTGTTCTTCTTACGATTTGCTTTTCACCATGAGGTCATCGATATAGCATTCGAAAATTTCATGTATGAGGTCATCGAAAATCTTTGTCATGGCCCTCTGATAGGTAGTGCCGGCATTCTTCAGACCGAAAGGCATCACTTTATAGCAAAATATGCCCAGAGGAGTCCGGAAAGCGGTATGCTTCTGGTCTTCGGGATGCATCTTTATTTGATTGTACCCTGATGAGCCGTCCATGAAGGAGAAGACTTCGTGAGTGGACGTGTTATCTATCATCTGCTTGGTAACAGTCACTGGGAAGTTATCCTTTGGCCAAGCTTTATTGAGGTCTCGGAAATCCACGCAAATGCGCACCGTGCCATTTTTCTTCATCACTGGGACAATGTTGGCGATCCATTCGGGGTATTGAACTTCTTGGATGATGCCGGATTCGATTAGCTTCTTGACTTTGGCGTTAGTACTCATCTCAAGTTTGAGTCGCATTCTCCTGGGCGCTTGCTTGACTGGCTTGACTTCCGGCGATATAGCTAGTTTATGTTCTACTACTTTCGGATCTAGTCCCGGCATCTCAGAGTAGCTCCATGCAAAGCAATCTTTATATTGCATAAGTACGTCTCTTAACGTGGTTATCTGCACCTCAGACAACCATTCGCCGACGAATGTTGTCCTTGGATCGTCTTCCGTCCCCAGGTCAATTTTCTTTAAATTGTCCGCCGTAGTGTGTATCCCATCCTCCAACTCTTTTGGCGCTAGTGGGAACTCTGAAATCACCTCTTCTTTGTCTCCACTTGTGAACCACACGATAAGAGTTTGTTTCATTTTGACGCCATAGCTATCTGAAGAAGCTTTCTCCTCCTCACGGGAACTATTTATGGTACGCCAGTCGTGGAATCGCTCCCGTTTTTGAGATCGAGCATATCCAAGCTCGGTTGTTTCCGTCTTCCCATTAGGCATTCTTTGTTGAGTCCCTGGGATGTCCCAGATCTTATTGTAAAATTGGGACCGTCGAACGGTTTGCTTTAATGGTACGCCTTGGCATACTAGGAGTCTTTTCAATCCCTCCGTATAATATCTGGGTAGACGGATTGGTTGAAGCCTGTCGATTGCGCTATAAGCCCCATGCCAGAATTCTTTTTCCATTTTGGTCCCTGTAGATCAATAAAAGAGGATTCCCTTTTCACCCCTTCGTCTTGGAGGCACGTAGAAGGTTTGTAGCTCTTGTACGCTGTATATATCAAGCGCATCGAGCTCTTGTAATGCCAAGGCGGAGCCATCGTGATTTGTAAACTCTGCTCTGCTCCGACGAAGGTTTGTATCGACGGGCGGACGGAGAATACGGCGTTGGTTTCATCTTCGGAGTCGCTGCCAAAGACCAAAATCGGAGCGGATGGTCCGGGTTTATCATTCTGCTTCTGAGGCTGTCCCGAGTAGACTATTTCTTCATCCTCCTCGGTATCGCTTCCAATGATGGGAATGGGGTGACAAGCTTCTGTTTAAGCTCCGGCTTATGACACTTCTCCATGTCTTCGAAGTCTGGCAGGAAGTACTTGGCGTCTTCATATTTTCGGACTTCATTCACTGAGAATGGATTTAGCTCTCCCGTGACGGTGTACTCGAGGCCTTCTTTGAAATACTTCATACACTGGTGTTGTGTAGAAGAGATGACGTTGTACTCGTGTAACCAAGGCCGACCAAGTAGAGCGTTGTAGCAAGTTTTAGCGTCGATGACATGAAATTTAATTTCAGTGACGAGAAGCCCAAAGTGTAATGTCAGTATCACAGACCCGACCGTCTGCGACGACTGCGAATCAAATCCAGAGATAGTGATTTTATCTCGGGCTAAATGCTGAACACTCATGCAGATTTCTTTCAGCACCCACACATTGAGAAGGTTGACAGAGGACCCGTTGTCAACCAGTATTTTCCTTATTTTGATATCATGGCAGTATCCAGTGACATATAAAGGGCAATTGTGGTCGCACGTACCAAGGAGAAGATCCTCATCGCTGAATGTAATGTCAGCCGTGTGGACTTCTGCCAGCTCGTCTTGCATTTTCTTTTCTGCAATGAAGGCTTGGAATTGATCGGGCTCTTATAGCGTCTTGACCAAGGAATCCCGTGCTTCTTTAGACAGGAAGAGGGCATCTAGTATGCTCAGTTGTGAAGGTGTCTTCCTCAAATGTGCCAGAATATTGTAATCCACCTTATTTTTCTTAGGCGGGTCCTTGGCCGCGAGCTCTTTGACTACCCTATCATTGAGGGCAATCTCCTCAGGGATTTTCTCTTTCCGCTTGTCTCTTCTGTTTGAACCTTTGTTTGAAGGTCCGAGATTCTTTTCAGGCAACGTACGGTTACGCAGCTGAATGTTCTCGCAGTTCTTCATCTCTTCTTCTCTTCCAGAGGTGGATTCCTTGAAGAGGGGGTCGAGGGCCATTTTCTCGTCAGAATCGCTCCCGAAGGTGAGAACTTGAGGTTTTGCTCTTGTCGAGGTGGCATCCACCGTGTGACAGTTACCGGCTATTCCTTTACGCTCATCGGTCGTGCTTTTCTGCTCCTGACAGGCTTTGCGCTTTATTCGCTTGAATTGTTGTCGATAGGCGATGTATCCCTTCCACCACTTCTTGAAGGCGTTACACTCTTCGGTAGGGTGTGTGATCCTCCGATGGTATAAGCAGTAGTTTGGATGTGCATCCAGTTCGTCGGGGCACGTACTTTCTGAAGTATTTTCTTTGAAAGGCGGCAGCTTCATTCCCATTGATAGAGCTTTGGCGAACTGCTTCCTTATCTTGATTCTGCTCTTGCTGGTAGCAAGGGCACTTTGATCCGGTTGAGGTACTTTACGGCTTCTCATCACCGGAGCTCTTTTGACCTGACACCGACGCTTGGCCTTTTCATAAATGGCCGCTTCGCGTTCTCGATCAGCTTTGCTCTTTTGAAGAGCTTCGTTCAACAGCTTATTGATGAGGTCGTCCGACGGCTCCATGAGTTCCGGTTCTGGATCTACCCCCAGTTTCTCTGCATCAGGAGCTTCTTTGCCATTTATTGACGAGTGAGAGATAATGTGGCAGCTTGCCACATAATTCTCGGGCTCTTCTGAAGAATCGTCTCCTTCATCAGCGTCATCGTCTTCATTCTCAAGAACATGCTTGAAGAATTCGTCCAATGTAATTGGGGTCCGTGCCTTCTGGTTATATTCTTCCAGTGCATTGATGTATTTCTGCAAATCTGTACGGTTGTCGTCGGGTTGGACGGGCTTCTTGGCCTTCTTCTTTTTCTTTAAAAACTTCGGAGGTTTGGCCCGAAGGTTTTGTCCACCATCACCAACCTTCAGCGTTGGGCGCGGCTTCAGCATCCCATCAATAATCTCAGGCTCCAGCGGGCTTTTCCACCTAATCCCCGGACATGTTTGAAGATCCTTCAGCATTCTCTTAATCTTAGCTGAAAGGGCCACCTCCCACAGAGCTTCTTCTACAAATTAGCATGATGCCCCCGGCGTATCCGTCTTTTTAGGAGCATGCTGCTGCGGCGGGTTTACCTTCCAGTTTTTAGACAGCGCGAATTTGCTTTGTTGGTACTAATCTTCAATCCAGTTTTTGAAGACGAAGCAATCTTCGATTGGGTGGCCCACTATTCGGTGGTAGGGGCAGTAAATGGGATTGTTGACGTCGTCCGGTTGCAGCGGGCGTCTCAGATCTGGTAGAGTGATAAGCCTGTTGCGCACCGCCAGTTCGAACAGTCTTTTCGTTTTATCCCGAGGGAATGTGTAAGGACGTCTCAACTTTTCTCCAAGTGTCCGCTGTTTATCGTTTTGGCGAGCAGCTGGTTTTGGATCACTCGGCTGTTGCTGAGCGTTGGCGACGAAGGTCGTTTTTCCTTTGCCCTTTTCACTTCGAAGCTCTGTTTTCGAGAAAGACGGTCTATGGCCCATCTGGTCCATTTGAGCCAGCTTGTCGATCAAGGCTTGGAAGGTGGTTGGCTTGAAAAACTTCATAAACTGGGATATAAACGCTTGCGGGTCAAGGGTCCCCATGAATATGCCCACAGCAGGAGCCTCTTCTATGCGTTGTTCGCATCTCGACCATAGGTTTCACCACCGAATTGCATACTGAACCCAAGTCTCTCCTGATTTCACCTTGGCATTGATTAATGCCGTGATCGGGGTGCGTTCGCTAGCGCTTGCAAAACGCTAAGTGAATAGCAGCTCCATTTCTGTGAATGTTTTGATGGAGTCATTCGGAAGTTCAGAATACCATTCAAATGCCGTCTCCACTAGGCTGCCGACGAATTGGTGAAGCAGCAGTTTGTTGTCACCTCCGGTATTGCCGCATAGATCCCTGAATTGAGCGACGTGCTGATGGGGTTGCCTGTCCCCTTATACACGTGAAATTTAGGGATCGTATATCATGTCGGGTACTTAATTTGATTGTACCAGCTGTAGGGTGTTTTTTGTTACCCCATTGAGATGGGAATACGCGCATGCTTGTCAGGCGTATACTAAAGATTCCCTCTGTCTAGGGTAGGCCGGGGTTTATTGATTGTGGGGATCCGAATCTCCGGCAGCCGCGGACTAAACTGCCGTTAATTACCCCTCGCCTTTGGGGTGAGGGAACCTACGATTAACGGGTTAAACTGGTCATGCGAACTCAATGTGCAGTGTACGTGTGTTCTGTTTTGGAGGGGGGTTTAAATATATCGGGAGCCACGCAGAGTTTTTACGGGGGTCCCGCTACCCGGATAGCCGGCTGGGGGTCAAGAGGGCTAGCAGCCCCCTTACAGGGTGCGGGGCAGCGCCCCGTTAGAAATTTTTTCTAACAGGGACAGTGTCGTGGAGTATGTGTGTATGCACATATGTATACATATGTATATATATATATATGTATATACATGAGAAAGAAAAAAAAGGAGGGGGAAAAGGCATCCAAAGGATGCGTGGGGGCAGCACCTTGGGCGCTGTGCGCCTAGGTGCTGTGCGCTCAGGCGCTAGAGTGCCACGTGTCGGCACGTGGGCGCTCTACGCTTGAGCGCAAGCGCGCCACGTGTCGGCACGTGGGCGCTCTGCGCTTCAACGCCTGACGCTCGAGCGCAAGTACGCCACGTGTCGGCATGGGGGCGACTTGCGCCTGAGCGTTTGAGCTTGAGCGCAAGCGCGCCACGTGTCGGCACGCGGGCGCTTTACGCTTGAGTGCAGGGCGCTGTAGTACAAGCGCGCCACGTGTCGGCACGTGGGCGCTTTGCGCTCGAGCGCTGAGCACTGGAGCGCAAGCGCGCCACGTGTCGGCGCGCAGGCGTTCTGCGCTTGAGCGCCGGCGAGAAAAAGAGGCTTTTAGCCTAAAAAAAATTCTCGGAAGAGAAATCAGAGAGGAGTTGAACTCCTGAGTGTGTTTTTGGGGTTAATAGAAGGGGTTCTTCTTCTTCCTCTTCTGTTAGCTGAATCTTGAAGATCAAGAGATGTGAGATCTCAAAATCTCTCCTTTTGGGGATCTAAAGACAGATCCAAGTTCCCCTTTGTGGGTTTGGTGGTGAAAACTATCTTGTTTTTGAAAAGGAAGAGTAAAACTCTTGATTTAATTCAAAAGAAAGAAAAAAGTTTGAGACCTTCAGAAAAGGAAAAGAAATACAAACTCTAGGTTTTTTTTTTGAGAGAATGAAAGTGTTTTTTTTTATTCATCATGTTGCCTTTTATAGGCTTACATATTTGCATATAGCCCCTTGGGCTTTACAAAATGGCGTTTTGCCTATCCCATGGCTCATGTGCCATTTATTTTTGCACATAAGCCATGCGCTTACAAAAATTTGGCTTTCTGCCCGTTTTGGATACATTCATGTATAAAAAATTACATAAAAAAATATTTATTACATGATTTTGTCGTTGGCATGGGGAGGCTGGCCGCGGGATTGACTTGGGCATGGGCCCGCTTGACCTGGGCTTGGGCCCACCTAGCTTGGGGTTGACCTTGACTTTGACTCGGTCAACCGAGGTGTAAATTTTTACCCCAACAAAGTGCCCCCATCAATAAATGCACACCGCACATTCGAGTTGTGTGCATGAAATTGATGGATCTTGAAGTTGGACTTCGAGGTAGAACAACATTCCTGGGGCGGAGCATCATCCCGGGGAGCATGATTCCCGGGAATCGGAGCATCATTCTGATTCGTAGAGCATAATTCCAAGGTCGGAGTATCCCTCTGGGAGCGTGATTCCCGGGGATCGGAGTATCATTCCGATTTGCGGAGCATAATTCCAAGGTCGGAGTATCCCTCGGGGAGCGTGATTCCCGGGGATCGGAGCATCATTCCGATTTGCGGAGCATAATTCCAAGGTTGGAGTATCCCTCGGGGAGCGTGATTCCCGAGGATCGGAGCATCATTCCGATTTGCGGAGCATAATTCCAGAGATCGGACCATCATTCCGATGAGCGGAGCATAATTCCAGAGATCGGAGCATCTTTCCGAAGAGCAGCAGACATTCTGACCGAAGCATTATTTCGATGCAGAGGTAGATTCCTAGGCGAAGTATAATTCCGACAAGGAAGGCAAATACACCGAGGCGAAGCATCATTTCGACACGGGGTATATTCTGAGACGGAGCCTGATTCCGGCGCAGAGCTTGTTGGCTGGATTGATTCCGAGACGAAGCATAATTTCGACAGGGAAGGCAGGTGCACCGAGGCGAAGCATTGTTTTGATACGGGGTGCATTCTGAGACGAAGCATAATTCCGACGCAGAGCTTACTGGTTGACTTGATTCTGAGGCGGAGCATAATTCCGACGAGGAGGTCGTTGGTTGATTCCGAGCCGAAGCATAATCCCGACAGGGAAGGCAGATGCACCAAGGCGAAGTATGATTTCGACACGGGGTGCACTCTGAGACGAAGTATAATTCCGACGCAGAGCTGGTTGGTTGATTTGATTCCGAGATGGAGCATAATTCCGACGAGGAGGTCGTTGGTTGATTCCGAGCCGAAGCATAATCCCGACAGGGAAGGAAGATGCACCAAGGCGAGGCATGATTTCGACACGGGGTGCACTCTGAGACGAAGTATAATTCCGATGCAGAGCTGGTTGGTTGATTTGATTCTGAGGCGGAGCATAATTCCGACAGGGAAGGTAGATATCCCGAGGCGAAGCATCATTTCGACACGGGGTAAATTCTAGGACGGAGCATGATTCCGCCGTAGAGGTTGTTGGTTTGATTTGATCTGGGTTGGCATCAGCATCGCTACACTGGAATATGGTACCAGGAGCGAATCATCATTTGCTATGAGTGGATTTGAGGATTTCGGTTTTGGTTGGCATCTGCATTGCTGCACTGGAATGATGCCAGGAGCAACTCATCATTTGCCCCGGGAGGACTTGGAAGAGATTGGGATCGTTTTACGTCCGTGGATTGTATACGGTTTTGCAGGATGTATGATCCAGACCGTAGGGCCGAAAAAGTATTTCGAGATTTTGTTGGCGTCTGCATTGCTGCACTGGAATATGGTACCAGGAGCGACTCATCATTCGCCATTTGGGATTTGAGTTTAGAATTTGGTTGGCGTCTGCATCGCTGCACTGGAATATGGTACCAGGAGCGACTCATCATTTGCCATTGGGGTATGGGATTTAGAATTTGGTTGGCGTCTGCATCGCTGCACTGGAATATGGTACCAGGAGCGACTCATCATTCGCCATTTGGGATTTGAGTTTGGAATTTGGTTGGCGTCTGCATCGCTGCACTGGAATATGGTACCAGGAGCGACTCATCATTCGCCATTGGGGTATGGGATTTGGAATTTGGTTGGCGTCTGCATCGCTGCACTGGAATATGGTACCAGGAGCGACTCATCATTCGCCACTTGGGGATTGGGGAGCGATGGCTTAGGAGACAGGTTTAGATCCCTATCCCCTAAGACTTTTCAATTTTATGGGCCGTGAGGGTCCCATAAAGCATTTTCTCCCTACGAGTCATAAGGATCTTGCAGGTGTATTTTCTCCTTAGGAGTCGTGAGGACTCCTAAGTGTATTTTCCCTTTGTGAGTCATAAGGATCCTACAAAAGGTTTGTTCTCCTCATGTATCATGAGGACACATGAGTGGGTCTTCTCAATGGAGCATAATTCCAAGAACGGAGACCAACCGCATAACTGGTGATTGTGGTGGGGCATGGGTATGACGAGAATTATTTGATCCCGTGGATTGTATACGGCAGTCAATTTGAGGACTGACCATAGGGCAGGAAAATTTTTGAGAAATTGGATTTTGGTTGGCGTCTGCATCGCTGCACTAGAATATGGTACCAGGAGCGACTCATCATTCGCCGTTTTTTTTTGTTTTTTTTACCGCGATCGCTCTATCATTTCAGCTTTTCTTATCATGAAGATCGCGATTGCCCTATCATTTCGGCTTTTATTTACGGTTGTCTCATCGTTTCGGCTTTATTTTCATCTTTATTTTACTCACTGATTTTTATTGCGAGTTGCCCCATCATTTCGGCTTTTCTTTATTTTTCTTTGTTTACACATTTTTTTGTTTATTTACATATATATATTTTTTACATTCCCAGTTTAACGACTTAGAGGTCGATTGTTCCCAATTTAGTGACATGGTGGTCAACTGTTTTCAGAGAAAAGCAGATGTCTGAGAGAATCAGTTTCACGAAGAACTTCGGTCTCCGTTTGTATGAAATTGGCGGTCGCATCTTGACTGTTTACTAACACGCCTTTGGACAATTCTATCTCTCCTGCCTTATATTGCTTTTCGACCCAATCTTTGAAGACGAAGCAGTCCTCAATGGCATGACCTATCACTCTGTGATAGGGGCAGTATTTGGGGTCGTCGGTCCTATTCGCTTCCTGCGGTCTTTTTGACTCTGGCAGCTGTAGACCGTTCTTGAGGACGTCTTTGAATATTTTACGGATTTTGTCCCTTCTGAAGGAATAGACCTTATCTAGCTTCTCTTTGAGTGGAGATTCTCCTCCCTCTCCGAACACTGGCTTCCGAGGCTGGTTGGCGCTAGGCCCGCTCATCCCTTGCTTATTTCGGTTAGCCGAAATGTTAAAAGATCCAGAATTATCGGAGTTTCCGCCTTTGTGATTATCGTCCTTTCGGTTTCTCCAGGACCTATTGTTATTTTGGGAATCCGAGGAGGACTCCTGCTTTGAGCGCTCCAGCATTTGGATTTTCCTGGTCAGCTCTTGGAATGTTTTGAGACCCGCGGTACATAAAAACGGGGCCATCCAATTGTTGAGATTTCCGACGAGGAGACTGACAGATTGGTCCTGCTCTGTCGGCTGTTCGCATTTGACGGAGAGATTGCGCCATCGGGTTATAAAATCCGTGCTGCTTTCGTCGCTCTTGGGCTTGGTCCTTACGAGCTCGGCAATGGTAATCTTATCACTGACGCTCATGAACTTCTGTCGAAACAAAGATTCCATTTGGACGAAAGTAGTAACAGAGCCATCCGGTATGCTCGCGTACCAGTCGAAAGCAACATCGGTCAAGCTATTAACGAACTGGTGGAGGAGAAGCGCATCATTGCCCCCAGTATTCCCGCATGAGGCTTTGAAGTGGGTGATGTGTTGATTCGCATTTCCCGTCCCATCGAATCTTCCGAATTTAGGGATGACATAGCCGCTAGGAAATTCTACCAGATCATACTGAGCGGGATATGGTCTCCCACTACTGCCGATATCTTTTTGCGCTTCGGCTTCGGCCACCAATGTTTTGACTTTGCTGGCAACCAAATCCATGATTTGATCTTGAGTTAGCGGGCTACTGTCATCGGTAGCCAAGAAATTTCCCGAGATAGGATGCGACTGATTTTCATGTAGTTCGCCCACTTTTGGATTTGAGGGAATAGGCGTCGGCTGGTTTGGGACACCATTTCCCGGTTCACGAGCAGAGCCCTCCGCCTGATTGGGCGACTGAGAGGCAAGCCGGGCTGTGAGATGCATCACGACATTCGTCAAGTCGTCAATTTTTGAGTAGAGCTTAGCCATCTCCTTGTCTTTGTTTCTGAGCTGCTTTCGGAGCTCTTGAAGCAGCTCTTGCTCCGCGGTCCTGGGGCGGAATGTCGGCTCTTCTTCGCTTTCCGAGCCCGACTCCTCATGGACCGAAGGGTCTTTCTGCCTATCATCCTCATCAAGAGGGTTTTCATCACCCAGCAGAGGCGGCTGTTCTTGGGAAGCGGCCACCACATTCAAGCCAGATTGGGTTTGAGATATGGTAGCCCCGTCCTTACTCTTGCTACGCGTGCCCACCGTGTAGACAGTGTGGACCACATACCCAGCCATTTTCTCATCTTCGGCGGGGTAACCCTGTTCTTCGAACCTCATGAGGTTTAGCCTGGCAGGAGCCCTAGCCCTTTTGTTGGCTCTATATCTGAGCCTTTTCTCCCTCAGCTTCTCGATTTTGAAGGCTTGGCAGGCATCCGCTACCCGGGAAGCCATTATGAGTTGATCAGAAAGGAGCTTAGAGAAGACACCCGATCGAGCAGTGGTTAAGGGCACCGCTGGAGCTTGCTCGGGACGCATTATAGCTTTGTTGGTGTTGATGGCCTTGCCCCCAGCTGGGGCCAAGGAAAGTCGTTCAGACACCGACTTGCGTTTGGGTTGGGGTGCCCTTGAGATCACCATATTTAGTCTCCTGCCTTTCGAGACCGGTTTGTCTGCCACCGGGGCTTGAGGAGCTGGGATGGCTCCAACTGGCATGAACACAATAGAGCCGAATGGTAGCAGCGGCTCCTCCCATTTTCGCCCGAGACTGGCCGGAAGGACTGTCCTAGAGTCTATCCTCATCGTGTAGGAGACGGGAGCTGAGTTCATCATCGAAGACATCGTCGGAAGGTGATTGCTTGAAAATCTGCATGAAAAAGCATTATTTTTAGTATAAATACAGGTATGTATATTGATTGAGTTCGCATGAACGCTTAACCCGAAATATGGGAGGAGAGATTGGTCCCACCGGGCGTGCCAAAATCTGTAGGGTGTTTTTTGTCACCCCATTGAGATAGGAATACACGCACGCTTGTCAGGCGTATACTACAGATTCCCCCTGCCTAGGGTAGGCCGGGGTTTATTGATTGTGGGGATCCGAATCTCCGGCAGCCGCAGACTAAGCTGCCGTTAATTACCCCTCGCCTTTGGGGCGAGGGAACCTACGATTAACGGGTTAAACTGGTCATACGAACTCAATGTGCAGTGTACGTGTGTTCTGTTTTGGAGGGGGTTTAAATATATCGGGAGCCACGCAGAGTTTTTACGGGGGTCCCGCTACCCGGATAGCCGGCTGGGGGTCAAGGGGGCTAGCAGCCCCCTTGCAGGGTGCGGGGCAGCGCCCCGTTAGAAATTTTTTCTAACAGGGACAATGTCATGGAGTATGTGTGTATGCACATATGTATACATATGTATATATATATATATGTATATACATGAGAAAGAAAAAAAAGAGGGGGAAAAGGCATTCAAAGGATGCGTGGGGGCAGCACCTTGGGCGCTGTGCGCCTAGGTGATGTGTGCTCAGGCGCTAGGGTGCCACGTGTCGGCACGTGGGTGCTCTGCGCTTGAGCGCTGGGCGCTTGAGTGCAAGTGCGCCACGTGTCGGCACGGGGGCGCTTTGCTCTTCAGCGCCTGACGCTCGAGCGCAAGCGCGCCATGTGTCGGCACGGGGGCGACATGCGCCTGAGCGCTTGCGCTTGAGCGCAAGCGCGCCACGTGTCGGCACCGGGGCAACTTGCGCTCGAGCGCTTGCGCTTGAGCGCAGGCGCGCCACGTGTCGGCAAGTGGGCGCTTTGCGCTTGAGCGCAGGGTGCTGTAGTGCAAGCGCGCCACGTGTCGGCACGTGGGCGCTTTGCGCTCGAGCGCTGAGCACTTCAGCGCAAGCGCGCCACGTGTCGGCGCGCGGGCGCCGGCGAGAAAAAGAGGCTTTTAGCCTAAAAAAATTCTCGGAAGAGAAATCAGAGAGGAGTTGGACTCCTGAGTGTGTTTTTGGGGTTAATGGAAGGGGTTCTTCTTCCTCCTCCTCTGTTAGTTGGATCTTGAAGATCAAGAGATGTAAGATCTCAAAATCTCTCCTTTTTGGGATCTAAAGACAGATCGAAGTTCCCCTTTGTGGGTTTGGTGGTGAAAACTATCTTGTTTTTGAAAAGGAAGAGTAAAACTCTTGATTTAATTCAAAAGAAAGAAGAAGGTTTGAGACCTTCAGAAAAAGGAAAGAAATACAAATCCTAGGTTGTTTTTTTGAGAGAATGAAAGTGTTTTTTTTTATTCATCATGTTGCCTTTTATAAACTTACATATTTGCATATAGCCCCTTGGGCTTTACAAAATGGCGTTTTGCCTATCCCATGGCTCATGTGCCATTTATTTTTGCACATAAGCCATGAGCTTACAAAAATTTGGCTTTCTGCCCGTTTTGTATACATTCATGTATAAAAAATTACATAAAAAATATTTATTACATGATTTTGTCTTTGGCATGGGGAGGCTGGCCGCGGGCTCGACTTGGGCATGGGCCCGCTTGACTTGGGCTTGGGCCCACCTCGCTTGGGGTTGACCTTGACTTTGACTCGGTCAACCGGGGTGTAAATTTTTACCCCAACACCAGCTTGGATAGGGTCGCCCCATTCTGACGACTTGGCCAGTGGCTTCGCTTATCTGATGAGCTCGTATTTGTTGAGCTATGTAGTCATCAAGTGCAGCTTTCGAGATCGTCTCCTTCCTGGCTGCTGATAAAGACGGAAGAGGGTTTGATGTCTCCCCTCTGTCGTCTTCAATGATTATTGGGGGATTTTCCGCTGGAGGGTCCGGCTGGGTCATCATCCCCACCATATCTTGGAACAGGAGCGCCTTTTGTTTTATATTAGCCGCTTGTTCCGCAGCCTCTTTATCTTTTTTCTCGAGCATCCTTCGTAGGAACTCGGCATCGGTTTTTTGTTCCTGGCGTTGCTCCGACGACGCTTCTGGGCTTTCTTTCTGCCCAGGGATTGCAGCCATCTTTGTTAGCATCTCCTGGAGTTTCTGTTGTTGCTCTTGAGCCTTAGTTACTAATTGTGTAAGTGGTCGATGACCCCCAGAAGCACGGCTTTTCTCTTTTTCAGAAGCCATGTAAATGGTGTGCACCACCATGCCCCCAGACTTGGGGCGTTTAGGTTCAGTGCTTTTGAGATTTATTGCAGACACGGGGATCTTCTCCAGCCTTCTCCTTTTTTGGGCGGTCGAAGTTGAGGGGACCATCGCAGACGATATTTTCCGTGGTACGACGGCGGGATGGTTCTCCTCTTGCCGCACCTTTGTTTTCTTCAGTCGGCGAGAGTATTCTTTGTCAATTACAGAGTCTTGGACTCTTCGCCAGACCCTGTGAATTTCGGAGGAGAGCCGCTGAGGGGGCTGCTCCAGTTTCGCCCTAGTAATATTTTAAGCGGGTGGAGGTGACCTTTTTAGCACATAAATTGGAGAATTCTTGTGCACCCTCCTAAGTAGCTCAAAACTGTTCCTAGTTGGAACAGCAGCATCAACTTCCACCATTGGAGCTGGTGGGGTCAGTCCAGAAGGGGAATTGCCCCCAGCTTTCCTCACTCGGCGCCAGTGATGACGTCGAGCATGTCGTGTAACCGGGATCACCTCTGTTGTCGGGGTATCTTCGTCATGCCCCCTGATCTGATGAGAAGTTGTTGTCGGTGTCAGCCTATCGAAGACAGACGTCCGCTGAGAGCGAATAGTCAATCTTGCGAAGGCCGACATTTGGGCAGGGGAAGCACTTGTAACGACCTCACCCGAAGCAGGAATTGGGATGGCCAGTGTTGCAAAGACCGATCCCTTAGCAGGAGAAGCCCCTCTGATGACTTCGTTTACCGGAGCTGGAATGGCTATCCGCTTTGGGATAACTCCTTCGGGTATTGTAGGCTTCTTCACGGGCCCACCTGAGCTTTGGCCTAGTTTGTTAAAGACCGAGGCGTTGGACTTGGACGACTCGTTGAGAGGGGCCGTGGTAGTGGTAAGCCGATCAAAGACCGACTTCTTTGGAGCTTCCTGTGATGGCACTGGAGCGTTGAAGCTCATTGGCGGGAGCATGGTCCCGAAGAACAATCCAGTGATGGCCCGTGTCACCTGTTCCACCGGCATTGTGTAGATGGAGGCCGCTTGGGGCCCATAAGTTACTCCTCCAGACGGGGCGGAGCGGGATGAGTTGTTGCAGTTGGAAGCCATTGACACCATCTTCTCTTCTGCATGGAGTAAGACACCAAATTTTAGTACCTCGAATTCAGGGGCAACCATATTAAACCGCGATTTGTTCGTGAACACGACACACGAAGTGTGGAGTGGAAAGAGGAAAAGTGTCCCACCGAGAATGCCAGATTCTGTTTACCGCCGAAAGACGCGAGACGGATCCGGGATGGATTGTCTTGTCTGAATTTGGGGGCAGATGCTATTTGGTTTTATCCGTTCACCTCTCCGAAGATACCAAGTTGATTTATGGCACCGTATATCGAAGGTTTGAACGGATGCGGCCGTTGTAGCAGACTTCGTCAGATTCCCCCTCGCTTGCGAGGGGTTTTGATTGTGGGGACGCTCTTCCCTGCAGGCGCAAGCCCCTGCAGTTAATTACGTTATCGGGTTACGATAACCACTTTCTCCTTCTCCAGAAGTTCACTTCGTGTCGTATGTGTTTGTTTTATTTTTGGTTGCCCGCGGATTGTATATGGAGACTAATTTATATTGTCGCCCGTAGGGCGTGGCTTAGTCCAAACCCGCATATTCTAGACTTGGGTTTGGTTTGGGTTTAAGGATCGTTTATCTTGTTTTAGATTAAGATCAACTCAAACGTTTGTTGAGGATACGTTAGTCTAATTTTAGACTAAAATCTACTCAACATGATTTTCTTTATTTTATAGGGACGTTGCGGTCCACAATTTAGTTTTTAGGACGTTGCGGTCCATGGAGTTTAAGGACGTCATAGTCCGTGGAATTTAGTTTAGAGACGTTGCGGTCCAAAGTTTAAGGA
Organism: Agapanthus africanus; assembly: GCA_030015575.1. Taxonomy (NCBI): domain Eukaryota; kingdom Viridiplantae; phylum Streptophyta; class Magnoliopsida; order Asparagales; family Amaryllidaceae; genus Agapanthus; species Agapanthus africanus. Next base: position 68,871,614 of record CM057337.1, on the reverse strand, counting down.
CATCATAGTCCGTGAAATTTAGTTTAGGGACGTTACGGTTCATGGAATTTTTGGTTTATCGGTTTGGGGGTATACCGAGAGTTATTGGTTATTGGGACCCTCCGTCTCTCTGAAGACGTTGAGAAATTACAACGACATGTATCAGGGGTGTGGAGAGATGTGCCCTTGAACCAATGGGTATTCGTCGGAAGACCGATAGTCTTATTTGGGACTAAGACCAATTTGAATAACATATGGGCTCGGTTGATTAGGAATTTGGCTAACTTGGGCTCAGCCCACTGAGTCTCTGTCGTTTCCTATTTCAATAAAATGTTAGACACTTATTAGGACACAGTCCTTTCTCTGTGCACATAATGCTAAACATTTATGTGAGTGCTGACACTCACACTTTGCTTTGCTTTTCCCACTTTCTTTTTGTTTTTTTATGAGTGTTGAACACTCTTTATGGCGCTAGGCACTTCTTGAGGAGTGCAAAGCACTCTATGTTAAGTAGCGCCCACGTGAGGGGTACATGGGGCGCTTGGCGCTGAGCGCCAGCATTTGAGTGTTAAGCACTTCTTATTTTGAGCAGTGCCCACGTGAGGGGCACGTGAGGCGCTTGGCGCTGAGCGCCAACCACTGAGTGCTAAGCGCTCTTTATTAAGCAGCGCCCACGTGAGAGGCACGTGGAGCGTTTGGCGCTGTGGGCCAGCATTTGAGTGTTGAGTACTCTTTATTGAGCAGCGCCCACGTGAGGGGCACGTGAGGCACTTGGCGCTGAGCGCCAACCACTGAGTGCTAAGCACTCTTTATTTTGCAGCGCTTGGCGCTAGGTTTTTCTTTCTGTATTATATTCTGCAAAGTTCAATTCTTTATTTTTCCCCGGATCTTTGATCCCTTAGAACAAATTCATCCCCGTAAGAATTAAATTCTCATTTGTGGGAGACTTGTCTCTTGGATCTCAGATCCGAGGAAAGAACTATGTTCTTTTTATGAGGGTTAAACCCTTGTAGATGAGATGTTCTAATCTCTATTACCTTTTTGTTTTTCCTCGAAGAGAATTCTTCTTCTTAGTGTTTGCTCTTCTTTTTTCTTCTGAGAACTTCAAGTTTATGGGGGGTTTCTCTCTACAAGACTTGAAGTCTTGGGTCCTTTATATAGGAGATGCAGATTGAAGAATCTTGTTAAGAGAATATCTCATTGAGAGATTTTCATTGATTCGGGGATTTTATCCACCATTGGATCTTTGATCCGAGGGCTTTTATTTTGCTGAAGATAACTTTCTTGTTTTAAACAAGATTAGGGAAATATTTTCCCATCCAGAGCTTATTCTGTATCTTGGTAATTTTTAATCACCATTGGATTTTAATCCACCGGTGCTCTCTTTTACAGAGAAAAGTCTTTCTCGTTTAGAAAGATCTAAAGAATATTTCCTCATCAGAATTTAATTCGGTGCTCTTCGGTGGATCTTTGATCCCATAGTAGAGAAATTTTAGTTCTGGTGCCGGCGCCTTCGTGCAAGGCAGGTGAGGCGCTGCGTCAGAGTTTTAACTCTTGGCGCTGGCGTCCTCGTGCAAGGCACGTGAGGTGCCGCCTCTTTGCAACTTTTGAACAGAGCTTTGCTCTTTTATTAAGGCAAAACAGAGCCGGTGGTGGTACCCCGAGGATTCTGCACAGTTGGAGTGGTGGCTACCCCGCTCCAGGTCGGCATGACGGAGCGGCTTCGATTCCGCTCTATCAGATTTCTTAAATCCTCGGGCGTGGCTCTTCTTAAGTAGTACCGATGTTCGCCGTGTGCGCGGCCTCGGCGGGAGTGGGGGTGTCGGTTGTGCCTGGAAGCAGGCGAACTGATCGACATCTCCTCAGGCGGTGTGAGCGCGCGGCGAGTGTTGGAGCGACGGCCTAGTCTCTCCTGAGATCGTAGTGTGGAGCTGTCTGGCGCCTAGCGGGTCATGGAATCATTTGCCGCGCGAGGGCCGTGGTTGCTAGAGTTGGCACGCCGGCACTCGGTGACGCTGAGGTGAGCGTGATTGAGGTCTTGAGCATGGCCATCCGTCCTTCTTCTGGTGTTGTCATCCCGGGGAGGGGGAACCGCAGTCTGGTGGGTAGGGCCCGCGGCTTGAACGCGGACGAGGGCATCCACCAGTGATGTGAGCCTGTCTATGCGATCGAATAAAGCGTTGATGACGTTAGGAAGGGGAGAAGAGACACTCCCATCTCCGTTGTGGCGGCCCGTATTCGGATCGTTGCGGTCATCGCTCGCCATTGGGTCGAGGGCGGAAGATCAACTTTTGTTATGGAAAAGAATGTTCTTTCGTTCCCACAAACGGCGCCAACTGATGGAGCTTCGGATCTCCTTCATATGTTGTCCTCCGTCGATCATGTGATGGCGGTCTTTGATGGTTGAGATTTGGTTTGAAGGTTGTTGAGCGTGTGGATTTCAATGGGTTGGTGTTGATGCCAAGCTATCTATAAAAGAAGTCCCGGGGTGGGTGATCACCGTAGAACCCTTCGACGATCAAGTTAGTGCCGAGGAATATTGGCAGAGTAGTGGCTTATTGGAATCAAAATTGTTTTACCTGAGTCGTCTAAGAGAGGGGTTTTTATAGTGGTCGTATGGAGAGAGCATGCGTGAGATCTTCGTCGTCAGTTACGCCCCTGATGTTACGCCTGCGTGAATGATGGGATCCCTCCATTAATGACGGGATACGCTTATTAATGGGGGGATACGCCAGCGTGGGACGCGGGACGTGAGGCGGCGGTTATCTCGCTTTGGTGAGATACGCGGAGCCATTGCGGAAGCGCTAGGGATATGTGTTCATGTTTGATCGGGAAAGATGGGGAGGCTTAGCTCGGAGGATGGCTCGGAGACGAGCCGGGAGGCCTAGGAAGCTCAGCTCTGTAATAGTTCGGAGGCAAGCAGAAGAGGGAGGGTGCAAGTTCGGCTGCCAGATTGCTCGTGGACAAGAAGTGGAGTGCCCACATTGATCTTACCTCGGTAGCTCCCAGGAGTCTAGTGGGCTGTCGCGGGTGACACGTAATTTACCACGTGTCGTGATAAGAGGAATTCTCACTTATGAGTATCATCAGATGGAGAAGTAATTAAAAGAGAGGGACCGCAGCTGAAGGCTTCTTCTCTTCTTTTTTTTACCTTTTTTTCAACCGTGAAAAGAAGAGGATGAGAGAGTAACGAGAGAAGCACACTTAAAACACATAGAAACACAATGAACTTCTCTACACTTAGCCACAAGCCCATTTTACTCATATATATATATATATAGAGAGAGAGAATAATGGAGGAAAGATGCCATAGGAGGGAATTTCCTCCTATGGCGTCGAAAAAATACAATCTCCATCGTGTTTTCCGACAATCGGCACTCATCATCTTCATCGTTATCATCTAAGATACAGGTACACCAAATTTCATGTGATTCTACAACTTTTTTACCGTTGCATTAGTGGGTTCAAAATTAACGGTTTATCGACAATAGAACTATTTACATCGCTAAGTCAACGGTGAAAAGGTTGTAGAATCACATGAAATTTGGCGTACCCACACCTTAGATGATAACGATGAAGATGGTGGATGCCGATCGTCGGAAAAATGAGAGAGGACGTATTTTTTCGACGCCATAGGAGGAAATTCTCTCCTATGGCATCTTTCCTCCATTATTCTATATATATATATATATATATATATATATATATATAATCAACGGCGAAAAAGTTGTAGAATCATATAAAATTTCGTGTACCCACATCTTAGATGCTAACGATGAAGATGGCGGGTGTCGATCGTCGGAAAAAATGGAGAGTGTATTTTTCGACGCCATAGGAGAAAATTCCCTCCTATGGCCTCTTTCCTCCATTATATATATATATATATATAAATGCAGCTGCTCAATATTATATTGATATTTGTATCATATATATATATGACAAAAAATCATTCTGTTTAAATCCTTTTTGAATATAAAAACGGAAAGAATATATGGACCAAAAAAATGATTTACTTAATTTTGTTGAAATTTATTGTAAGCAAGCAAGCAACCATCAATCTCTTCTTCATCTATAGTATGACTCCTATATATCCAAGGAACATTGTTGCCTACCCCACCCCTCTGGGGATCCATCACAATATATCCTTTCCAGATCCCCATAAATTAAACAGGAAACGCACGCAAATGAACCCCTCCCCTCCTTGGGATTGCTTCCCACTCCACACGTTCTCCGCTAGCTATTTTAAGACAAAAAACAACTTCCACATGTAATTGGGCAGGATTGTACTAACAAACAAGAATATTCTAGGTTGCTTCTTAGAACTGAACGGGTTCAGTGCTTAATTATGCTTAGTGCACTAATATTCAACTACTTCTTAACATAAATCACTACTAATTAGCACCTTGCATGTGAGGGGATCGATGTGTGCTGGACGCTCCTTAATTCCAACGTCTCCCTTTGTCTCCTCTTCTAACTATTATTATTAAGCCCAATGGAGTATACTTTCTCATCGCCATGTGCACCAGATCCAAAGCAATCGCTCCCATATTAATTCTATTTACTGTATCATTATTTATAAACCTTCTCGATCCACATGTATTAAACCAAGAGAACATAAGGTCGCAGCCGACCGCAGCCCTAACGGGTTCCGAAATGGAGGCGGATGGGGCTCGGGTTAACATGCGGTGGGGACGGCCATCCATCGAGGCTGGCTCACATTCCACAGCCTCATGGCTACATATAATTCATAAATCAATATCATTCACCATACATAATTCGATACGGAAAAAAGAGTGCATTGTCGAAACCCCTGGCAGGTTTTACCCTGACCAAAAAGCCATTGGAAAATTTTCATACAGTATCTATATATAGTTGGCAACTGTATAAATACCGCAATCAGCTGTATACATATCGTAAGCAACTGCAAACATGATAAAAGATAAATATAGTAGGAAACTATACAGATACCGCATGTACAGGGTTTTCTGACAACCGCAGACTTTTCAAGGGGTTTTTGATAACCGTTTCGGAGCCAGGGTTTTTTTCAACGGGAGAACTTGCCCGAGTGATTTTGACAATTTGCCCGTAAAAAAAAGATGGTAAATTGATTAATTATCGCAACTAGCAAAATAATTGAGGTTGCTCTCCTTGGCATACACTGTGCAAGTGTTGTGGCCTTATGGCCTAATGGATCATATCCGATCTGTCCCAATTCTACTGGTTGTTAGAGAGAAACAAACACTGGGTTCGTTTAGGATTCTTCGCTCACGACCGTATCAAGCGCGAGGTACGTGGAGAGCGTGGAGATCTTGGGGATCGATCTCGTTGAGAAGTATTGGGGCAGTTTGGGGGCGTAGGGAAGAGAAGTGGCCCATAAATTGACATGAGTTCATCTGCTGTATATAACAGATAACATCTCTTCACCGGAGCCCCCCAAAATCACAATCCCCATCATCGTTATCTTCATTGGTATCAGAACCCGACGAGATCCCCTTCGAACCTGACGAGATCCGACTAACTCGAGCCTGACGACATCCAATATTTCTTCCATCGATGCCGAGGCTGCTCCGGCGAACAAATATCTGCCCAGACGAAATCGATCCCATCTCCGACACATCTTGACCCCATCTCCGACACGGTCTTGTCTGCCCTACGCCATTACTCCGTCTGTTTTGAGGAACTCGACTCCAACAAGCTCGACCGCACATCCGACGAACTCGACCAAACTCGACCCATCTCTCTGCCCCCAATCTTTTCTGGTACGATTCACATGTTTTCGGGCTTCGTATACCCATTTCAACAGCCAGTGTGCCCCATTTTCTTTTCTTATCAATTATTTTATTTGTGGCAAGTCAGTAAGGGTCAAGTATGTCTTTAAAATTTTTATGTTATAATTCATGCTTGGATCTGCTAGTTAATAATTTTGTATGCTGCCTAGTTTTTTACTGCTTTTGGTTCATAAAGTTTATTATTATTCTTCACTGTTTTGCCCTGAGTATAAACTTTGATTACTAATATTAGTATTTATTTTTCCGTCTCATACAAAGTTTTGATTGCCTATTAGTATCAAATCTTTGTTGCCATAAGTATCATTGTTTTTGACAAGTTATAATTTTTTTTATTGCCAATTACATAATTTTTCTGTCCATATTTTTAGATCGAAATTAGTGCTTCATATTATAATTTATGTTTCCATCTATTTTTGCTTAGTTCTTTTGGTTTGTAATTTTTTATTTTGCATATATTTGTTCTTAATAATTTTGTGTTTAAATTGTTTAATAGTCTAAGTATTATTTTTAATATTCCTTTAATATCTGTAGTCACGCATCAATTAGTTATAGATCTTTAATTGTTTTACCAACCCACATTTATTCCCTTTTGAACGTTTTCATACAATTTATCACCAAAATAAATCATTTTTGCATAATATTTCGAAACCCTTCTAAAATGGCTAGTAAATTAATTGCTTCTGAATTGGCTAAGATAGAACGTTTTAATGGTGCCAACTATAATATATGGTATAGTAAAATTAGATATGGACTTATCTATGACAACATAAATAACGTCATAGAAGACAGTACTCCTATTCTCATAGATGATCCTATTGTGAAACAAAAGAGTGAATATGAGCTGTGGAAATTAAATGACAAAAAAGCTTAGAGTCTTATGTTAATGTTCATGGAAGATAACTTGATAAAAGTTTTGCAATTTATGAAAGTGCAAAAGAAATATGGAATGCAATTAAGGAAAAGTATGACACTACATCTGAGATGAACATACAACTTTTATTACATATATCTAACTCTTCTCGTATGCAAGAAGATGATGATGTAATTGAATATTATAATAAGATGATTGTCATGGCTAAGGATCTTACTACTGCTGGAACTGAAATTCTAGAGAAAATCCAAATAGCTACAATTCTTAATAGTTTGCCGCCATCACTTGATATGGCCGCCACAACGCTTAAGATTGAATGGTACCATTAAATACGTCACTGACTTGCCATCTCAATTAGCAATAGAGCAGGATTTAGTAGCCAGAAGGAAAGATCTAGAAATGAATTTTGTGCAGGGTGAAGGATTGAATGTTATGCAGAATAGGCCTACACGTGATGCACAAAAAAACAAGAACTGGAATGTAGGGACTACAAGACCTCGGTTCAAGGGATTCAAACAGCAAGGCACTCAAATGAAAGTACCAAAAGGAGCTTGTTATAATTGTGGAAAGTTTGGTCATTTTAAGAATGACTGTCCAGAAAAACAAGCTAATTCAGGTATGTCAAAGCATTCTGGAAATAAATCACCACATAAGCGAGAGTTCGTAGGTGTGATCGAGTGTAATGCTGCAAGTGTTGACATTGATGGCTGGTGGATTGACTCGAATGCTACTAGGCACATTGCAAAGATCCGACTAGAATTGTCAGATATGAAGAAACTGAAGAAAAGAGAACATCGCATTTATATGGAAAATAATACCTATCTAGATATTGAAGGTATTGGGACATATAGGCTGAATCTTGGGGACAGTGTTATGGTCCTCAAAGATGTGTACTATGCGCCAGATATTAGGCGTAATTTGGTTTCCGTTGCTGCATTGCTGAAAAATGGACTGGAGGCCCGTTTTTATAATAATCGAGTGTCAATAGGAAAGAATAAGAAAGTTTTTGCCATGGCAAATTTGTACCTGAACATGATTTATTTTGTCTCCCTGTAGTGACCGATGATGCAATTAATAAAGTTTCTGACTTGAATTGTTCCTTATGTTATTTATCTGATTATAATTTTTGGCATATGAGATTAGGATATCCAGATACATCAAAGATAAATCAGATAATTAAAATGAATATGTTATTAACCCTTACAGGTGTAAGAACAATACCTTGTGAATATTGCATGACCGGAAAAATGACTAGAAAACCATTTTTAGGAGGTCAAAGAGTAAATGAATTGTTGGGTTTAGTTCATTCAGATATTTGTGGGCCTTTAAATGTTAAGACTCATGGTAATAAAGAATATTTCATAACATTTATAGATGACTATTCCAAATTAACTTTTGTATGTCTTTTAAACAGAAAATTGGAAACTTTTGAATGTTTTAAAAGATATAAGGATGAAGTAGAATGTAAATTTGGAAGGAATATTAAAATATTGAGCACTGGTGGGATGGGGAATTCAATTCAAAAGAATTTGATAACTATTGCATTGAATTCGGAATTAAAAGGTATACAACAGTGCCTTATTCGCCACAACAGAATGGTATGCATGGCTGAAAGAAAGACTATAACATTGTTAAATGCAATAAAATATATATTATCCCATTCTGGTCTCTCCAAGGAATTTTGGGGAGAAACAGTATTGAGTGCAAATTATATTCTCAATTGAATTCCTGCTAAATCAGTAGAATCAACACCATATGAACTTTGGAATGGACACAAACCCGAGTTAATTCATCTTAAGATGTGGGGCTGTGTAGCTCATATTCTTATTCCTTCTCAACTTAGAGATAAGTTGGATTTTTGAATTTTGAGATGTAGATTTATAGGGTATCCAGAAAAGTCAAAGGGATATAAGTTCTTCCATGAAGAAAAGAGGGCCATTGAAAGTAGAGACGCTACATTTGTAGAAAATCTAGAGGAAAAAGGAACAAGTTCAGGAGAAATAGAACCTCTGGTTTTAATAGATGATGATCATTACAATAATATTCTGGTAAATGACCCAGTTATTAGAGATGAGATAGATCATCCCATTTTGGAAGATAAACGTATAATTGATGATACACCTATAGTAGATATACAAGCTGAACCTGTTCAGCCTGCAAACCTAAGTGGCAACAAAAGAACTAGAACATCACCAGCATGGATGGATGACTATTACATGTACTCATGTGAACCATCATATTTCTCAGTTGATTTGGACATTGATGAACATACAGATCTCACGACATTTATTGACGCGATGAAATCGTATTAGTCAAAATTATGGTTAGAGAACATAAAAGAAGAACTTGATTCCATTGGAAGGGACAAGGTGCGGGAACTATGCGACTTACCAGAAGATAGAAAGTCAATAGGGTGCAAATGGGTACAAAAAAAATATCATGCTGATGGGTCCATTGATAAATTCAAAGCCCGATTGGTTGCAAAATGTTTTAATCAGAAGGCAGGTATATATTATCAAGAGACATATTCTCCTATAACTAAATTTGCTTTCATCATGATGGTTTTAGCAATCGTTGCACATCTTGACTTGGAACTTTTCTAAATGGATATTAAGACCGCATTTCTCAACGGAGAGTTGAAGGAAGCTACACACACACACACACACACACATAAGACAACCAGAGGGATTTCAGGTAGAAGGACAAGAGGATAAAATATACAGATTAAAGAAATTTTTATACAGTTTAAAACAATCATATAGACAGAGATATGTCAAATTCCATAATACAGTTACTCAATTAGTTTCATTGCAAATAAATTAGATAATTGTGTATATGTCATGAAGAGTGGGAGCAAGTTTTCCATATTATCTTTATATATAGATAATATTTTGCTCGCTGGCAATAACATGAATATATTGAATAAAATCAAGTTAGAACTTATTAAAGAATTTGAGATGAAAAACATTGGAGAAGCATCTTATTGTTATATATGTATGCCCTAGAGGCCATTATTGTATGATATAGTGGATACTTGGACATATGTATATATATGACAGTCTTACTTGATATGATAACATGTTATTTGGCTTGTCTTTATCATTCATGTGTATAGTCATACGTGTTATTACTATCGCTAATACATGTTGATAAAGCTCGTTGGATTTTTTCTTGACTACCATAATTATGATAGAGATCATATTAGTGTGGCTTGGATAGTCGATAAGCACATCCTTAAATGTTTCTAATCGTAGAAGTATCAAGACTGGGCATTGATACTCCAGAGTATACTAGAGTATACGTTTCTTGATCCCGGCCGGGATGATGGTTGTTCCTACGGCCATTGGTGTTTAACACCAAAGACTGCATACATGTGCTCATTGGAGAATGGGTTTCACCGAACGGACTCACCGAGAACTTCTAACTGGTATTATACCTATCGTGAGATAGTAGTTCTTTGGTGACATGAGTACAGGGTAGTCTGTAGGCATGAGATCGTCATCATGTCTTATGTGTGTTTCCACTGTACTTTGATTACTACACAACCACGACTTTAAAGAGTCGTGCATACATGTTTATTAGTTAGGTACAGTCCCGAAGCACATGGAGAAAATGAGCGATCGAAGAAATTCGACTCTCTCGGTATAGAGAGTTGATGCCGTGTTGTCCTGATCGACTGTAACCATAAGTCTTTGTCCAGGACGGATGACCTAAACTGATAAATGTTATCAATTGTATCCATGGTGGTTATAAGTCACTGATTGGCACTACTTATTAGGTTATTGGGGATCTGACGGATTCTACCCTCTAGACTCGATATGTGACACTCTCAGATGAAGAGACCGGAATGTATGGAGATTGTCACTGATAGGCTCTGTAGGATTTTGGATGAGCGTTGCTTGTCGATCTTCCTTTCGTTCAATACCTGGATAGCCGTTACGTACAGCTAGTACCGCTGACGTGCTTGTGGGTCATGGATATGATCATGTCCTACTGGCAGCGTATTGATGAGTTTTTAGAGTCTCACGCAGAGGTTCCAAGCAAAGGCAAAACAAAGTAGGTCATGTATAGAGATATGTGCAGGAGTTCGATTATGCATGTGTATTTGATACACGTATTTTAATCGGGCGTTTGATGATATTAGCTGGTATATATTGATGTAACCGGATTATTAATCAAGCGTTGATTTAATAATTATATATATATATAATAATATCAAGCTCACTTTATCATTTTCTTTTCTTTATTCATATTTATATATCATATAAATATATTTTTCTCACTTTGTCATGTGTGTTGATACATACAAGTTGTGTGTATGAGAATCACATAGGAATTAGGATAAGAACAAAGTGTTTTATTTATTTTTTTAAAACAAAAATAATGAGTCATTTTGTTGAAGGATGTAGAAACTATGACTTATTCTTATTTTATCTCTTTAGATAAGTATGGTTTTTTCTTTATTCTCATCTTAATCTTATGTCATTCTCATCCTCTCATTCTCTCTCTTGAGTTTTAGAAAAGTGAGAAAAGAAAAGAAAAATAAAAGAAAATTTGTGAGCTAATATTCCTATATCATTCTATCTTCATTAACTTAGCAAATTAGTGTTGATGGTTCTTCACACACATCTTTAGTTTGTGAATTTGAAGCTTCTTTGACAATAGTTCAAGATGGATCATTTTTGACAAAGAGGACCACACTTAAGCTCGATCCTGGAGTCCAAGGAGAAAAGACGAACATGCTACAAAGGTTGTAGTCTCCAAACTTTGCAGACTAGCTTTCTTGTTTTGTACAAGTTATCATCTTTGTGAAATTTATCATTGTTATCAAACTTTAGCTCTCTTGTATTTATAAAATATCGTTTCCGCTTGCTATAAAATCATGTCTAAAGTGCTAAAGCATGCTTACACTTGTAACGAATCTAAATTATTGTGCGGAATTTTCCAGTTTAATGTACAGAAAATGAGTTATACAGCCTGAGTTTGAGATATAAGTAAATTTTGTTAAATAACAGCAAGAAACAACCTGTAGCTCACTGGTAAAGCCTTTGCACGGCTGTGACGTAGCCCCTGTGTTCGATCCCCATCAGACACATTATTTTTTTCTGATTTTTCTTTTTAACTTTTTGGAAGCCCAAAAGTTTACACGTGCAATACACAGAAAAATAAAAAGTCAGAAAAATCAAACATGTGAAAAATGGAGTAAATACTGAGATGTACACGTGGCACAAATCCAGAGCCCTAGATCGGCCGGCGGAAAGCCAATATTGGCCAGCACCGATGGTTGAACCGAGTCCAATGAGACCCGGGCTTTGCACACTAACCCCTTCACCTACACCTAACACCCCTGCACTGTTTGATTTCCCTGCAATCAAACAGATGCCTCTCATTTCACCATTAAACCAAATTTTAATGCTTTTTAAATCACATTTTTAATTCCAAAACTCTAATTCTACACTATAAATACCATCCCACACTTTGGCTCAGCATCATTCTGAAATTTCTAGCCAAAACTCTCAAAAAATTTCTAAGTACAAGTGGAGTAAAGAGAAGTTAGCAAGCGGTTAACTTCCGACGAAGAATCGAAGCTATTTCGGAGCTCCCGCGACGTCACGACGACAACCTTCTCTTCTTCTACCTCTTATTAAGTTTCCTAATCGGTAAGTCCTTTTCAATCTCTTTTCTTCTTCATTGAAATCCCATTTCAAAACTTATATTGGTAAGTAGAGTTAATACCGACATCTATTTCTAAACCCTTGAAATTTACCTTTTTCCCTATATATTGTTCATCCAAATTCTTACACAATACTTGTAATCTTAATTATAAATATTTAGAATAAATTTTAACCTAGAATTTCATGCAAAATAACTTTAATTTAAGTTTTTCATTTAAATACCATGAACTTTAAATATCATTTTTTTAGTTTTGTTAAAACAATACGTTTAGAAAAACTTCACGGGATAATGACCTACCTTACACGCACACATAGTTCCATAGCACAATACCTCTTTTACGTGAGTTTTTGCTACGAAGATATTATTACAAGAAAATACCACTTAATATAAAAACCGGATTTTCTTTAAACGGTGTTTTAAATTCCTTTGCGATTATGCCTCTACAACCCTTGTTAGGGGACCCGCTAATAGATGGTGCTGATTATCGCACATCCTTGAGTTAGTAGAGAGAGATGTAGACCTCATCACGGAGCATTCGGTCTCGAAAGGTTTTAAATACGGTTTTTAAGAAAAATAAATTTTTCTAATTAAATAAAATTTAATTTTTAATAATTATATAAAAATTACAAATCCATATATTTTCAAATTATAATAAACTTACATTTTTAAAATGAAAGATTTACAAGTTTCACTAAAATACCATCAAGATACCAACAAAAGACAAGTTTTACAATAAAATACAATAAACTTTTCAAGCTAAGCAATTATCACTAAAATACCCCAAATCCTTAAAATTCATATCCATGAAAACCCTAAATAATACAAATAAATTCTCGAGATTTATTTTAAACTATATTATAATATTTTTCATAAAACCCCCTCGAGTTATATAAAGCAATATTTAAGGACTTTAGTAAATATATGTTTAAGCATGATCAATTCTCTTGAGCCCCAGGGAGCCGGAGAAAGTGAGTGCTTGGCTATTTAAGGTAGACAAAAAAACGGAGTTATCAATGATAATTGTCTTGAAAAAAAAACCCAAATCCTGTCGTCCATGTAAAGCAATTACCGATGACTCCCGAACCTAATCCTAGATCTAAATCAGTTACAAGTGTCTGACTAAGTCAGAGTCCATTTTAATCCTGAATCCAAAGTTAAACATGAATACTTGAGCATGAATTTGAATACTTGAATTCAAACACCAATATCAAAATACTAGACTTGACTTGACCGAACCATGATTATAACTTGACATGACTACTTGAATACATGATTACATCCTGAACCTGATTACTTGAACAATTTGTATCCATGGTCTCTGCAAGACTTATAAACATAAACCATACAATACATTACTTGGGGATAACGGGGTAGATTGGTACGGAACGTATTAACGTGGCACGAGATGGTCACTTAAAAGACACCTACATGAATTCTCGTGCCATTGTCCCGTGGGTTTTGACGGGGCATTGTACTACATGTTACCATAGTCCACGGGGTAAGATGGACTCCTCTCGTATACACAAATACCTTCTGCACCAAGCTACAAATAACTATGTTAGAATAACAAGCATATACCTGTATAACTTACCAGTTTCATTTCACATTACTTGTTATATTCCATTCCTTCTTTGGGACTTACCGAGCGCTAGTTTGCTGACGACATTCCTGTCTATTTCTTTCTTTGGAATGTTCGTCAGGAGGACCGGACTCTCAAGAGATCGAGCATAGCCAGGAGGATTTGGACCAATTCACCGTTCAGCCGGACTACTAGCTCTCCTTGTACTTACTTTCAGTTTGTATGCCACCGTTTAGACACTGCTTATTTCATTGTATCTTTTCTTTTCAAAAACAGTTGTATGTAAAGATGAATGTAAATAAAGGTTGTTGTTTATTTTATATCACTTGTCGTTCTTGTGTTATATATATATATATATTGCTTAATTACGCTTAACGTATTTATTTCTTAGTAAATACGTTGCGGTCTGCCACGTCACCATTTCCGTCTACTGGGAAGCGGGGCGTGACAACACTTATGTTCTAGGAATACAAATGCTTAAAGATAGAAAGTCTAGGACGTTGAATTTAAACCAAGAAAAATATTTACACACAACATTTAGAAAATTTGGGATGTAGAATTGCAATCCGGCAATAACACCTTTGGTTATGGGAAAGCGGTTGTGTAAAGAATAATCTCCTGGAGAAGGGCAGAAACCACTTAACGTCTCATATGCCCAAGCAGTTGGAAGCTTGATGTATGCAATGTTGTGTACTGGACCCGACTTGGCGTTCCCAGTGAGTCTAGTTAGTAGATACCAAAGTAATCCTAGTTCAGCACATTGGGAAGCTGTTAGGAGGATTTGAAGTATCTGAAGGGTACTGTGCACCATAAGTTAGTTTATCAAGCAAACTCGCTTGAGCTTCTTTGTTATTCCGATGCTGATTTTGGAGGAGACAAAGATGACGGGAAGTCCACTTCATAACATTTGTTTATCTTTAGAGGAGTAGTTGTTTCTTGGGTAGCAAGAAACAAGGGTGTTGATAGGTGCAATTTATTGCTCATTTTTATATCACATTTATCATTTATATTTCATATTTTATGCTATTTTTGTGAATAAATGTAGATAACATGGCTTAAACATAAAAAGACGGAAAAGTACGCTAAAATGAAGATCATGTGTGTGGAATGTATTTCATGAAGATAATCAGAAAAATAGAGAAACATTTCGCAAAATTGGAACAAACTTTAGAAATCTCGAGACCAAATAACAGAAGATGCAACAAACCAGAGATGTATATGGCTAAAAATTTCGGCTGGATTTACCATAATATAAAAAAGAGCCGAAATTTTGGAAGCAATGAAGTTGAGATTTTTTCTAGTATTTTGTATCTTCTGGTTATTTTGTAAAGTTTGTTCCTATTTTCCAAAACTGTATCGAAGTACTATAAAAAGCTCTGTATAGTTTAGGGTTTAGATATCTCTTCTATAGATTTTAAATTTATGGTTTTTTAAGGAGAAGAGCTCGAGTAATTTGTAAGTTTTATTATGAATTTTAATAAAGATTTAGTTTTGTATTATATCATGAGTAACTAATTTTCTTCTTGGTTTTTATTTGCAATTCTTTTTATGGTTATTATGGTTGGATAATTTCTTATGTCTTCTTTTCTATGTTTATAACATGAATGTCTTGTGTTTAATTTTATTATCTTAATACTTCTCATCTAATTTAAATATAACCTATGCTTTCATATAATTAATGGTGACATATTAAAACAAGATTAGAAAAGAAGATAATTGTTCCCTCATAAAAAAAGGGAGAGTAAGAAAGGAGGAAACTTCCCATTATTCGAGTCTCACATGTTAAACACGTGAGCGCCTATATGCTTTGCATATAGGCGCTGCAACTAAACTACTGGTAGGCTAAACAAGCTTCATGTGTTAAACACGTGAGCGCCTATATACAGAGCATATAGGCGCTGCAACTAAACTACTGATAGGCAAAATAAAGCCTCACGTGTTAAACACGTGAACGCCTATATGCAAAGCATATAGGCACTGCAATCAAACAACAGATAGGCTAAACAAAGCCTCACGTGCTAAACACTTGAGCGCCTATATGTAAAGCATATAGGCGCTACAACCAAACAGCTAAGGGGACGAACTAAGTCCCACATGCTAAACACGTGAGGACACTTTCTTACGTAGAATTTAATTCTACTTAATAAATAGTTGGATCAAATATCCAACGGTGATTAAATATAGAATTAAATTCTATTGGGAAGAATATTTTCTGTTAAATAGAGAGTTAGTGGATCAAATATCCAAAATATTTTTTATATCTTTCTAAACAGAGAAAGATTATACTCTGTTAAACTGAGCACCCTTGGATTAAAAATCCAATGGTGATTAAAATGTCACCGCTCTGTAGAATTTTAATCTATATATGGGAGAGTATTCCTAATTTTGTTAAAAACAAGAACAATATCTTCTGTAAAACAGAAGTCCTTGGATCAAAAATCCAACAGTGGGTAAAATTCCCCAAATCAATTTTGAGACCATGTAAATCAATTGGAATCTCTCAATGAAAGATTTTCTCAAAACCAATTAACAACTTGCTTCCACTATATAAAAGCACCGAGACTTCAAGTCTCAAAAAAAGAAGAAGAGAAAGAAACACAGAGAAAACAGAAGGAGAGAGAGAGAGAGAACAAGAGAAAAAGGACGAGACATAAAGAGAGACAGAAAAAACAGAATTTAATTCTCGGTGAAGACTTGTTTCGTCATAACACACTAGGTAAAAAAAACCACACAGAGATTGTTCCATCTCTTCTTTGCCTCTTTAAGGGTTTAACCCTTCATATAAGAACCCAGTTCTTCCTCTGGTTAAGATTTGCAGAAGCAGATCTCCCCATAAGTTGAGAATTTAATTCTCATCGGGAAGATTCTGTCCTGCAGATTTAAAACCTAGGGGAAAGAAATGAGTTCAAAAAATTTAATTCTTACAAAAACATATGGGAATTTAATTCCTCTGAAAACTAGGGTTTAACCCTATATAAAGAATTTGTATCTTATAAAAACGAGAGGAGAACTTGATTCCTCAGTCCAAACGATGATAATAATCTGAGGCCTTCCAAACCCAAATCCTAATGACTAGAAATCTCATTAATGAGAGATCAAGATATCTAAGAAAACAGAAGGAAAGCCTGGGGATTCGTTAGTGTTTAACACTATAATGAGACCTCACGTGTTTCCATATGAGTATCTCTAATGAACAACAAGAATGGCCCAGACTGCCTCACGTGTTTCCCATGCGAGTGCTTAAAAGAAAAACAAGAGACACTTCGTAAGGCAGTCACGTGTTCTCCATGAGAGCCCTAACAAAGTGTTTAGCACTTATATAAAAAGGGGGAATAAAACCCAAAAGGCAGTGCCCATATTTGGGGCGCTGCTAAACACGTGAGCGCCACAAGAACCAAGTGCTGAGCACTTATAGAAAAAAGGGAGAATGAAACCCCAAAGAGCAACGCCCATATTTGGAGTGCTTTACGTATTCACACGTGGGCGCCCCTAGAGTTTAGTGTTTAACACTAATCCAGCGTCTCACGTGGGATACACGTGAGTGCTGCATATACTAGTGCTTAGCACTGTTGGGTAACTATGGAGAACCAGACCTAGCCCCAAGGTCAAAACCTCTTCGATTTCCAATCAACCTAGCCCCCCTGTGCTCATGATTCCCCAAACTGATCTTAGTCCCAAACATGACTAATGATCCTTCAACTGATGATATCCAAAAGATATTCATCCCATATCTACTAAGATAATATTAGTCTCAAAAATGACTAACGACTCTTAGGTCCACAACAACCCCCCTTTTTTCCCTGAAATATGGGATTTGGTTTAAGAGTACATCTCTCCACATCTCTGATATACGTCGTTGTAATTCTTCAACGCCTTCAGAGAGGTGGCGGGTCCCGACAACCAAAAATTCTTCAGTGCATTCCCAAACCGTCCAAACCGACGTGCACACCTCAAATCAGACCGCACCCTATACTAGGTGCATTCCATATCACCCTTGTTCATTCCGTCACGTTACAAATACACGTGCGCGCAAGATGAACATAATGGACCACTACATTCTTAAACTGGCAAAGGATCGAGAAGTCCCTAAACTAATATTCGCCTCCAAAATGGCGATAAAGGACCTAGAAGTCCCTAAACTAATATTCGCCTCCAAAATGGCGATAAAGGATCGAGAAGTCTCTAAACTAATATTCGCCTCCAAAATGGCGATAATGGATCGAGATATCCTTAAACTAATATTCGCTTCCAAAACGGCAATAATGGACCGAAATGTCCCTAAACTAATATTCTCCTCCAAAATGGCGATAATGGACCGAAACGTCCTTAAACTAAAACAATAGAGCCCAGATGCTCTTTTGTTGGATCTGAAATAAAAATGATTCTAAAACCCCGTTAAGTGGATCTTAGTCTCAAATTGGACTAATGTATCCTTAACAAAAACAAATCGAGCCCCAAATGCTCACATATATTTAAGTTGATCTTAATATCAAAATAGATTAACGGTCCTTAAATAAAAACCCCAAATAAAAAATATACGGATTTGGACTAATCCACGCCCTACGGGCGACAACATAAATTAGTCTTCGTATACAATCCACGGGCAATCTAACCAAACAAAAACACACACGACACGAAGTGAACTTCCGGAGCAGGAGAAAGTGGTTATCGCGATGCGGTAACGTAATTAACTGTAAGGGCTTGCACCTGCTGGGAAGAGAGTCCCCACAATAAAAAAAAACCCTCGCAAAAAGAAGGGAAATCTGACGAAGTCATGCTACAATGGTCACATCCATCCAAACCTCCGATATACGGTACCATAAATTAACTTGGTATCTTTGGAGAGGTGGACGGATAAATCCAAATAATATCTACCCCTAAATTCAGGCAAGACGATCCATCCTGGTTCATCTCTGTTTTCGGCGGTGAACAGATTCTGGCACTCCTGGTGGGACCTC
Organism: Agapanthus africanus; assembly: GCA_030015575.1. Classification (NCBI taxonomy): domain Eukaryota; kingdom Viridiplantae; phylum Streptophyta; class Magnoliopsida; order Asparagales; family Amaryllidaceae; genus Agapanthus; species Agapanthus africanus. Next base: position 68,852,762 of record CM057337.1, on the reverse strand, counting down.
TTCCTCTTTCCACTCCACACTTCGTGTGTTGTGTTCACGAACAAAATCGCGGTTTGCTATGGTTGCCTTTGGATTCGAGGTACTAAGATTTGGTGTCTTGTTCCTGTGCAGAAAGAAGAAGTGAACATCAATGGCTTCCAGCTGCACAAACTGCAACAGCAACTCCCGCTCTGTCCCAACTGGAGGAGTGACATACGGGCCCAATACAGCCTCCATCTTTTCAATGCCGGTAGGGCAGGTGACTCAAGCCACCACTGGATTGTTCTTCGGGACCATGCTCCCGCCAGCAAGCTTGAGCGCCCCAGTGCCACCACAGGAAGCTTCCAAGAAGTCGGTCTTCGATCGACTTGCAACCACCATAGCCCCTCTCCACGGGTCGTCTAAGTCTGCCAACTCAGCCTTCAACAGGCTGAGCTGAAGCTCAAGTGGGCCTGCAAAGAGGTCCGCGCTACCTGAAGGGGCTATCCCAAAATGGATAGTCCTCCCAACTCCTCCGGCATGTGAAGTCATCAAAAGTGCTTCCTCTACCAGAAAGTCGGCCTTCAAAAGATTGGCCATTCCCTCTCAAAGGACGTCAGTCTTCGACAGGCCGGTACCAGCAGCAGCCCCTCACTAAAGCAGGGGGCACGACGGAGCCGCTTCCATGACTGAGGTGGTCCTATCTGCAAGGCTCGCTCTACATCGCCACTGGCGGCGAGTGATAAGAGCTGGGGGCAACTCCTCCTCCGGTCTCACCCCACCAGCTCCGATGGTGGAAATTGACGCTGCCGTTCCAACCGGGAACAACTTTGATCTACTTAGGAGGGTGCGAAAAAACTCTCTAACCGCAGTGCTGAGAAAATCTCCCCCACCTGCTGAAAACATGACGCAGGCAAAGCCGGAGCAGCCCCCTCAGCGGCTGTCCTTCCAAATCCGCAGGGTCTGGCGGAATGTCCAAGATTCTGTGATCAACAAAGACTACTCTTGCCGACTGAAAAAAATGAAGGCTCGACAAGAGGAAGACCATCCCTCCGTCATACAGAGAGGGACTTTTTCAACACGGGTGCCTGTTACAATGGCTCCTTCAACTTCGACCTCCTACAAAAGGGTGAGGCTGGAGAATCTCCCACCGCCGGCGGCAAATTCTAAAGGCGATGGACCTAAATGCCCTAAGTCTGGGGGCATGATCGTTCACACGGTTTACATGGCATCCGGAAAAGAGGAAAGTCGTGCTTCTGTGGGTCATCAGCCGCAAACTCGATCGTTGACAAATGCTTAGGAGCAACAACAAAAGCTCCAGAAAATGCTGATCAAAATGACAGCACTTACCGGGTAGAAAGAAAACCCGGAATCGGCATCTGAACAGCGCCAGGAGCAAGAGACCGATACAGAGTTCCTGCGAAGGGTGATATAAAGAAAAGGCAAGGAGGCCGCGGAACAAGCTGCTAATATAAAGCAGATGGCGCTTTTGTTCCAAGATATGGTTGGAATGATCATCCAGCCAGAACCTCCAGCTGAAAATCCTCCTATAATCATCGAGGATGACAGAGGAGAAACATCAAACCCTTTTCCGGCTCTATCAATAGCTAAAGAAGAAACAATCTCCAAGACCGCTCTCGATAACTATATAGCTCAACAAATACGAGCTCATCAAGCTCGTGAAGCGGCTGGCAAAACTGTCAAAACTGGGCGACTGTATCCGGGCTGGTATGAAAAAAATCAAGTACCCGCAAGGATATACGATCCCCAAGTTTCATGTGTACAAAGGGACAGGCAATCCGCATCAGCATGTCGCTCAGTTCAGAGCTCTATGCGGCAACACTGGAGGCGATGACAAACTGCTGCTTCGCCAGTTTGTCGGTAGCCTGTCGGAGACGGCATTTGAATGGTACTCGAAGCTCCCAAATGACTCCGTCAAAACATTCACCGAGATGGAACTGTTGTTCACACAGCGGTTCACCAGCGCAAGCGAGCGCACCCTGATCACGGCATTAATCAATGCCAGGGTTAAGTCAGGAGAAACCTGGGTCCAATATGCGATCCGGTAGCAGATCCTATGGTCAAAATGTGAACAACACATCGAAAAATCTCCTGCCGTAAGCATGTTCATTGAGACCCTCGATCCTCAAGAGACTGTGTCCCAGTTCATGACGTTCATCAAGCTGACCCAAATGGACCAGATGGACCATGGGCCTTCCTCCTAAAAAATAGACCCTCGAAATGCCAAGGGTAAAGGGAAACCAGGCTTCGTTGCCAACACTCAACAACGGCCTGTTTCCTCCAATCAGAGCAAAGCTCTGTTCAAATTTTCAAAATTTGAAATGAAGCAGCGCTTCATAAAAGCGCCAGCAAGCAGCGCTCACGTGCAAAGCACGGGTGCGCTCGCGCTAAGTGCGCCAGAGCTAAGAGCGCCAGCGCTCTAAAGCAGTGCTCACGTGCAGAGCACGAGTGCGCTCGCGCAAAGAGCGCCAGCGCTCACGTGCAAAGCACAAGTGCGCTAGTGCTAGAACTAAATGTTCCCCACCGTTGGATCAAAGATCCAACGAAGATGATAAATCATCAAGTTACCAGAATAAAATTCTGTTAAGAAAACATTCCTCACAATCTTTCCAAATAGGAAAGATTGTGCTCTGAAAATCAGAGCACCGTTGGATCAATGATCCAATGGTGATTAAAAATCACCAAAGTACAGAATAAATTCTGTATGGGAAAGATTTCCCAATCTTATTAAAAACAAGAAGACTACCTTCTATAAATCAGAAGCTCTTGGATCAAAGATCCAACGGGGGAATATCCCCAAATTAATTAGAGAAAAGATCTCTCTAACCGATTGAACAAATCATCCTTCACTATATAAAGGCCCCAAGACTTCAAGTCTCACAGAGAGGAACCCCCCGATAAATTTTGAGAAACTTCAGAGAGAAGAGCAAGCTCTCGGCAGAAAAAGAACTTTTCTTCAAGGTAAAAACAGAGAGATAAAAAATCTCATCAGAAAAAGAACTTAGTTCTCATGCTAGATCATAAATCTTTAAGCCAAATTGTCTTTCACAAAAGAGATTATAACATCTTATTATAAAAAGGGGGGAGAATAATTCAATACTCTTAGGATCACAGATCCATAAAGGCAAAGCCTTTCACCAAGAACATAAGAGATTGAAACATATCCTATAAAATAAGATCTCTATTTTTAGATCCATGAGACAAAGTCTCTTATAAGAGAGAATTTAATTCTCAGAGCGCATAACTGCCTAAAAAGAGCCTTAGCGCTCCAAGTTTAAAGAAAGCGCATCAGCGCTCCAAATCTAGCGCACAGCGCTGCAGAGCCTTAGCGCTCCAAGTTAAAAGAAGCGCTCCATACTCATTTGTCTGGTGCACAGCACCAAGCGCGCCACGTACTCTTCACGTATGCGCTATTTCACAGAAGCCCTCAGCGCTCCAAGTCTGGCGCACAGTGCCATGCGCGCCACGTGTTCCTCATGTGTGCGCTTCTTCACCAGAAGCGCTCTGTGCTCATGATCTGGTGCTCAGCACCAAGCGCACCACGTGCTCCTCATGTGTGCGCTACTTTAACAGAAGCGCTCTGCGCTCATTGACTGGAGCTCAGCGCCAAGCGCGCCATGTTCTCCTCACGTGTGCGCTACCTAAGTAGAAGCGCTCTGCGCTCATTGACAGGCGCTCAACGCCAAGCGCGCCACATGCTCCTCACGTGTGCGCTGAGAGAACATAAATTGTTCTTTAAATGACAAAGCCTCAGAGCTATAATGAGTGCTCAACACTCAATAAAGACAAAAAGATTGTCAGAGCCCAAACCAATGCTCAGCATTGTTGAACGTTCAACATTTTAACTAAATAGGCCGAGTCCAAAGTGGCCACAGAACCCTACCTTAGATTAATTGAGCCCATATGCTCACAAATCTTTGATCATAGTCCCAAATTAGACTACAGATCTCCCAACCAATATTGGTTCAAGGGTACATCTCTTCACTCCTCTGATATTTGTCATTATAATCCTTCAACGTCTTCAGAGAGGTGACAGGTCCCGACAACCAGACATTTCACGGACTGTGGGGTGCTTAAACTCATGGACTATGATGTCCTTAAACTTTATGGACTGTAGGGTCCCTAAACTCATGGACTATGATGTCCTTAAACTTTACAGACTATGATGTCTCTAAATTAGAATATGATGTCTTTAAACTCCACGGACTATGACGTCCTTAAATTTATAGAGCCCAAATGCTCTTTTGTTGGATCTAAATGATCCTGTTAAGTAGATCTTAGTCTAAAATTAGACTAACGTATCCTTAACAAACGTTAAGTTGATCTTAGTCTAAAATTAGACTAACGTATCTTTAACAAACGTTTAAGTTGATCTTAGTCTCAAATGAGATTAACGATCCTTAAACCCAACCCAAAACCCAAATCTAAGAAAATACGGATTTGGACTAATCTACGCTCTGCGGGCGACAACATAAATTAGTCTCCGTATACAATCCATGGGCAACCAAAAAAGAAAACAAACACACACGACACGAAGTGACCATCTGGAGAAGGAGAAAGTGGTTACCGCAATGCTGTAGCGTAATTAAATGCAGGGGATTGCGCCTGCAGGGAAGAGCGTCCCTACAATCAAAAACCTCTCAAACGAGGGGAATCTGACGAAGTCTGCTACAACGGCCGCATCCGTCTAAACCTCCGATATACGGTGCCATAAATTAACTTGGCATCTTCGGAGAGGTGGATGGATAAAACCAAATAGCATCTGCCCCTAAATTCAGGCAAGACGAACCTATACAGATCCGTCTCCCGTATTCGGCGGAGAACAGATTCTAGCACGCCCGGTGGGGCCTTTTCCTCTTCCCACTCCACACTTCGTGTGTCGTGTTTCGCGAACAAAGCGCGGTTTGCTATGGTTGCCCCTGGATTCGAGGTACTAAGATTTGGTGTCTTGCTCCGTCCAGAAAACAGAAGATCAATGGCTTCCAACTGCACAAACTGCAACAATTGCAACAACTCCCACTCCGTCCTCGCCGGAGGAGTGACTTACGGGCCTCAGGCAGCCTCCGTTTTCAAGATGCCAGTGGAACAGGTGATGCAAGACACTACTGGGCTGTTCTTTGGGACCATGCTCCCACCCATGAGCTTCAACGCCCCATTGTCAACGCAGGAGGCTCCAAAGAAGTCGGTCTTTGATCGGCTTACCATCACCGCAGCCCCTCTCAACGGGTCGCCCAAGTCCAGTGCCTCAGTTTTCAACAGGCTGGGTCAAAGCTCAAGTGGGCCCGCAAAGAGGCTTGCAATACCAGATAAGGACACTCCAACTCCTGTTACAGTTAAGGTCGTCCAAGCTACTCTCCATACTCGAAGGTCGGCTTTCGACATGTTAACCATTCCCTCTCAGCGGACGTCTGTCTTCGACAGGCTGGCGCCAACAACAGGCTATCATCAGAACAGGGGGCATGGAAAACTGATCCAACAATGGAAGTGGTCCCGGCCGCTCAGCTGGAGCAACCCCTTCAGCGGCTGTCCTCCAAAATTCATAAGGTCTGGCGACAGGTCCAAGTCTCCGTGATTGATCAAGACTACCCCCGCTGACAGAAAAAGATGAAAGTTTGACGAGAAGGGGATCACCCTGTCAAGCCACAGAAGGTGTCATCTATTTAGGTGCTCGCTGCAACGTCTCCCTCAACTTCGACTGCCCACAAAAGAAGGAGGCCGGAGAAGATCCCTGCATCTTTGGCTAATCCTAAGGACACTGAATCTAAACGCTCCAAGTATGAGGGCAAGGTGGTGCATACTGTTTATATGGCTTCCGGAAAAGAGGATAGCCATATCTCTACGGGTCACCGACCCCTTACACGGTCTATGACTAAGGCTCAGGAGCAACAACAATAAAAACTCCAAGAAATGCTGACAGCCATGGCTGCACTCACTGGACCAAAAGCAGGCCCGGAGATATCTTCGGAGTAGCATCATGAACAGGAAACGGATGCCGAATTCCTTCGGAGAATGCTTGAGAAGAAGGACAAAGAGACTGCGGAACAAGCGGCCAATATAAAACAAATGGCCCTTTTATTCCAAGATGTGGTGGGCCTGATGATCCAGCCGGACCCTCCAGCCGAAGATCCTCCAGTAATAATTGAAGATGATAGAGGAGAGACATCAAATCCTCTACCGGCTCTGTCAGCAGCCAAGGAGGAAACCATCTCCAAAGCCATGGTCGATGATTATATAGCTCAGCAAATATGAGCTCATCAAGCGAATGAAGCAACCGTCCAAGTCGTCAGAACTGGGCGACAATATCCAGGATGGTACGATCAGATAAAGTACCCACCAGGATGCACAATCCCTAAATTCCATGTGTACAAGGGGACAGGCAATCCCCATCAACATGTCGCTCTGTTCAGGGCTCTCTGCGACAACACTGGAGGGGATGATAAGCTACTGCTTCGCCAATTCGTTGGCAGCTTGGTGAAGAAGGCGTTCGAATGGTACTCAGAGCTTCCCAACGACTCTGTCAAAACTTTTACGGAGATGGAATTGCTGTTCACCCAACGTTTCGCCAGCGCTAGCGAGCGCACCCCGATCACCGCGTTAATTAACGCCAGAGTGAAGCCAGGCGAAACATGGGTGCAGTATGCGATACGGTGGCAGAATCTATGGTCGAAGTGCGAGCAGCGCATCGAAGAAGCGCCTGCGGTAGGTATGTTCTTAGGGACCCTCGACCCTCAGGCGACCATTTCATAATTCATGATGTTCTTCAAGCCAACTATTTTCCGGGTCTTGATTGACAAATTGGCCCAAATGGATCAGATGGGTCATAGACCCTCTTCTTCGAAGTTGGAATCTCGGAACGAGAAAGGGAAAGGGAAAGGGAAAGTGATCTTTGTCGCCAATACTCAGCAGCAGCCCAGTGATCCAAAGCCAATAGATCGCCAAGATGAAAGACGGCTGTTTCCCCAATCAGAGCAAAGCTCTGTTTCCAGGATTGGAAATGAAGCGACGCTTTCCCCAATAAGAGCAAAGCTCTGCTCAAATTCCAAGACTGGAAATGAAGCAACGCTTTCGCTTCCCCCAATCAGAGCAAAGCTCTGTTTAGAAATTTAAGAGTCAAAAATTGACGCAACGCTTCAAATCCTGCGCTCTGCGCTGCGCGCCACGTGTCTAACACAAGCGCGCTGGCGCAGTTGCGCTGCTCACCACGTGTCGAGCGCCAGTGCGCTAGCGCAAGGCGTGCTGCGCGCCACGTGTCAAAACACGAATGCGCTAGTTTAATTGCGCCGCGCACCCCAAATTAAAGCAAACCTCTGTTTCCAAGAGTGGAAAGCGAAGCAACGCTTCATGATTATGCAGCGCATAAACATCTTACAAAAGAATAACAAAGAATTAAAACAAGAGAACACTTAAAAGATAATAAAATACTAAATTAAAACATCTTTTTATTATTATTATTGTTATTACATTTAAAAAAGATCACCAAATATGGGATCAGAAGGACAGGGGTTCACAAAATTAAAGAGAAGATTATCCAGTTCCCTCTCCATCTTCTCCACAATGTCGAAACGGTGATCCTCCCGAGGGGTAGCCATCCAACGGTCGACGCCGCACTTCTCAGAGAAAGTGGTGATGACAACCCGACGAGCCCGTATCTGGCTCAGCAAGAGGATGGAGCAATCCCTCAGGGCTTGAGTGATTAAGTGCGCCTCCAAGAAGCACTCGATCTTGTCTTCGGCAGTATCCAGCATTGCCGAGGATATTTCTGCTGGAGGAGGGGGAAGATCGGCGAGCACAGACACAAGGATCATCCGAAGCCAAATAGAGTGTGGGGGAAGAGGGGACCCCACACGAGTCAAAAGATCGTGCCACGCAGCGTCGCACTGCTCATCCGTGAAAGAAGGATCCACCAAGCGCGCAGCAAAGCGAGGGACAAGGTCCTGAATGGGCACTTCCCACGGCTGTCTACGAGTATGAAGGCGGTGACATGCCATAGTTGAGAAAGTTCTTTGGGGATGAGAAAAGAAAGAAGCTTTGCTTTGAGTTATAAAGACGAAGCACATAAAATTTCGTGCACAATGGAATTATTTCCAAAATTGGGAAATGAAAGAATCTCGGGAATATAAGTTTGACTTAAAAACGAAGGTGAAAAGACACCTCTATTGAAGCAACGCTTCAGATCCAGCGCTCTGCGCGCTGCGCACCACGTGTCCAGCACGGGTGCGCTAGCGCAGTTGCGCTGCGCTCTGCGCTGCGTGCCACGTGTCTAACGTAGGTGCGCCGGCGCTGAAATTAAAAATTCCCACTGTTGGATCAAAGGATCTAATAATGATGGTAAATCATTAATTAACCAGAATTAAATTCTGTTAAGGAAAGATTTTTCGAAATCTTTCCAAATAACAAGATTGTGCTTTAAGCACCGCTGGATCAATGATCCAATGGTAAATAATGAATTACCAAAACAGAACAAATTCTGCATAGAAAGATTTCTCAATCTAAAACAAGAAGACTATCTTCTGTCAAACAGAAGCCTTAGGATCAAAGATCCAAAGGTGGGAAATATTCCCAAATCAATCAGAGAAAGATCTCTTAAACTGATTTAACAAATCAATTGGCCCTATATAAAGGCCCCAAGACTTCAAGTCTAGGGAGACAGAATAGAGAGAGAAAAAACCTTCTGCAAACTTTGAGAAGAACTCAAAAAGAAAGAAAGGCAAGCTTTTGAAGAAAGAAGATCATTTCTTCATCTTTAAAGGTAAAGAATTAATTCTTGAACAACAGAGATGAAATCATCTCGTAAAAAGAAGAAACATCTTCTAAAAAGATCTTAGATCTATAAAAAAGACCAAGATCTTTGATCAAACATAAAGGATTAAAAGATCTAATCATAAAAATATAAAAAAGAAGTATTTTACTTCATTCACAGATCATTTGATCTATAAAGGCAGAGCCTTTTAATTAAAACAAGAACTTTGGTTCTTGGATCTTGAGGCAAGGCCTCCTTTGAAAAACATAAACTTGTTCTTTGATCTTAAATTTGATCTGATGCGCTTTGCGCTACTGGAAAAGTGCTTTGCACTCATGAACTGCACCCTTGCGCTCCTTGGATCGGCGCTCAGCACCAAAACATGCCACGTGTCAACCATAGACACGATCTGCGCTTTGCGCTCCTGAAAACAGTGCACTGTGCTCTTGGGTTGGCGCTCAGCGCCGAGCGCGCCACGTGTCACTCACCGGCGCACCCATAAATTAGCGCAGCGCGCTCATAAATTAAAAGCGCAGTGCGCTGACAAACTAGCGTTTAGCGCAAAGTGCGACACGTGTCCTCCTCATATGCGCTAACCGACAGAAGCGCAATGCGCTCTTTGACTGGCGCAAAGCGCCAGATGCGCCACGTGGCGCACTGTTAGAACACCACTTTGTTCCTGATAAATGCTATGCGTTTAATTCCAGACAAAATGTCAGAGCCCAATGCTTGGTATTATTAAAAGGGCAGAGCCCAAACAAAGGCCTAACAGGCAGAACAAAAATAAAATGTTCTTTAACTGGACTTAGCCCAATTCTGGCCATAAGTCATCAATTTAAATTGAACTAAGCACACCTGCTCTTCCAATCAATTTACACCCGGTTCAAGGGTACATCTCTTCACTCCTTTGATATTCGTCGTTGTAATCCCTCAACGTTTTTAAAGAGGTGACGGGTCCCGACAACCACACATTTCACGGACTGTGGGGTCCTTAAACTCATGAACTATGATGTCCTTAACCTCGACCGTGATGTCTTAAAACTAATATCGGACTATGGGGTCCTTAAACCCATGGACTAGGATGTCCTTAACCTCGACCGTGATGTCTTAAAACTAACATCGGACTGTGGAGTCCTTAAATCCATGGACTGTGATGTCTTTAACCTTGACCGTGATGTCTTAAAACTAACACCGGATTGTGAGGTCCATAAACTCACGGACTATGATGTCCTTAACCTTGACCGTGATGTCTTAAAACTAAAAATGGACCGTAATGTCCTTAAACTAATTATCGACCGCAATGTCATTAAACTAAACAATAGAGCCCAATTGCTCTCTTGTCGGATCCAAATGATCCTGTTAAGTTGATCTTAGTCTAAAATTAGACTAACGTATCCTTAACAAACATTTAAGTTGATCTTATCTTCAAATAAGGCTAACGTATCCTTAAACACAACCCCCAAACCCAAATCTAAGAAGATACGGATTTGGACTAATCCACGTCTAACGGGCGACAACATAAATTAGTCTCCATATACAATCCATGGGCAACCAAACACAAAACAAACACCCACGACACGAAATGACCATAAGGAGTAGGAGAAAGTTGTTACCGCGATGCGGTAGCGTAATTAACTGCAGGGGCTTGCGCCTGCAGGGAAGAGCGTCCTCACAATAAAAAAAACTCTCAAACGAGGGGGAATCTGACGAAGTCTGCTACATCGGCCGCATCCGTCTAAACCTTCGATACACGGTGTCATAAATTAACTTGGCATCTTCAGAGAGGTGGACGGATAGCACCAATTAGCATCTGCCCCCAGATTCAGGCAAGACGTCCAGTCTTCCCGGCTTCCGGCGGTAAACAGATTCTGGCACGCCCAGTGGGACCTTTTCCTCTTTCCACTCCTCACTTCGTGTGTCGAGTTCGCGAACCTATTACGGTTTGCCAATGGTTACCCTTGGGTTTCGAGTTACTAAGATTTGGTTTCTTGCTTGGCGCAGAAACCAAAACAGCAATGGCACCTACTTGCGTAAAGTGCTCCAACTGCAGCTGCAACCCACGTCCTGCCTCAACTGGGGGTATAACCTACGGGCCCCAAGCGGCTTCCCTATTCATGATGCCCGTAGAGCAGGTCACCCAAGCCACCACAGGGTTGTTTTTCGGGACCATGCTCCCACCAACGAGCTCCACCGCTCCCGTGCCCATACCAGAAGCTCCCAAGAAGTCGGTCTTCGATCGACTTACATGTAGGTCCACGTTACCCATCCCCAGTTCTTTGGGTCGCGGAAATGGTGAAAAACGATTTTCTACGGTGAGGGTAACATGGACTCAAAAACGGATCTTTGTTAAACTAACTATCTAACAACCTAACTAAGAGTTTTACCTACTCGGTTAGGGGGTTATACCTTAACTTGAACTCCTTCTCTTCGACTCCTTGTGATGGTCGAATGGTTCTCTCCTCGTCGTCTCCTTGTGCCGAAGATGGATCCACCCGAAAGCTTCTACCTTTGGCTCCAACCTCAATCTAGAGGAAACTAGAACACTTGGCTTGCTACACCTTATATACTAGGATGAGTAGAGAAGTGTTTTGGGTTTTTATCTCCAAGGCAAAATGGTTCTCAACACATGAGAGGTTTTTGCCTTGAACTAGAGAAAGAGGGAGAGCAAGAGGAAGAGGAGAGCTTTTGCATGAGAGAGAATGCAAATGGTAGAAATGAGAGACTTTTACAACCATCCTCTTCATAATCCAAAATAATCATAACAAATAATAATAATTGAGTATTATGTGATGGTTGTTATCATATCAAATGGTAATATCATTTCATGCATTAAATGCAATGTGTAAACAAACAAGCAAGCAAAAGTCTTTGCCATGAAATGATAGCCATTGTAATGATGATGGTCAACAAGTCCAACCCAATCAACCGGTCAACAAAGTCAACAAGTCAACAAAGTCAACCTTTCAACCCAACCATGGCACAATAATACTTAATTAATATTATCATTAATTATATTTCTTATTCTCATTAGGGTTTAGCAAAAGTCAACAGTCAACAACCCTAATGAGAATCCTCTTCCTCTGTCTCGGTCAACCGTGCATACACACCCGCATCCGCGTTCCGGGAAACACGAATACAAACGAAATAAAACCAATCCCAAAACGTATACTAGGATCTGGCTTAACCCGAAGCCCGCTAGTAATAACTGCCCGGACACTAAATATGCACAAGTGCACGGATGTGACCGAACCCTGTCGCAAAACCATGCGACCTCTACTCTTTTTGCCTAAAGGCAAATAGCTCTCTGTGTGGGACTCTAAAGACTCGACACTACGCTAGCAGTGGGTTTAACCACAGACCGCAAGCGGCACTAGCTGTGCGTAACGGCCCCCAGGTAGTTTCCGATAAGAAGACTGACGAGGTGAACTCATCTGAACTCCTACTGAGCCTGAATGTGACAATCTGCGTACAGTGCGGTCTGTTTGTCTGAGAATATCGCATGGCGGGCTTAGGGGGGTGGTAAACGTCAGTCCTCTAATAGCGGTACAAGTCGTGTCGGAGTGTAGCCCAGAACACCCTGAGATAACACTGGAAACCTACCAGTGTATCTCGCTTGCCCTGGCCAGGGACGACTATGTGTAATGGCTCTCCTAGACACAACGCGATATCAACTCCCAATACCGGGAGAGACGGATCCTATCTAACCGTCACTGTCTCCAAGTGCTTCGGGACTGCACCCAACTACTACCTGTTTGCACGACTCCTTTGAGCCGTGGTAGGGTAGTAATCAAAGTACAGTGGGAACACACTCGAGGCGAAGCGACAGTGTCAAGTCAGCGGACTAAGCTGTACTCATGTCACCTGGGAACTGATAACTGACGATAGGTATAGTACCAACCTACATTCCCGACGAGTCCTGTCCAGTGTACTCGTAACCTAACGAGCACCCGCATACTATCTCAAGTACGACGTACTGACGGCTGTGGGACAGACCGTCTCCCCTGCTGGGATGAGAAGCGCATACGCTAGTCTACTCCGGAGTATCGATGCCCTATCTCGATAGTCCTACGACTAGGGACCTGCATAAGGATGTGCTTGTGGATTATCCAGCCCCCACGAGTGTGACTGCCATCACAGTGCTGGTAATCAAGCAAAGATCCTAAGGGCTCCACTAATGTGTATAGGCGATATGTTAAAGAAACACATGTACACACATTGAAGTAGAAACAAACCAAGTAGCATACTACTATTTTGAGCAAGATTGTCTATACAATGGTGAATATCCCAAGATTCCATTAAGTAATATACAAACTAGTATGATACTGTAATGGCGTATCGAAGACCTATCATCTCGATCAGCCGCTCGAACTGAGTCTGGGGCAAGGCCTTCGTGAATGGATCTGCAGTGTTATCTTCTGAAGCAACCCTCCAAACCTCGATCTCCTGGCGATCCATGATCTCCCTGATCAGGTGATACCGCCTCAAGATGTGTCTGGATTTCTGATGGGACCTGAGTTCCTTCGCTAAAGCTATAGCCCCGTTGTTGTCGCAATACAGAGGTATTGGATCAACAATGGACGGAACTACCTGAAGTTCTTTCAAGAACTTCCTTATCCAGACGGCTTCTTTTGCGGCATCAGATGCAGCGATATATTCCGCTTCCATTGTCGAGTCAGCAACGGTTTCCTGTTTGGAACTCTTCCAACACACCGCCCCTCCATTGAGGGTAAAGACAAAACCCGACATGGACTTGGAATCATCTTTGTCACTCTGGAAGCTGGAGTAAGCAAAGGCCTCAATCTGGAGGTCTTTTCCGCCATACACCAAGAACATCTCCTTAGTCCTTCTCAGGTACTTGAGAATGATCTTTACCGCTATCCAGTGTTTCTCCCCAGGGTTTGACTGATACCGGCTTACCACACTCAGTGCATAAGCAACATCTAGCCTGGTACACAACATCGCATACATTATAGAGCCTACCGCAGAAGCGTAGGCTATAATAGACATGCGATCCCTTTCCAAATCAGTCTTGGGAGACATCTCTTTGGAGAGGGTGATCCCGTGAACAGCCGGTAGATTACCGCGCTTGGAATCTTCCATACTGAATCTTTTCAGTATGGTGTCGATGTACCTGGACTGCGAAAGTCCTAATATCCTCTTGGATCTATTACGATGGATCCGGATCCCCAGAATGTAGGAGGCATCACCCAGGTCTTTCATGGAGAACCTGTGTGAGAAGAACCCTTTGACAGATTGTAGCATAGGAATGTCATTTCTTATCAAGAGAATATCATCAACGTATAAAACGAGGAATACGACAGTTCGTGCTACAAATCTACTATAGATGCATGGTTCATCTGGATTTTTGATAAAGCCAAATTCTTTGACCGTCTCATCAAAACAGATGTTCCAACTCCGTGATGCCTGCTTTAGTCCATAAATGGACTTAAGCAACTTGCACACCTTTCCGCTGCTCCCACTCTAATGAAACCCTCTGGCTGGTCCATATAGACACACTCCTCTAAATTTCCATTTAGAAAAGCGGTCTTTACGTCCATCTGCCAAATCTCATAATCGTGGAAAGCAGCAATGGCAAGAAGGATCCGAATGGATTTCAGCATAGCCACTGGAGAAAAGGTTTCGTCATAGTCCAAACCAGGTCTTTGACGAAAACCCTTTGCAACAAGTCTAGCCTTATAGGTCTCAACCTGTCCATCTACACCAATCTTCCTCTTGAAGATCCATTTGTATCCTACGGGTTTTACCCCTTCTGGAGCAACGTCCAAAGTCCATACTTTGTTGGTGTACATGGACTCCATTTCGGTCCGCATTGCATCCAGCCATTTTACCGAGTCAACGCTCTGAATGGCCTGCTAGAAGCTAGTCGGCTCATTATAATCAATGATGCAATCCTCTTTATCCCCGTCTATGAGAAAACCGTAGTATCTCTCGGGCGGATGAGACTGCCTACTACTCCTGCGGAGCGGCGCAGGAATGTCCTGTTCTTTCGAACCCTCTGGTTCTACTAAGCTTTCAGTAATAGTCTGTGGTTCTGGAATTTCTTCCAGTTCTATTGCGCTCCCACTTATTTCCTTTTCTAAGAACTGGTGTTCCAGAAAGTGGGCATTACGAGAAACAAAGACCTTTTGTTCCTCTGCGTAATAGAAAAGATACCCCCTGGAGTTCTTTGGGTATCCCACAAACTTGCACAGTACTGAGCGTGCCTCGAGTTTGTCCGCATGCTGCTTTTTGACAAAAGCAGGACAACCCCAGATCTTCAGATATTGAAAATAGGGTTTCTTCCCACTCCATATCTCATATGGTGTAGTAGGCACAGTCTTAGTTGGAACTCGGTTCAAAAGGTATGCAGCTGATTCTAGCGCATATCCCCAGAATGATCGCGGTAACTCAGCGTTACCCATCATAGAACGTACCATATCCAATAGGGTTCGGTTCCGTCTCTCTGATACGCCGTTATGTTGCGGAGTGTACGGAGGAGTAAGCTGAGAGAGAATTCCATTCTCTTTTAAGTAATCCAGGAACTCGGCACTTAAGTATTCACCACCTCGATCAGATCTTAGTGTCTTGATACTTTTGCCTGTTTGTTTTTCTACTTCATTCTTATATTCCTTGAATTTTTCAAAGGCTTCAGATTTATGCTTCATTAAGAAGACATGTCCGAACCTTGAAAAATCATCCGTAAAAGTAATGAAGTAAGAATAACCACTTCGCGCATGTATAGACATTGGACCGCACACGTCACTGTGTACGATCCCCAAGAGCTCGCTCGCACTTACTCCGTGTCCAGTGAACGGAGTCTTTATCATCTTTCCTTTGAGACAGGATTGACAAGTTGCATATGAATGATATTCGAACGGATCCAAATATCCTTCTGTATGTAACTTCGTCAACCTTCTCTCATTGATGTGACCCAGTCTACAATGCCATAAGAAAGCGTGATTGATTTCTGGAGACTTTCTTTTGTGTGTATTTTGGACATTGAAAATCTGTGGTTGGTTTATTACGTATATACCAATGTTTAATGTACCCGACCCAATCAAAACTTGATTAAGGTGAATGTTCACAACATTACTTACAAATGCAAATTCATAACCTTCTTTAGATAATAAAGATACAGATATGATATTACAGGTTGCATTGGATACAAAATAACAATCACGCAAAACCAAAACATGCCCATCTGACAATCTCAGGTGATAGTCCCCTATGGACTCAGCATCCATGCCAGCTCCGTTTGCAACTCTGAGGGTCATATCACCTGCCTTCAAAACCCTATGCCTTCTCAGTGCCTGCAAAGAATTACAGATATGAGATCCTAATCCGGTATCCAATACCCAGGATGTAGAGTTTATTGATAGACAGTTTTCAATAACATACACACCTGAAGCTGAAGCCGCAACTTGCTTCAGATCCTGGTTTCTGGCCTTCCAAGCCCTGCAATCCTTTTTCCAGTGTCCACTCTTGTAACAGTAAAAGCATTCTTCCTTTCCCACAAGCTTTCCCGCTACCTTTGTTGCCTTTGTCTTTCCCTTCGTATCCACTTTACTAACACCGCCCCTTGGTTGCGGGGCCTTTCTTCTTCTTTCCCTTGGCTTTCACCTTGGACTTAGAAGAGGAAGATCCTCCTACAAACAAAGTGGATGTTTCCCTACCTTTCTGTAGGGTGCCCTCAGCACTCCTCAACATGTTGAGGAGCTCCAGAAGTTCAACATCTTTTCCTTGCAAGTTGAAGTTCAGGATAAACTGGGCGTAAGTGGAAGGAAGGGACTGGAGAATCAAGTCCGTATAGAGCTCGTTCTCTAACGTGGTCCCAAGGTCCGCGAGATCTTCAATGAAGCCAATCATCTTAAGCACGTGTTCCGCTACCGATGATCCGACGGCCAATCTCATCGAAAATAACTTTTTCGAGACTTCGTATCTGGCGATACGGGATTGCTCTCCATACAGTTCATTTGTATGAAGAAATATGGATTCCAGGTCCATATTCTCATGCCTCCTCTGATGTTCATTGTCCATAGAGGCAAGCACGAGGCACTTGGCCTTCTCGCAGTCGATCTCCCATGTCTTACGGATTTCTATATCCGCGACGCTGGAGGTGGGACCCGGGACAGGGGGAGCTTTGGTGGTAAGGAGATGCCCGAACTTGTCGTAAGTGATTGCCATTTTGACATTCCTGAGCCAATCTTTGTAGTTTGGCCCTGTCAGTATGTTTTTATCTAGAAGTAATTTAAGTCCGGTCATGACGATTGGTCGCTGCAATTAGGAGAGAGAGAAGAAACATTCAGCATGATGCTCTTGCAAGTTTAGAGTGGTTTTTAGTTTGTCTAAACAGGATGGCTCCCACTATCTCTCGAATCCCTCCTCAAACCATAAAGGAAGAATTAGTCGGGATCAATCTCACCGTACAATACTTGCTTAACCGTTCAGCCAGGCCAGTGTCGGTACTTCGAGGGAGATTTTCCAACGCTTTCGCGAAGTTCTTTAATTTAAGAACCTCTTTTCCCTGGGGGCGTAGCCCCGCTAACACCTTTCTAGACACCTACTAGGTTTATAGCATTGATCGTTAAGTGAGAAATTTCCCGAGGAGTAGCATATACTCACAGTAGGATCGGGATCCAAATATCATCGCGTGACAAAACTGAAGGAATCCTACCAGAATCATCACACTCCAAATGGTATGCAGCGCTAGCAAGTTTCAGTTTCTTTTGAAACTCCCGATGTGGATTTTTGCCCCATACTCTTATGACCTTGGCGTAGGTCAAAATGTCATAAGTCACATGTCAAGTTCTACCCATCATTATCCAGGTTAATTTGAACCCACCCGTACCTACCCTTGACGTAGGCCAAAATGGCAGTACGACTGTCTCAAACCAACGCATTCTATCTATGCAACAGATAAATATCCGGCAGCTACCAATCACTACGCCTTGACGTAGGTCAAAATACATAGCTTGAATACTACCGAATATTTAACTGAAATGATGGAGGGCTACGAATGGTTTTGGCGAAACCGTGAACGTAGTGAACTTGATATAATCGATGCAACGAGATAGCTTTTAAAAGGAGTGGTTCAAGCTCCGCATTTAAAAGTTGGTTTTTGAAACGAACCGAGTGGTTTTGAAAGTGTTCCAACGACTTTTACTTGGTTTATTTTCTTACATTAATTTTAATGCGTCCCATCATTTAATCCTACCATTGCAGAAAACAACGAAAATATGACGTACGCTTATGCCATCCGCATTCGCCACGGGGCCCCGTCATTACCCGTTAGGTTACTTAACTAACGACAGAGCGCGGGCTGGACTAGCGCGGATGCAAAACATAAGCAACGCCTAAATAGATATCATATATAGATATATACATTCGTCAGATGCAATGATAGTCATTCCAGATCACAGATGAACACATTGGATATATTAGGAATCCGCATTCCGTACGAG
This sequence comes from Agapanthus africanus, assembly GCA_030015575.1. Classification (NCBI taxonomy): domain Eukaryota; kingdom Viridiplantae; phylum Streptophyta; class Magnoliopsida; order Asparagales; family Amaryllidaceae; genus Agapanthus; species Agapanthus africanus. The sequence goes on along the minus strand of CM057337.1, from coordinate 68,834,582 downwards.
GCTGAAACGAAAAGCGGATTACACGGTCCCGGTGAATAGCCAATACCCCACCCTAGACCCCTACGGGTGCGGCAAACTACCCACCAAATACCCAAAGTGAAGCAACCGCCCTCAACAACGTGAGTAGGCCACTCGGCACTACGAGGTACCCGGTAGTTTGTGCAACCCCTCCATGGGTCTATCCTAGGAGCAAAAACAGTAAAAGAAATTATAAAATGATGGCTACAACCTCATCCCGGTTGTGCGGCCATATAAATAATATTACATCAATTACAAATTACATGAATTGAAAGATAAAGAAAAACTCTCATCTCACAACCCCCCGGCTATTCATCCGCGACAATCCAATGAATTCATATACACATACCATCAACATTACAGATCACAGATATGTATAACCCCCACTAATCGACGTATAGCGATTAGCAGACGTTCAATACATATATCACATCACAGATATATAACCAGTTAGCTTAAGTTCTTAGAAGTTCGATCAAAATACGGATCTTTAAACCCCAAAAACAAATTTTGCTTTCTGGAAAATCTGGGCAGAAAAATCATATTGTAAAAATCCCAAAACACCCTAAGATACACACTGCAGCAAAATAGATCCACGGCCGAGTCAACTCTATTAGTGTATATGCCCTAGAGGCCATTACTGTATCATACTAGTTTGTATATTACTTAATGGAAGCTTGGGATATTCACAGTTGTATATACAATCTTGCTCGAAATGGTAGTATGCTACTTGGTTTGTCTCTGCTTTAATATGTGCATGTGTTTCTTTTAGCATATTGCTGGTATATATATTAGTAGAGCCCTTAGGATCTTTGCTTGATTACCAGCGTTGTGATGGCGCTCGCACTCGTGGGAGCTGGGTAATCTATAAGCACATCCTTATACAGGTCCCTGGTCGTTGGACTATCGAGACAGGGCATCGATACTCCGGAGTAGACTAGCGTATGCGCTTCTCATCCCAGTGTGGGAGACGGTCTGTCCCACAGCCGTTAGTACGTCGTACTTGGGATAGTATGCGGGTGCTCGTTAGGTTACGAGTACACTGGACAGGACTCGTCGGGAACTGTTGGTTGGTAATATACCTATCGTCAGTTATCAGTTCCCAGGTGACATGAGTACAGCTTAGTCCGCTGACTTGACACTGTCACTTCGCCTTGAGTGTGTTCCCACTGCACTTTGATTACTACCCTACCACGGCTTGAAGGAGTCGTGCAAACAGGTAGTTTTTGGGTGCAGTCCCGAAGCACTTGGAGGCAGTGACGGTTAGACAGGATTCGTCTCTCCCGGTATTGGGGGTTGACATCGCGCTGTGTCCAGGAGAGCCATTACACGAGTAGTCCCTGGCCAGGGCAAGCGAGATATACTGGTAGGTTTCCAGTGTTATCTCAGGGTGTTCTGGGCTACACTCCGACACGACTTATACCGCGATTAGGGGACTGACGTTCACCGCCCCCCTAGGCCCGCCATGCGATGTATCAGACGAACAGACCGGACTGTACGGAGATTGTCACATACAGGCTCAGTAGGAGTGCAGATGGGGTTCACCTCGTCAGTCTTCTTATCGACATCTACCTGGGGACCGTTACGTACAGCTAGTGCCGCTTGCGGTCTGTGGTTAAACCCACTGCCAGCGTAGTGTCGAGTCTTTAGAGTCCCACACAGAGAGCTATTCGCCTTTAGGCTAAATGAGTAGAGGTCGCATGGTTTTGCGACAGGGTTCGTTCACATTCGCGCACTTGTGCACGTTTGCTGTCCGGACAGTTTATACTAGCGGGCTTTGGTTTAAGCCGGATCCTAGTATATGATTTGAGATTGGTTTTTCTCATTGTTTTCGTGTTCCTCGGATCACGAATGCGGGTGCGTATGCACAGTTGCTTGAGATTGAGGGAGAGGACCTTGATTAGGGTTAATGGTTATTGTCATTTTATTAACCCTAATATTTATGTGTGTGTTATTGTTAATTAGTAATTAGTTTAATAATTATCCATGGTTGTGGTTGTTGACCATTTGACTTCTTTGACTTGTTGACCTAGGTTGACACTTTGACCATCATAATTTCTTTTGGAAGATGCTTTTTGATCTTTGCAATTTGAAATGATAATGGTCATGTCATGATTTACCATGATAATTATCTAGCTAATTATTCAATTAAATTAATTCACACATATTAGTGAGAATGGCTCTATTATTTTCTCATTCTCTCATATCATTTCTCTCTCTTGTTCATCCTCTCCCTCAAGCTCTCTCCCTCTCATGTGTTGAGAAACAAAAAGCTTGAGAAAAACCTTCACTTGATCCTCTCTACTCTCTTCTAGGGTTCAAGTCTTAGCATTTCTTGCACTCTAGTTACTCCTAGCTTGGAGTTGAAGCTAAAGGTGGTGGCTTTCAAGTGGATCTTTCTTTGACGGAAGAAGACAAGCAAGGTGAGGCCTTTCTACCATTCCGACGAGCAAGGAGAGAAGGACTAAAGACCAAAGGTATAACCTTTCCATCACTTAGCTACTTTGTAGTTAGGGTTAGCAAGTTTATGTTTAGCAAAGATCCTTAAAGCATAGTCCATGTTGCCTATAGTTGATAAAAATCAAATTTTTATTATGTTTTCCGCCTCCCCGTAAGCACCGGGGTGGGCAACACGGACTTACAGTGGTATCAGAGCCTAACTAAACCTAAACTAGCTAAGTAGTTAAGTGTAACGAAGTTTCGAAACCGAAAAACCCAAAAACCAAACTTTTTCAAAATCCAAGTTTCTGTTAAAAATTTTTCTGGTCAAAATGAAAAACTTTATACTTGTAAAATCATCTCAGGGTTTTGTGTGAAACACCACCAAAGACGAACCAGAGAGGAGTCTAGAGGACCGCGCTTCCGCGGCATAAGGAAGCTCTTGCCGCGGAAGCGCGGCCGTCTTGTCCCCTCTCTGTATCGTTTTTGGTGCAGTATGTTTCTTTGTTGGTTTTGGGATTTTTAGGATATATTATATGTGCCCAGATTTTCCAGAACTAAAATTTACTTTTGGGGGCCTATAAATCCGTATTTTTCGGAACTTCACTACACTTTAACTACATCGGTTATATCTGTAATGCTTGCATGTATTGAACGTCGGCTAATCGCTATAAGACGATTAGTCGGGGTTATACATGATCTGTGATTGTTATTGGTTTGTGGATATGAATGGATTGGATTGTCGCGGGTGAATGGCCGGGGTGGATGTGAGATGAGCGTTGTTTTTCTTTCATTCATTTGTAACATGTAAATTGATGTAATAATATTATTTGTATGGCCGCACAACCGGGTCGGGGTTGTAGCCGTCATTGTATAATTCTTTTTACTGTTTTTGCTCCTAGGATAGACCCATGGAGGGGGTGCACAAACTACCGGGTATCTCGAAGTGCCGAGTGGCCTACTCACGGTGGTGAGGGAGGTTGCTTCGCTTCGGGTGCTTGGCGGGTAGTTTGCCGCACCCGTAGGGGTCTTGGGTGGGGTATTGGCTATTCACCGCGACCGTGTAATCCGCTTTGCGTTGCAGGCTCGAACGCATTGCGAATTCCTAGTATATCCAATGTATTCATCTGTGATCTGTAATGTCTATCATTGCTATATTTTTATATATAATAACTATTTAGGCGTTGCTTATGTTTTACAGCCGCGCTAGCCCAGCCCCCGCTCTGTCGTTAGTTAAGTAACCTAACGGGTGATGACGGGGCCCCGTGGCGAATGCGAATGGCATAAGCGTACGTCATATTTTGGTTGTTTTCTGCAATGGTAGGATTATATGATGGGACGCATTAAAAGAACTAATGCAAGAAATAAACCAAGTAAAAGTCGATTGGAACACTTTGAAAACCACTCGGTTCTTTTCAAAACTAAAACTTTTAAACGCGGAGCTTGAACCACTCCTTTTAAAAGCTATCTCGTTCCATCGATTATATCAAGTTCACTACGTTCACGGTTTCGCCAAAACCATCCGTAGCCCTCCATCATTTCGGTTAAATATTCGGTAGTATTCAAGCTATGTATTTTGACCTCACGCCAAGGCATAGTGATTGGTAGCTACCGGATATTTATCCGTTGCATAGATAGAATGCGTTGATTTGAGACAGTCGTACTGCCGTTTTGGCCTACGTCAAGGGTAGGTACGGGTGGGTTCAAATTAACCAGGATAATGATGGGAAGAACTTGACATGTGACTTATGACATTTTGACCTCACGCCAAGGTCATAAGAGCATGGGGCAAAAATCCACATCGGGAGTTTCATAAGTACTGAAACTTGCTAGCGTTGCATACCATTTGGAGTGTGATAATTCTGGTAGGATTCCTTCGGTTTTATCACGCGAGGATATTTGGATCCCGATCCTACTGTGAGTATATGCTACTCCTCGGGAAAACTCTCACTTAACGATCAATGCTATAAACCTAGTAGGTGCCTAGAAAGGTGTTAGCGGGGCTACGCCCACAGGGAAAAGAGGTTACTTAATTAAGGAACTTCGCGAAAGCGTTGGAAAACCTCCCTCGAAGTACCGACACTGGCCTGGCTGAACGGTTAAGCAAGTATTGTACGGTGAGAATGATCCCGGCTAATCCTTTTCTTTACGGTTTGAGAAGGGATTCGAGAGACAGTGGGAGCCATCCAGTTTAGACAAACTAAAAACCACTCTAAACTTGCAAGAGCATCATGCTAAAGTGTTTCTTTTCTCTCTCCTAATTGCAGCGACCATTCAAGATGACCGGACTTAAGTTACTATTAGATAAAAACATATTGACAGGGCCAAACTACAAAGATTGGCTCAGGAATGTCAAGATGGCTATCACTTATGACAAGCTGGGGTATATACTTACCACCAAAGCTCCCCCCGTCCCAGGTCCCACCTCCAGCGTCGCGGATGTAGAAATCCGTAAGACATGGGAGATAGATTGCGCGAGGGCCAAATGCCTCGTACTAGCCTCGATGGACAACGACCATCAGAGGAGGCACGAGAATATGGACCTAGAGTCCATATTTCTCCATACAAAAGAACTGTATGGAGAGCAGTCTCGTATCGCAAGATACGAAGTGTCGAAGAAGCTCTTTTCGGCAAGGTTGGCCGTCGGATCATCGGTAGCGGACCACGTGCTTAAGATGATCGGCTACATAGAGGAGCTCGCGGACCTTGGGACCACGTTGGAGAATGAACTCTATACCGATTTGATTCTCCAGTCCCTTCCTTCCACTTACGCCCAGTTCATTCTTAACTTCAACATGCAAGGAAAGGAGGTTGAACTTGCCGAACTTCTGAACATGTTGAGGACTGCTGAGGGCACCCTACAGAAGGGTAGGGAGACATCCACTTTGTTTGTAGGAGGATCTTCCTCTTCTAGGTCCAGGGCGAAAGCCAAGGGCAAGAAGAAGAAAGCCCCCGCCAAACCAAGAGGCGGTGTCGGTAAAGTGGATACGAAGGGAAAGGGTAAAGCAACAAAAGTAGCGGGGAAGATGGTGGGGAAGGAAGAATGCTTCTATTGTCACAAAAGTGGTCACTGGAAACAAGATTGCAAGGCTTGGAAAGCCAGAACACAGGATTTGAAGCGAGTTGCAGCTTCAGCTTCAGGTGTGTATGTTATTGAAAACTGTCTATCAATAAACTCTACTTCCTGGGTATTGGATACCGGATCAGGATCTCATATCTGTAATTCTTTGCAGGCGTTGAGAAAGCGTAGAGTTTTGAAGGCAGGTGACATGACCCTCAGAGTTGCGAACGGTGCTAGCATGGATGCTGAGGCCGTGGGGGACTATCACCTGGGATTATCAGATGGACACTTTTTGGTTTTGCGTAGTTGTTATTATGTACCAAATGCAACCTGTAATATCATTTTTGTATCTTTATTATCTAAAGAAGGTTATGAATTTGCATTTGTAAGTAATGTAGTGAATATTCACCTTAATCAAGTGTTGATTGGGTCAGGTACATTGAACAACGGTATATACGTTTTAAACCAACCACAGATTTTCAATATCCAGAATACACACAAAAGAAAGTCTCCAGAAATTAATAAAACTTTCTTATGGCATTGTAGACTGGGTCACATCAACGAGAGAAGATTGACTAAGTTACATACTGAAGGATATTTAGATTCGTTCGAATATCAATCGTATGCAACTTGTCAATCCTGTCTCAAAGGAAAGATGACAAAGGCTCCGTTTTCTGGACACGGAGAAAGAGCGAGCGAGCTCTTGGGACTCGTACACAGCGACGTGTGCGGTCCAATGTCTACACATGCGCGAAGCGGTTTTTCTTACTTCATAACTTTTACGGATGATTTCTCAAGATTCGGACATATCTTCTTAATGAAGCATAAATCCGAAGCTTTTGATAAGTTCCAGGAATATAAGAATGAAGTAGAAAAACAAACAGGCAAAAGTATCAAGATCCTAAGATCGGATCGAGGAGGAGAATACTTAAGTGCCGAATTCCTGAACTATTTAAAAGAGAATGGAATTCTCTCTCAGCTTACTCCTCCATACACTCCGCAACATAACGGTGTATCGGAGAGACGGAACCGAACCCTATTGGATATGGTACGGTCCATGATGAGTAACGCTGAGTTACCGCGATCATTCTGGGGATATGCGCTAGAAACAGCTGTATATCTTTTGAACCGTGTTCCCACTAAGACTGTGCCTACCACACCATATGAGTTATGGAGTGGGAAGAAACCCTATCTTCAATACTTGAAGATTTGGGGATGTCCAGCTTATGTCAAAAAGCAGCATGTGGACAAGCTCGAGGCACGCTCAGTACTGTGCAAGTTTGTGGGATACCCAAAGAACTCCAGGGGGTATCTTTTCTATTACGCAGAGGAACAAAAAGTCCTTGTTTCTCGCAATGCCCACTTTCTGGAACATCAGTTTTTAGAAAAAGAAATAAGTGGGAGCGCAATAGAACTGGAAGAAATTCCAGAACCACAAACTATTACTGAAAGTATAGTGGAACCAGAAGGTTCAAAAGAACAGGACATTCCTACGCCACTCCGCAGGAGTAGTAGGCAGTCTCATCCGCCCGAGAGGTACTACGGTTTTCTCATTGACGGGGATAGAGAGGACTGCATCATAGATTGTGATGAGCCTACTAGCTTCCAGCAAGCCATTCAGAGCGTCGACTCGGTAAAATGGCTGGATGCAATGCGGACCGAGATGGAGTCCATGTACACCAACAAAGTATGGACGTTGGACATTGCTCCAGACGGGGTAAAACCCGTAGGATGCAAGTGGATCTTCAAAAGAAAGATTGGTGTAGATGGACAGGTTGAGACCTATAAAGCTAGACTGGTAGCAAAGGGTTTTCGTCAGCGACCTGGTTTGGACTATGACGAAACCTTTTCTCCAGTAGCTATGCTGAAATCCATTCGGATCCTTCTTGCCATCGCTGCTTTCCACGATTATGAGATTTGGCAGATGGACGTAAAGACAGCTTTTCTAAATGGTCATTTAGAGGAGTGTGTCTATATGGACCAGCCAGAGGGTTTCATTCAGGGTGGGAGCAGCGGAAAGGTGTGCAAGTTGCTCAAGTCCATTTATGGACTCAAGCAGGCATCACGGAGTTGGAACATCTGTTTTGATGAGACGGTCAAAGAATTTGGCTTTATCAAAAATCCAGATGAACCATGCATCTATTGTAGATTTGTAGCGAGAACTGTAGTATTCCTCGTTTTATACGTGGATGACATTCTCTTAATAGGAAATGACATTCCTATGCTACAATCTGTCAAGGGGTTCTTGTCACACAGGTTCTCCATGAAAGACCTGGGTGATGCCTCCTACATTCTGGGTATCCGGATCTACCGTGACAGATCCAAGAGGATATTAGGACTCTCGCAGTCCAGGTACATCGACACCATACTGAAGAGATTCAGTATGGAAGATTCCAAGCGCGGTAATCTACCGGCTTGTCACGGGATCACCCTCTCCAAAGAGAGGTCTCCCAAGACTGATTTGGAGAGGGATCGCATGTCTATTATACCCTACGCTTCTGCGGTAGGCTCTATAATGTATGCGATGTTGTGTACCAGACCGGATGTGGCTTATGCACTGAGTGTGGTAAGCAGGTATCAGTCGAACCCTGGGGAGAAACATTGGATAGCAGTAAAGAACATTCTCAAGTACCTGAGAAGGACTAAGGAGATGTTCTTGGTGTATGGCGGAAAAGACCTGCAGGTTGAGGCCTTTGCTGACTCCAGCTTCCAGAGTGACAAGGATGATTCCAAGTCCATGTCGGGTTTTGTCTTTACCCTCAATGGAGGGGCGGTGTGTTGGAAGAGCTCCAAACAGGAAACCGTTGCTGACTCGACTATGGAAGTGGAATACATCGCTGCATCTGATGCCGCAAAAGAAGCTGTCTGGATGAGGAAGTTCTTGAAAGAACTTCAGGTGGTTCCGTCCATTGTTGACCCAATACCTCTGTATTGCGACAACAACGGGGCTATAGCTTTAGCGAAGGAACCCAGGTCCCATCAGAAATCCAGACACATCTTAAGGCGGTATCACCTGATCAGGGAGATCGTGGATCGCCAGGAGATCGAGGTCCGGAGAGTTGCATCAGAGGATAACACTGCAGATCCACTCACAAAGGCCCTACCCCAGACTCAGTTCGAGCGGCTGATCGAGATGATAGGTCTTCGATACGCCAGTACATGGCCTTAGTGCAAGTGGGAGATTGTTAGTGTATATGCCCTAGAGGCCATTACTGTATCATACTAGTTTGTATATTACTTAATGGAAGCTTGGGATATTCACAGTTGTATATACAATCTTGCTCGAAATGGTAGTATGCTACTTGGTTTGTCTCTGCTTTAATATGTGCATGTGTTTCTTTTAGCATATTGCTGGTATACATATTAGTAGAGCCCTTAGGATCTTTGCTTGATTACCAGCGTTGTGATGGCGCTCGCACTCGTGGGAGCTGGGTAATCTATAAGCACATCCTTATACAGGTCCCTGGTCGTTGGACTATCGAGACAGGGCATCGATACTCCGGAGTAGACTAGCGTATGCGCTTCTCATCCCAGTGTGGGAGACGGTATGTCCCACAGCCGTTAGTACGTCGTACTTGGGATAGTATGCGGGTGCTCGTTAGGTTACGAGTACACTGGACAGGACTCGTCGGGAACTGTTGGTTGGTAATATACCTATCGTCAGTTATCAGTTCGCAGGTGACATGAGTACAGCTTAGTCCGCTGAATTGACACTGTCACTTCGCCTCGAGTGTGTTCCCACTGCACTTTGATTACTACCCTACCACGGCTTGAAGGAGTCGTGCAAACAGGTAGTTTTTGGGTGCAGTCCCGAAGCACTTGGAGGCAGTGACGGTTAGACAGGATTCGTCTCTCCCGGTATTGGGGGTTGACATCGCGCTGTGTCCAGGAGAGCCATTACACGAGTAGTCCCTGGCCAGGGCAAGCGAGATATACTGGTAGGTTTCCAGTGTTATCTCAGGGTGTTCTGGGCTACACTCCGACACGACTTGTACCGCGATTAGGGGACTGACGTTCACCGCCCCCCTAGGCCCGCCATGCGATGTATCAGACGAACAGACCGGACTGTACGGAGATTGTCACATACAGGCTCAGTAGGAGTGCAGATGGGGTTCACCTCGTCAGTCTTCTTATCGACATCTACCTGGGGACCGTTACGTACAGCTAGTGCCGCTTGCGGTCTGTGGTTAAACCCACTGCCAGCGTAGTGTCGAGTCTTTAGAGTCCCACACAGAGAGCTATTCGCCTTTAGGCTAAATGAGTAGAGGTCGCATGGTTTTGCGACAGGGTTCGTTCACATTCGCGCACTTGTGCACGTTTGCTGTCCGGACAGTTTATACTAGCGGGCTTTGGTTTAAGCCGGATCCTAGTATATGATTTGAGATTGGTTTTTCTCATTGTGTTCGTGTTCCTCGGATCACGAATGCGGGTGCGTATGCACAGTTGCTTAAGATTGAGGGAGAGGACCTTGATTAGGGTTAATGGTTATTGTCATTTTATTAACCCTAATATTTATGTGTGTGTTATTGTTAATTAGTAATTAGTTTAATAATTATCCATGGTTGTGGTTGTTGACCATTTGACTTCTTTGACTTGTTGACCTAGGTTGACACTTTGACCATCATAATTTCTTTTGGAAGATGCTTTTTGATCTTTGCAATTTGAAATGATAATGGTCATGTCATGATTTACCATGATAATTATCTAGCTAATTATTCAATTAAATTAATTCACACATATTAGTGAGAATGGCTCTATTATTTTCTCATTCTCTCATATCATTTCTCTCTCTTGTTCATCCTCTCCCTCAAGCTCTCTCCCTCTCATGTGTTGAGAAACAAAAAGCTTGAGAAAAACCTTCACTTGATCCTCTCTACTCTCTTCTAGGGTTCAAGTCTTAGCATTTCTTGCACTCTAGTTACTCCTAGCTTGGAGTTGAAGCTAAAGGTGGTGGCTTTCAAGTGGATCTTTCTTTGACGGAAGAAGACAAGCAAGGTGAGGCCTTTCTACCATTCCGACGAGCAAGGAGAGAAGGACTAAAGACCAAAGGTATAACCTTTCCATCACTTAGCTACTTTGTAGTTAGGGTTAGCAAGTTTATGTTTAGCAAAGATCCTTAAAGCATAGTCCATGTTGCCTATAGTTGATAAAAATCAAATTTTTATTATGTTTTCCGCCTCCCCGTAAGCACCGGGGTGGGCAACACGGACTTACAAACTCGGCCGCGGATCTGCGGCAATAAGCTCTTCTTGCCGCGTTTCCGCGGTGGGTTGGTCGGCTCTGTGGATCATTTTTCTGCAGTGTACACTAAAAAGCCTGAGTTGATTTTTCAGATATGTTAAATCATTTTTAAAGCAGTAAAAAATCGACAGAAAGTTTGTGTCTTGGGCATGTTTTGTGACTTTTTCTCCGATCGAACTTTTAGTTACTTTACTAACATGTTAGATAGTGTTTAACTAGGCTCTGATACCACTGTAAGTCCACGTTACCCGTCCCCGGTTCTTTGGGGTTGCGGAAATGGTGAAAAATGATTTTCTACGGTGGGGGTAACATGGACTCAAAAACGGATCTTTGTTAAACTAACTATCTAACAACCTAACTAAGAGTTTTACCTACTTGGTTAGGGGGTTATACCTTAACTTGAATTTCTTCTCTTCGACTCCTTATGATGGTCGGATGGTTCTCTCCTCGTCGTCTCCTTGTGCCGAAGATGGATCCACCCGAAAGCTTCTACCTTTGGCTCCAACCTCAATCTAGAGGAAACTAGAACACTTGGCTTGCTAGACCTTGTATACTAGGATGAGTAGAGAAGTGTTTTGGGTTTTTATCTCCAAGGCAAAATAGTTCTCAACACATGAGAGGTTTTTGCCTTGAACTAGAGAAAGAGGGAGAGCAAGAGGAAGAGGAGAGCTTTTGCATGAGAGAGAATGCAAATGGTAGAAATGAGAAAGACTTTTACAACCATCTTCTTCATAATCCAAAATAATCATAACAAATAATAATAATTGAGTATTATGTGATGGTTGTTATCATATCAAATGGCAATATCATTTCATGCATTAAATGCAATGTGTGAACAAACAAGCAAGCAAAAATCTTTGCCATGAAATGATAGCCATTGTAATGATGACGGTCAATAAGTCCAACCCAGTCAACCGGTCAACAAAGTCAACCTTTCAACCCAACCATGGCACAATAATACTTAATTAATATTATCATTAATCATATTTCTTATTCTTATTAGGGTTTAGCAAAAGTCAATAGTCAACAACCCTAATGCGAATCCTCTGCCTCTGTCTCGGTCAACCGTGCATACACGCCCGCATCCGCGTTCCGGGAAACACGAATACAAACGAGATAAAACCAATCCCAAAACGTATACTAGGATTAGGCTTAACCTAAAGCCCGCTAGTAATAACTGCCCGGACACTAAACGTGCACAAGTGCACGGATGTGACCGAACCCTGCCGCAAAACCATGCGACCTCTACTCTTTTTGCTTAAAGGCGAATAGCTCTCTGTGTGGGACTCTAAAGACTCGACACTACGCTGGCAGTGGGTTTAACCACAGACCGCAAGCGGCACTAGCTGTGCGTAACGGCCCCCAGGTAGATGCCGATAAGAAGACTGACGAGGTGAACTCATCTGAAGTCCTACAGAGCCTGAATATGACAATCTGCGTACAGTCCGGTCTGTTCGTCTGAGAATATCGCATGGCGGGCCTAGGGGGTGGTAAACGTCAGTCCCCTAATAGCGGTACAAGTCGTGTCGGAGTGTAGCCCAGAACACCCTGAGATAACACTGGAAACCTATCAGTGTATCTCGCTTGCCCTGGCCAGGGACGACTATGTGTAATGGCTCTCCTAGACACAGCGCGATATCAACTCCCAATACCGGGAGAGACGAATCCTATCTAACCGTCACTGCCTCCGAGTGCTTCGGGACTGCACCCAAATACTACCTGTTTGCACGACTCCTTTGAGCCGTGGTAGGGTAGTAATCAAAGTACAGTGGGAACACACTTGAGGCGAAGTGACAGTGTCAAGTCAGCGGGCTAAGCTGTACTCATGTCACCTGGGAACCGATAACTGGCGATAGGTATAGTACCAACCAACAGTTCCCGACGAGTCCTGTCCAGTGTACTCGTAACCTAACGAGCACCCGCATACTATCTCAAGTACGACGTACTGACGGCTGTGGGACAGACCATCTCCCCTGCTGGGATGAGAAGCGCATACGCTAGTCTACTCCGGAGTATCGATGCCCTGTCTCGATAGTCCTACGACTAGGGACCTACATAAGGATTTGCTTGTGGATTACCCAGCCCCCACGAGTGTGACTGCCATCACAACGCTGGTAATCAAGCAAAGATCCTAAGGGCTCCACTAATGTGTATAGGTGATATGTTAAAAGAAACACATGTACACACATTGAAGTAGAAACAAACCAAGTAGCATACTACTATTTTGAGCAAGATTGTCTATACAATGGTGAATATCCCAAGATTCCATTAAGTAATATACAAACTAGTATGATACAGTAATGGCCTCTAGGGCATATACACTAACAATACATCTACTGCGGCCCCTCTCAATGGGTCGTCCAGCACCGGCGCCTTGGTCTTCTCCAGATTGGGCCAAAATTCCTGTAGGCCCACAATGAAGCGTGCAATCCCAGAGAAGGTTATTCCGAAGAGAGTAACCAACCCTGCTCCTGAAGTCGTCAAGGCGGCTTCTCCTACCAAGGGGTCGGTCTTTACAAGACTGACTGTCCCAACTCCCGCTCCTACTGCTCAAAGGACATCAGTCTTCAACAGGCTGACGCCAGCAGCAGCCCCTCACCTGAACAGGGGGCAAGACAAAGCCATCCTCGTCACCGAACCAGCTCCATCAGCTCGACACGCTCGACGTCGCCACTGGCTCCGAGTAAGGAAGGCCGGGGGCAACTCCCCTTCTGGGCTAACTCCACCAGCCCCAACGATGGAAATCAATGCTGATGTTCCAACCGGGAACAGTTTCGAGCTGCTGAATAAGGCGCGTAGGAATTCTCCTACCGCCGTACTGAAAAGATCTCCTCCTCCGGTGGAGAATGTTGCGGAAATAAAGCCAAAACAGTCGCCTCAGCGGCTATCCTCCAAGATCTACAAAGTCTGGCGGCAGGTCCGGAACTCAGTGGTTGATCAAGATTACCCTCGCCGACAAAAAAGAGGGAAGGTTCAATAAGAAGAAAGCCATCCTGCCAAGCCGCGAAAAGCTATCTGGGTGCCCACCGCCACAGCCCCCTCAACTTCGACCGTTCACAAGAAGAGAAGGCCAGAGAAGATCCCCATGGCTGCGACAAATGTCAAAGGCACTGAGCCCAAACGCTCTAAGTCTGGGGGCATAATGGTGTATACCGTCTACATGGCATCCGAGAAAGAAGATAGCCGCGCTTCTACGGGCCACCGACCACTCACCCGATCCATCACAAGGGCTTCGGAACAGCAACAGCAGAAGCTCCAGGAGATGCTGACTGCAATGGCCGCACTCACCGGACCGAAAGAAAACCCGGAGGCGTCATCGGAGCAGCGTTATGAACAAGAAACCGATACTAACTTCCTTCGTAGAGTCCTCGAAAAGAAGGACAAAGAAGCCGCGGAGCAAACGGCTAACATAAAGCAAATAACACTTCTCTTCCAAGACATGGTGGGCATGATGATCCAACCGGATCCCCCGGCCGAAGATCCTCCAGTAATAATTGAAGATGACAGAGGAGAAATATCAAATCCTCTGCCGGCTCTGTCAACAGCCAAGGAGGAGACAATCTCTAAAGCCGCCCTGGATGATTACATCGCTCAACAAATACGAGCTCACCAGGCGAATGAAGCGGCCGGCTATGTCGTTAAAACTGGGTGACCATATCCGGGATGGTATGACCAGATAAAATACCGCCGGGATACACAATCCCAAAATTCCATGTGTACAAGGAGACGGGCAATCCCCACCAGCACGTCGCCCAGTTCAGGGCTCTTTGTGGCAATACCGGTGGCGATGATAAGCTTCTGCTCCGCCAATTCATCGGCAGCTTGTCGGAGACGGCGTTTGAGTGGTACTCCGAACTTCCAAACGACTCCGTCAAAACTTTCGCAGAAATGGAGTTATTGTTCACCCAGCGATTCGCGAGCACAAGTGAACGGACCTCGATAACAGCGTTAATCAATACCAGGGTGAAGCCAGGCGAAACTTGGGTTCAATATGCAATCCGATGGCGAAATCTGTGGTCGAAGTGCGAACAGCGCATCGAAGAAGCACCAGCGGTGGGCATGTTCGGGGGCACCCTAGACCCTCATGCAACTATTTCACAGTTCATGATGTTCTTCAAACCGACCATGTTCCAGGCTTTAATCGATAAGTTGGCTCAGATGGGTCATAGACCATCTCCCCCGAAGCCAGAACCGCGGAACAAAAAGGGTAAAGGGAAGGCGATCTTCGTTGCGAACACCCAACAGCAGCCCAGTGCTCCAAGACTAACGGATCAATTGGAGGAGAGACGACGCAATTACAATGAGAAAATGAAGCGCCCTTACTCATTCCCACGGGATAAAACGAAGAGGCTGTTCGAGCTGGCTATACGCAACAGGCTTATCAACTTGTCAAATCCAAGGCGACCACCGCAACCCAGCGAAGTGAATAATCCCAATTACTGCCCTTACCACCAAACGGTAAGCCATCCGATCGAGGATTGCTTTGTCTTTAAGGGATGGATCGAGGATCAGTACCTACAAGGCAAGTTTGTGTTGTCTGAGAAGTGGAAAGTAAACCCACCACAACCGCACACTCCTAAGAAGATAGACACACCAGGGGCAACGTGCTCTTTTGTTGAAGAAGCTCCGTGGGAGGTCGTGCTTTCAGCCAAAACTAAAAGGATGCTGAATGATCTTCAGACATGCCCGGCGATCAGGTGGAAGAACCCGCTAGAATCCCGGATCATCGAAGGGATGCTGAAGCCGCGCCCAACTCCAACGATTGGTGGTGATAGCCAAAGCACTCACACCCAGCCATCAAAATCTTCAAAGAAGAAGAAGAAGAGATCCAAAAAGCCCGTGAAGCCCGGCGACAAGCGCACAGACCTAAAAAAATAGATTGACGCGCTGGAAGAGTATAACCAGAAGGCGCGGACTCCAATCACGCTCCAAGAGTTCCTCAGCCACGTCCTTGAGAACGAAGATGATGGAGAAGGCTTGTCGGATGGATCTGAGGATTACGTAGCAAGCTGCCATGTGATCTCTCATTCATCGTTAGATAATGAAGAAGCTCCCTGCGCAGAGAGACAGGAGGCAGGTCCTGAGAAAGAACTTCTATGGCCGTCAGACGAAATGATCGACGCCTTCCTAAATGAGATTCATCTGAAAAGTAAAGCCAATTGGGAGCGTGAGATGGCCATATTTGAAAGAGCCAAACCCCGACGACTAGACGAAGAGTCGACACACTCCCGCCAAATCAAGGAACGTCCGTCGCGGATAAAAACAAGTTCAAGACGAGGAAAAGGTTCGCTAAAGCCATGTCAATGGGAATAAAGCTACCTCCCTCCGAAGGAAACACTGTCGGTGAAGTAGAGATGCATCCTAGCTACTGCTCATATCATCGAAAGATTTCGCACCCCACCGAAGAGTGCGACGCTTTTAAAAGATGGTGGCAGGGATATGTTGCTCACCGGCAACATTTTAAGCGGATGAAATGCAAAACTCGTCGGGAGCAAAGAAGTGCGACCGATCACCATAAAAGAACTACCGGTAACTGTCGCATGGTCAACACCGGGGGATCGCAGGTTCTCACTTTCGGAAGCGACTCTGACGAAGAGATTGCTCTTGGCCCTCTCTTTAAAGAATCCACCTTGGGGAAGGTGGAAGAACCGAAGGCCTGTGAAACCATTCGGCTGCGCAATCGCACGTTTCCAGAAAAGAATCTCGGATCCACGAGTAGAAAAGATAAGGGAAAAGAAAAAGTCTCTGAGGATATCGCCCTGGATGACCAAGTCATGAAAGAGCTGACCGACAAGGACCCGCCAAAGAAGAGTAAGGTGGACTATAACGTTCTGGCGCACTTGAGGAAGTTACCTTCACAGCTCAGTGTTCTCGACGCCCTTTTACTATCCAAAGAAGCGAGAGATTCGTTGATCAAGGCGCTACAAGAACCAGAGCAATTCCAAGCTTTTCTCGCCGAAGAAAAGATGAAGGATGAGCTGGAGGAAGTACATACAGCCGATATCACCTTCGGCGACGAAGACCTCCTCTTTGGGACATGCGAGCATAACCGTCCTCTCTATGTCTCAGGGTACTGCCACGATATAAAGATAGGCAAAATCCTGGTCGACAATGGGTCTTCCGTCAATCTCCTCAACGTGCGAGTGTTGAAGGAAATCTGCATGAGCGTCCAGCATCTCGCTCGTGATAAGATCACCATCTCCGATTTTGACTCCCAGTCATCGCGGACTCTCGGGTCTGTGATATTGACATTACTATTCGGGATACTTGTCACGGATATTAAATTTCATGTCATTGACGCCAAGACATGCTATACCGCTTTGCTCGGCCGGCCCTGGTTACACGAGTACAACATCATCCCCTCTACACAACATCAGTGTATGAAATAGTTCAAGGATGGTCTCGAGTATACTGTGACAGGAGAGTTAAACCCATTCTCTGTGAACGAAGTCCGCAAGTACGAAGATGCAAAATATTTCTTGCCAGATTTCGAGGACATGGAGAGATGTCACATACCGGAGAACAAAGCTATCACCACCATTCCGATCTTCGGGAGTGATACTGAAGAAGAGGAAGAGATAGTTTACTCAGGTCCACCCCAGAACAACAAGCCAGGACCGTCCGCTCCTATGTTGATCTTTGGCAGCGACTCGGAAGATGAGGTCCATGCTATATTCTCTGCTTGGCCTTCAATACAAACATTCGCTGATGAAGAGCAAAGTCTGCAAGTTGCCATGGTGCCACCCAAGCATCATAAAGAGCTAGACGCACTTAATACTTACAATGTGGAAGAACTGCAGACATTCTATATCCCTCCCAGGCGAGAAGGTGAAAAGGCGATCCTATTATACCAATCCACGGAAACAAAAGTGGAGAAAGGAGTTTAGCATGGCGTCGATTCTGCGCTCGATAGGCTCCAGCCCATCCGCCTGTCTAGATGTTACACGGAAGGCTTGAAAAGGCTATTGAAGCACCAAGAGATACCCTTTAAATAGACTGCTCGAAAAGCTAAGTTCTATGACAGGATCTGGAACATTCCCGGAACTCAGCGGAAGTTGCCCAATGGGAGAATGGAAACGATCGGGCTTGGATATGTTCGGTCCAAGAAATGGGAGCTACTCCGCGACTGCTACGTCGTACATGACTTTGATGAAGAAGGGGATGCTCAATGGGAGAATGCTAACCCTGAACCAGAAAGAGCCCCCGACGTGAAAATGCCCAGTCCATCGTTCGAAGAGCAAATGGACAAGCTTATAAAAGAAGCTGGTCAAAAAGTTCGAGACGACCATAATCGCGAAATGGCCATCTACGAGAAAGCCAGGACGCAACGCCTTCTTCAACAGGCTGCGAAAGATGAAAGTGCCCCTCCCTGTCAACCTGTTGTTTAAAAGGCCTGGCGCAGAGGCAGAAACAAACCAAAGAATGGAAAAGGCGTTCGACAGCGACAAAGCGGGACCAAGAAGTCACGCGAACATGAATCGAGCGGCCCGGATTTGTCCCTTATGAAGAAGATGAGTCGAGCATACTCTTTTCCTCAAGACAAGACAAAGAAAATACTTGATCTTGCCATAAGACATCAAATGCTTACACTCCCGGAGTCCAAGCACCCCGAGCAAGCTGATGAGGTCTCTCATCCTGGCTATTGCTCCTATCATAGGGCAATAGGACATCCTATCGAAGACTGCTTCACCTTCAAGAACTGGGTCGAAGACCAATATCAGCCCGGCAAGTTCAGTCTATCCAGCAGTTGGAGTATAACTCCGCTATAGAAGCATGAACCCAAATCCATGAGGGTAGACCCAGATCCACATCGGTCTTGGAAACGAGCTCGTACTTGTCATATGATAACAATATCAAAAGAAGAACACGAGATTATGGATGGCCTCCCCTGGTGCTTCGAAAACATTGATGACGAGGTGATCTCAGAGTTTCCACCGGCACCGAAAGAGCTGGAAGATGGAATACATACCACTGCAGATAATCTCAAGAAAATTGATTTAGGGACGACAAGTGACCCGCGGCCGACGTTCGTCAGTGAGCTGTTGTCTGAAGAAAAGGTGGCTACACTAAAAGACATGCTTATGCGGCATAAAGATTACTTCGCATGGAACTATTCCGAAATGCCAGGATTAGATCTAGAGATTGCTGTTCACAAATTGGCGATATCCTCGGACGTCAAGCCAATCAAACAAGCATCGAGAAGAATGCGGCTCGAGCTTGAGATGAGCATTAATGCCGAGGTCAAGAAACTAATCGACTCAGGCTTCATCCAAGAAGTTCAGTATCCTGATTGGATCGCCAACATCGTCCCAGTGATGAAGAAAAATGGGACAGTGCGCATATGTGTGGACTTCCGGGATCTCAATAAAGCCTGCCCGAAGGACGACTTCCCAGTACCGGTTACCGAACTGAAAATAGACAATACGTCTACTCACGAAGTTTTCTCCTTCATGGACGGTTCATCAGGATACAATAAGATAAAGATGCATCCCGAGGACCAGAAGCACACCGCTTTCCGGACCCCTTTGGGCATATTTTGCTACAAGGTGATGCCCTTCGGTCTAAAGAACGCCGGTGCCACCTATCAGAGGGCCATGACGAAGATCTTCGACGACCTCATACATGAAATCGTCGAATGCTACATCGACGACCTCGTGGTTAAAGCAAATCATATGAGGAACATCTCGAGCATCTGAAGATCGTATTTCAACGCCTTCGAAAATACAACTTGAAGATGAACCCTCTCAAATGCGCATTTGGAATTTCCTCGGGCAAATTCCTAAGATTCATCGTCCGACACCGAGGTATCGAGATAGATCCGTCAAAGATCAAGGCCATTATGGAGATGCCCCCGCCAAGGACTCTCAAGCAATTGCGGTCTCTCCAAGGAAAGCTCGCGCATATCCGGCGATTTATAGCCAATCTCTCAGAAAAGTGACGTCCTTACAGCCACCTAATGAAGAAGGGAACCCCTTTCGTCTGGGATCGCAAATGTCAAGACGCACTGGATGAAATCAAGCAATACCTGCAGAATCCACTAGTGCTGGCTGCTCCAGTCAAGGAAAAACCCCTCATTCTGTATACAACTGCCCTTGAAGGTTTCTTAGGCGCATTATGTGCACAAGAGAACGACCAAGGGAAGGAGAGAGCCCTCTACTATTTGAGTCGAGTTCTGCTGGGGGCAGAAAGCAATTATTCTTCCATTGAAAAACACTGCTTGGCATTGATCTTCGCGATAACGAAGCTCAGACATTATGCGTTGGCACATGAAGTCCGCCTCATATCGAAGGTGGATCCTCTCAAGTATTTGATGTCAAAGGCCATATTGACGGGGCGACTCGCTAAATGGGCCCTGCTCTTGATGGAGTTCTCAATAACTTATCAACCTCTTAAGGCAGTGAAAGGCCAGGCCATCGCCGACTTCCTCGCCGAGCATCCGATACCTGCCGATTCTCCCTTGAATTGCAAACTGCCAGATAAACATGCGTTTGACACGATCGACGGTAGTGGCATCCGATGGGAACTTTACTTTGATGGAGCATCCTCCATGAAGAAGCGCACACAAAACACCCCTCTAATCAAATCAGGGGAATGCCTCATCTTCATGACTCCACAAGGAGGGATAATGCGCTTTGCCTTCTCCTTAACAGAGCCGAGGACAAACAACGAAGCCGAGTATGAAGCTTTGATAGCAGGTCTCGAGATCGCCATCGACATGGGGATTGAGAACCTCCTCATATACGGAGACTCCCAACTGGTCGTCAGTCAAGTAAATGGCGACTACCAAATGTGCAAGCCAGAGTTGGTGAGATACGGCGAGAGAGTGCAACAACTGCTAACCCAAATTTCTTCCTACACCTTGGAAAGCATACCGCGTGCGGAAAATAGCAAAGCGGATGCATTAGCCAAGCTTGCTAAAGAACTGGCCGACGAGAACCTCGATGACGTGAGGATCGTTGTGCAAAGCCGTCGGGTTCTTGCACCGGCAGAAATATCTCCGGAGTCGTCCGAAGAAAAGGAAGCGACCGAGCAAATGGCTCTACAAGTGAAAGACCAAGAAAAGGTCAAAGATTGGAGAGAAGTCTTTATAAACTACTTCAAATCCCGTCGAACACCCAAAGATGCGTCCTCAAGACATCAGCTTATGAAACGAGCTCTATCTTTCGCCTTCGTCAATGATACTCTGTACAAGAGGTCGTTTGATCCTCTGTGGTTGAGATGCCTAGGACCTGAAGAGGCAAAGAGAGTCGTCCAAGAAACTCATGACGGACTCTGTGGTTCTCACCAAGCCGGGCCGAAGATGAAGCTGAAGATCAAACGGATGGGTTATTATTGGCCCACGATGATCCAGGACTGCCTCGAGTATGCAAAGCAATGCCACTCATGCCAGATCCATGGGGACTTTATCCATCAGCATCCGAATCCGTTACATCAGACAGTGGCTAGCTGGCCGTTCAAAATGTGGGGAACTGACATAATCGGCCCCATCGAACCAGCATCGTCCAGAGGACATCGATTCATTTTGGCGACAACTGATTACTTCTCCAAATGGTCAGAAGCAGTGCCACTGAGGGAAGTGAAGACGGAGATATCCTCCACTTCTTCAAGACGCACGTTATCTATCGGTTTGGAACTCCGCGACGGATCATCTCCGATAACGGGCCAGCCTACAGAAGCCACAAGATTAGCCGCTTCGCACAACAGCACAACATAGACTGGAGATACTCCTCAGTTTATAATCCCCGAGTGTAACACCCGAGTTCATTTATACCAATTCCAGTTTCCATATTTACCTATCCATGGTTTTCTTGATTTAGCGTGTTTGGGTGCCAATGGTATTTTACATATTACCTCAGATTCAACCCAACCCGCTTGCTTGTGTTAGTTATATGTATGCCCTAGAGGCCATTACTATACATAGGATGTATATTGTAGTGGATGCTTGGACATATATAGGGAGGACTTTCTTGCTCGACATGATAGTATGCTATCTGGTTGCTCTTTACCTTAACGTGTACACTGATTGTCTCTCTGTTACATGTTGGTAAAGCCCTTAGGATGTGTACTTGACTACCTGGACTATGATGCGGATCATACTAGTGGGGACATGGTAGTCCATAAGTACATCCTTCAAGGTCCCTAGTCGTGGGTGTATCGAGATGGGGCATCGATATACCAGAGTAGACTAGCGTATACCTTCTCGACCTATACAGATGGGCGATGGATGATCCCATATCCATTGGTGTTTGACATCAGAGATGATATACGGGTGCTCAGTGGAGACTGGGTATACTGGACGGACTCGCTGAGAACTCCCAGATGGTATTATACCTTACGTCAGATAGCAGTTCTCTGGTGACACTGGTACAGGTTAGTCTGTAGACCCGAGATCGTCATAGAGTCTTGTGTGATTCCCACTGTGCTTTGATTTCCACCTTACCACGTCCAAGAGGGCGTGAAAAACGGTGGTTTTTGGGTACAGTCCCGAGTCACATGGAGGCAATGAGCGATAGGAGGGGATTCGTCTCTCCCGGTATAGGGAGTTGATGTTGTGCTGTGTTCGATTGGCTATAACCGGAAATCCCTGGCCAGGGTTGCTGAGATTTACTGGTAAGTGTTACCAGTAGTTTCTCGAACTGTTATAGACCTCATATCGACACGACTTATCGAGCTATTGGGGTCTAACGTTTACCACCCCTAGGCAAGATATGCGACATATCAGACGACGAGACCGGACTGTACGGTAAGTGTTACTGGTTGGATTCACAGGAGTGTGAGCGGGCTTGCTCGTCGATCTTCTGATCGCTCAATACCCGGGTGGCCGTTACGTTTAGCAGACCGCTTGCGGCTTGTGGGTGTTTGATATGATCATCACCTGCTGCCGGCGTATTGACGAGTCTTGAGAGTCCTACACAGAGGTTTCCTGGCTCAAGCGAAATGAAATAGGAGCGCATATGAGATATGTGCGGAACCGAGAATAATACCAGTATGTGATACTGTATTCTATTCTCGCGATGAATGTATCGATTGGTTGTATGTGATATAACCTAGTTATCGAATCAAGGATTGATTCGATAAGTCGATACATTGGATATTAGTCGGTTATATGCGATATGACCGGATCGTTAAATCAAGCGTTGATTTAATGATTTAGTGCATAATTATATATTTGATATATTACTTTGCATTAACTAGTATTGGTTCACTTAAAATGGATTTTCTCACTTGAAGTGCACATTGTATATGTGATATATTTTTTGTGCACTTGATTGTATCATGATTGATGATACATGCATGTTTGGGTGTATGTTTAGTTTAAACCTTGGTTAAGTAAATGGTTAGGGTTTTGATTTATTTGCTTATTTATTTATTCATTCATTCATTTTGGCAAAACGAAAATGGTGGCTATTTTTTTTTCTTTGTTGAAGCTTCATGAAGCTTTGAAAAAGTCTACCATTTTTGTTTCATGGCTAACCTAACCATTCACCTAACCCTAGTTTATTCTCTACACTTAACCATGGTTGCTATATGATAAGAATCACTCATTTTCTATTTTCCATATATTTCTTATCATATTCTTTTCTTCTTCTTCTCCTTCTTCAACATGAAGAAAAGCTTGCTACCATCAATGGTGAAATGAGAAAAAGAGTGAGAAATCCAATTCTAAAGTGAACCCACTTCCTATTTCTTTATCCTCTACCACTTGCCAAGTAGTATAGGGTGTTTTCTTCACAAGTTTCATGGCTTGGTGAAGTTGGAGCTTGATCTTGTGTTGCCTCGACGTAGATCATCTTCGGCATCGAAGTCGACGACCTAGCCCGCCCATTTTTCCGATGAAGCCGACGCTAGAGCCCGGGATCCGATGATCGCAGCGAGGGGACTTCATCATGGAGCTTTGGAGGTGAAAGACCGGATCTACAAAGGTTGTATTTCCGTTCACTTAGCACTAAAGTAGTTTAGTAGCATTTAGTTTCGCCTAAAATTCTAGTTAACGATCGCATTAGGGTTTCTCGGCACTTGTAATTTTTGAAATTGGCATGGTTGATACCTTGTGAGACCTCATTAGTGTGCCTAGGAACCCTATAGCTTGAACCTGGTTAACTTTTATTTATAGTTTATCTTGACTTGTTGCATGGACTAGTGCATCTCATAATTTGGTATATACTGGTATTTAATCTAGTATCGCATCTGTTGCTTATAACAATTTAAATCATGTAAAATAAATTAAAATTACATTTCATGGCCTGCCTGATACCCCTAATCCTGTGGTAGCGTCCTTGCATCATGTTCTCGTTCCGTTCAGTGAAACAGACGTGTTTGGATGGCTACGCGCACGAGCGTGCGTTCGTTCTTTAGGGTATGCTTTTTATTACTTAATCCTTCATTTTTTAGTTTTGGAGCTTACAAAAAAAATTTCATACATTAAATCCAAATTTTTTGGACCCGACCCGGGCACGTTTTGGGCTACATTTGTAATTA
This sequence comes from Agapanthus africanus, assembly GCA_030015575.1. NCBI lineage: Eukaryota > Viridiplantae > Streptophyta > Magnoliopsida > Asparagales > Amaryllidaceae > Agapanthus > Agapanthus africanus. The sequence goes on along the minus strand of CM057337.1, from coordinate 68,810,344 downwards.
CTGGGAAATATGAATTTTGCTTAATACTTTATAATAGTAAAAGATTTCCTTTAACAGTTTAAAATCTTCTCTAAACCAACAAATATTTTAATCGATGAAATCTTTCCTTAACACTCTTTTCTCTCTCCTGCTGCTCCACCAATCAGCCCTCCTTTCTTTCGAGTGGTGGCCCCCACGAGATCTCTTCTCTCTATTTCTCTCTCTTCCTCTCTCTCTCTCCGCAACTCTCTCTCTCTCTCAAGCCTCTCTCTCTCCTCTCGCTGTTCCCTCTCTCTCATCTCGCGGTAGGTATAGGTCGCAACACCGCCTATTCCTTTATCGTCACCACCCACTTTCTCCTTCTCCTTCTTCTATATATTTCTTCCAGCGCCACGAACCCATTTTAAAACGAAACCCTAACCCTAACTCCACAATCCCCAATCCACCGACGTCGACCCTCGTCACCCTCTACTCCAACACCTCCTTCTCCTTTGTTCTCCTTCGAACGAACCCACTGCAACCTCTAACCGAGTACCTCTATCCACCATCACCACTTCGTCGCCACCGACTCCCTCATCTCATCGTCATTGTCTTCCTCTCCTCTGCTCCTTTTCGAGAGCCTGACCCTGCACGTACACCGCACACAAAACCCCAGCAACTTCTACCCGAGACCAAACCTTAACCAAACCCTAGATCTTTTGAAACCTTTTGCCGGCGTCCCTCGCCGCCGTCGATCTCGCCGCCACTGCCAGCACACCCCTCTGCAGCCAGTAAGCAATCCTACTCTCATTCCTCCTCCATTCTCCCTTCATGCTTTCATTTCTTTTTTTTTAAGTGATTGCTTTCGTGTTCACTGCCGATGTCCAGATCGCCGGAGTTCGCCGCGACGTCGACGATCCCGACGACCCAGTGAGGACCTCTGACCCGTGTGATCCCACTGTTCATTGTTTGGACTCTTTCCGTGTACCGTGCGCGCGTCGCGACTTTTCCCGTCGGCACGTGACGTTCCGTTTCCCGTTTCTTGATCCGTCGAGGCAAGTGAAACTTGCTACATGCTATACACGATATTCGTATATTTATTTATTTAATTTCAGGTTAAATCTATAGATAGAATCTAAGTTAAGAATTCCAAGTTAACCGTGCGATGTTTCGTTTACATTTAGCTTCAGACATGAAACCTACCCGATGCATTCACTTTACCAAACCTAATAACCACATTTATATGTTTAATCACATTTTAACTATTGACATAGCTTATGGTATTCTTTCTATAGTTTTACTCCATCGGACACCCGTGTGCATTTTAACCTGTTTTAGTTATGATTTCATCCATTGAATATATTATATATCATTGCATCTCTAAAATTACTTAATACTTGTTAACGTGATTTTAACATCCATAATTGTCATACTGTATGCATGTAATGTTGAAACTATCTCTTAAACTCAAACTGATAACCGTATATCTAATAATTTAGCCTGCACCTATTTTCATGTCATATTACATGTGCCAGTTTATTGTTCTGATAGTACCCATGCTTGTTTATAACCATAATGATGCTAGTTGATTATGAGTACCCACACGATATCTTGTATACCCTGACCTGACTTGCTACACATATTACCCGACCCGACATGGTACCGTACGACTCTTGATATGACAGGACACTTATATACACTACCCGGATTGACCTGGCGCACCATGGCTTTACCTGATCTTGCATCTAATGCCAACGAACCTGTCCTGTAGTCCTCACGGACCGTTCCTGTTGTCTATCCAGACAAACCTGTACTTGCCTGATCATGTGTTGGCATTAGTGCTAGAATACTTAATACTTGACTTGAACACATATAACTTGGGGTATGGGGAAATCAGTATTGTAACCGAACGTAACTCAAAGGGCCATCCTATTGTTTGCCGTTTTTTCCGGGCGTTACGGAATACCCATTGTTTGCCGTTTTTCCGAGCGTTACGGAATACCTATCGTTTGCCGTTTTTCCGGGCGTTACGGAATACCTATTGTTTGCCGCTTTTCCGGGCGTTACAGAATAACCACCGACGAGTTACGATGAGGATTACATTAATTGATTTCGAAGACTTTAGAATAGATGACCCCGTAGCACAGTTTAGATACATCTGCACTTCACTTATACTGACACATTCACTGATAAATTTATATTCCTGTTCATACTCATACCTGTACGTCTTACTACCCCTGCTAATTTTATTGCTTGATATTCTGACGCGCTGACGTCTGGGTTTTGCATTGCCCGGATTCCTTACCTTTGCTGCAGTCCGAGCAGGAGTACTTCAGTCAGCAGGCTGAGCAGTGAGGACTCGTTAGTAGTTAGTTCTTTTATTTTCAGTATGTCATTCCTGATGTGAGCCCGCATTATGGGGCATACATTCCAGTTATTCTTGTATTGGATTTTTTGCTTCCGCATTATTTATTCTTGACTCATTTTATTTTGGCTTATGGACATGTGCTAGATAGTTTTATTTTGTTCTTGATATCTCTACAGCCGTAATGTGACTGTGGAAGTATAATTCCTATCCACAGGTAGCATGGTTGGCTATGTCACGTGCCTACCTTAGCGTACTCTGGGAAGCGAGGCGCGACACCGAGCTAACGGTCTAGCTGAGGCTTTCAACAAGATCTTAACAAAGATCGTGAAAAAGACGGTGTCCTGAAATAAGAAGGACTAGCACGAAAAACTGCATGATGCTCTCTGGACATATCGAACTACGTTCAAGACGGCCACGAACACAACACCGTACGCGTTGGTATTCAGTACAGAAGTGGTACTCCCCTTCGAGATAGAGTTACCCTCTCTACGAGTGGCAGTCCATTATGAGCTAACGGACGAAGAGAATGCTCACCTTCGGCTTGAGGAGCTCGATACCCTTGATGAAACTCGACTCATAGCGCAACAAAATCTGGAGGCTTATAAAGAAAAGATAACGCGCTAATATGAAAGATTGACCAGGCCGAGAACATTCCGCCAAGGTGAACTCGTGCTAGTGGTCAAAAGACCTATGATCCCCAATCGTGCCAAGCGGGGAAAATTCGAGCCGAACTATGAAGGCTCATATATCATAGACAAGGTCTACTAAGGTGGGGCCTACCTACTCATGGACATGCATGGTGAAAGACCCTTCAGGTCAATAAACGGTCGCTTCCTGAAGAAGTACTACGCTTGACGAGTCACGACCGAGGTCAATGATAGATGACGACGACTATGTCCGCTCGCTATCTTTTTAAGCCTAAACTCTGTAAGTAGTAACAGGTTTCCTTTACTACGGACCGAAACGTCCTTAAACTAACAGCGGACCGAAACGTCCTTAAACTAACAGCGGACCGAAACGTCCTTAAACAAACAGCGGACCGAAATGTCCTTAAACTAACAGCGGACCGAAATGTCCTTAAACTAACAGCGGACCGAAACGTCCATAAACTAACAGCGGACCGAAATGTCCTTAAAACTAACAGCGGACCGAAAGGTCCTTAAACTAACGACGGACCGAAACGTCCTTAAACTAATGACGGACCGGAACGTCCTTAAACTAACAACGGACCACTATGTCCTAAAACTAGCTGTTGACCGAGATGTCGATAAATTACGGTGGATTGCAGCGTCCTAAAGCTGATAAAAAAACAGAAAAAAAGAAAACGGTATGTCCACAAGCAAAAAGGGCACGGATGAAAACCCGAAAGGGCTCCATGAGTAAAAACAGCAGGGCTGCCGGCGAGTTTTGTGAAAACCCGAAAGGGCGCAATCTTGTTAAAAGACACTTTCAAGGTCCTCTCGACTTTGTAAGGAGAAACCACCTGCGTGAGATCCTTACGACTCACAAGGGAGCAACACACTTAGGGATCCCCACGATTCCTAAGGAGAAACACACTTGCGAAATCCTCACGACTCGTAAGGAGAACCCTCTTATGGGACCTTCACGGCTCATAAGATTTGAAAGTCTTAAGCTAAAGGGACCTAAACCTGTTCTTAAGCCCAACAACCTCCAATAATACCCTACAAGCGGCTCAATGCTGACCCTTGTATACAATCCACGGGCACGAATAAACATTTTCCTAACAAAGTCCCATCCGTGACTAGAGATATGTTCGCACGGTGAACAACCCTTGTGAGTCCCCTCGACTTGTAAGATGAAAACTCTCTTGTAAGATCCTTACGACTTACAAGAAGCCATACACTTAGAAGTCCTCACGATTCTTAAGGAGAAAACCCACCTATGAGATCATCACGACTCGTAGAGAGAAATACCTTTATGAGACCCTTACGGCTCATGAAGTCAAAAGTCTTAGTCGACAGGATCCTAACCCTGTTCGCTAAGCCCCCTTTGTTCGACATCGACAGAGGCAAATGATGATTCGCTCCTGTCAATATCCCAGTTGTAGTGGTGCTGATGCCGAAATCGATGTCTAATTCCAAGCTTGCAGCGAAAGGCCAACAAGCCACACATGCATACGAAATAGCCGAAATGATGGGGCAACTTTCAACAAAATCAGCAAGTAAAAATGTATGCATACGAAATAGCCGAAATGATTGGGCAACTCGCAATAAAAAGCAGCGAGTAAAAATAAAAATAATATCCGAAATGATTAGGCACCGCGAAAGCCGAAATGATGGGGCAATCGCGACCTTCGCGATACAAAAGCTGAAATGATAGAGCAGCGCGGAAAGAAATAAAAAAAATGAATGAGTGAAATTTATGCCCTACAGATGATATCACATCGATCGCTGTATACAATCCAAAAGCGTAAACAAAGAAGGAATCACACTCCTCCTCCCCAGGTTTCATCAGAAGGAGAAGCCAAATCTCAACGGGTCACAGATAACCTAGAGATCATCTCAACATTCGTTTCATTGCAGCAAACACAACATCAAGCAAAGCGGGACAGCAGCAACTCCCAGTTCCATGACTCGGCGGTGTACAGACGACCGAGAGTCAAATTCCGACTCCGTGAAATGCGGATAAAGTCAAAAAATTCCTGGCTACGTGGAACGTGGATTATGTCACTTCTGACCCCGTGGAAAACGTCCAGAGCGGATCCTGGTCCTCGCAGAGCACGGCAGAGAACCCGTGTGAAGCATCCAGAGCGGAGCCTAGTCCTCGCCGAATACGGCAGTGAACCCGTGGGAAGCATCTAGAGCAAAATTCCTGGCTACGTGAAACGCGGATTATGTCACTTCTGACCCCGTGGAAAATGTCCACAGCGGATCATGTTCCTCGCAGAGCACGGTAATGAACCCGTGTGAAGCATCCAGAGCGGAGCCTGGTCCTCGCCGAACACGGCAGTGAACCCATGGGAAGCATCCAGAGCAAATTCCTGGCTACGTGGAACGCAGATTATGTCACTTCTGACCCCGTGGAAAACGTCCAGAGTGGATCCTGGTCCTCGCAGAGCACGGCAGTGAACCCGTGTGAAGCATCCAGAGCGGAGCCTAGTCCTCGCCGAACACGGCAGTGAACCCGTGGGAAGCATCTAGAGCAAAATTCCTGGCTATGTGAAACGCGGATTATGTCACTTCCGACCCCGTGGAAAACGTCCAGAGCGGATCCTGGTCCTCGCAGAGCACGGCAATGAACCCGTATGAAGCATCCAGAGCGGAGCCTGGTCCTCGCCGAACACGGCAGTGAACCCGTGGGAAGCATCCAGAGCAAATTCCTGGCTACGTGGAACGCAGATTATGTCACTTCTGACCCTGTGGAAAACGTCCAGAGCGGATCCTGGTCCTCGCAGAGCACGGCAGTGAACCCGTAGGAAGCATCCAGAGCGGAGCCTGGTCCTCGCCAAACACAGCAGTGAACCCGTGGGAAGCATCCAGAGCAAACATTGGACTGTGGAGTCCTTAAATCCACAGACTATGATGTCCTTAACCTTGACCGTGATGTTTTAAAACTAACATTGGACTGTGGAGTCCTTAAATCCACGGACTATGACGTCCTTAACCTCGACCGTGATGTCTTAAAACTAACAATGGACCGTAATGTCCTTAAACTAATTTACACCCGGTTCAAAGGTACATCTCTTCACTCCTTTGATATTCGTTGTTGTAATCCCTCAACGTCTTCAAAGAGGTGACGGGTCCCGACAACCACACATTTCACGGACCGTGGGGTTCTTAAACTCATGGACTATGATGTCCTTAACCTCGACTGTGATGTCTTAAAACTAACATCGGACTGTGGGGTCCTTAAATCCATGGACTATGATGTCCTTAACCTCGACCGTGATGTCTTAAAACTAATATCGGACTGTGGGGTCCTTAAACCCATGGACTATGATGTCCTTAATCTCGACCGTGATGTCTTAAAACTAACATCGGACTGTGGGGTCCTTAAACCCATGGACTATGATGTCCTTAACCTCGACCGTGATGTCTTAAAACTAACACCGGACTGTGGAGTCCTTAAATCCATGGACTATGATGTCCTTAACCTTGACCGTGATGTCTTAAAACTAACAATGGACCGTAATGTCCTTAAACTAATTATCGATCGCAATGTCATTAAACTAAACAATAGAGCCCAATTGCTCTCTTGTCGGATCCAAATGATCCCGTTAAGTTGATCTTAGTCTAAAATTAGACTAACGTATCCTTAACAAACGTTTAAGTTGATCTTAGCTTCAAATAAGACTAACGTATCCTTAAACACAACCCCCAAACCCAAATCTAAGAAGATACGGATTTGGACTAATTCACGTCCTACGGGCGACAACATAAATTAGTCTCCGTATACAATCCACGGGCAACCAAACACAAAACAAACACCCACGACACGGAGTGACCATATGGAGAAGGAGAAAATTGTTACCGCGATGCGGTAGCGTAATTAACTGCAGGGGCTTGTGCCTGCAGGGAAGAGCGTCCCCACAATAAAAAAAAACCCCTCAAACGAGGGGAAATCTGACGAAGTCTGCTACATCGGCCGTATCCGTCTAAACCTTCGATACACGGTGCCATAAATCAACTTGGAATCTTCGGAGAGGTGGACGGATAGCACCAATTAGCATCTGCCCCCAGATTCAGGCAAGACGTCCAGTCTTTCCGGCTTCCGGCGGTAAACAACGGCGATTCTTCAATGAGAAATTGAAGCGCCCTTATTCGTTTCCCCAGGATAAAACGAGGAAACTGTTCGAGCTGGCGATGCACAACAGGCTCATCACCTTGCCGGATCCAAAACGCCCATTTCAACTCGGTGAGGCCAATAATCCCAATTATTGCCCCTATCACCAAGTGGTAGGCCATCCAATCGAAGATTGCTTCGTCTACAAAGACTGGATTGAGGACCAATACCAACAGGGCAAATTCGCACTGTCTGAGAATTGGAAAGTAAGCCCGCCACAGCCGCACGCTCTTAAAAGAGGGACACACCAGGGGCATCATGCTCTTGTATAGAAGAAGCTACATGGGAGGTCGCTCTTTCAGCCAAGACGAAAAGAATGTTGAAGGATTTTCAAACATGCCCGGCGATTAGGTGGAAAAATCCGCTGGAACCCGAGGTCATTGAGAGAATGCTGAAATCGCACCTGACTCCAAGAATTGGCAGCGATAATCAAAACGCTCAGGCCCAGCCGTCAAAGTCTTCGAAGAAGAAGAAGAAGACCAAAAAGCCCATGAAGCCTGATGACAAGCACACAGACCTGCAAAAACATAGTGACGTGCTAGAAGAATACAACCAAAAGGCGCGAACCCCGGTCACACTCCAAGAGTTTCTCAACCACATCCTTGAAGACGGAGATAGTGACAAAGATAAGGGAGAAGACTCGTCAGACGAACCTGAAGATTATGTGGCAAGCTGCCACGTGATCTCTCACTCGTCAGTAGATGGTGAAGAAGCTCCTGATACAGAGAAACTGGGGGCAGATCCCAAACCAGAACTCCTAGGACCGTTAGACGAGATGATTGACGCATTCCTGAATGAAGCTCTTTTGAAAAGCAAAGCTGATCGAGAATGCGAAATGGCCATATTTGAAAAAACCAAACGGCGGCGACTGGACGAAAGGGTTAAAACACTCCCACCAGATCAAAGCACTTCAGCCGCAAATAAAAGCAGGTTCAAGACGAGGAAAAGGTTCGCCAAAGCCATATCGATGGGAATGAAGCTGCCACCCTCCGAAGGAAACACACCTGATAGGATACACCTTAACGAAGAGGATGCACATGCAAATTACTGCTTATACCATCGGAGGACCGCACACCCTACTGAAGAATGCAACGCCTTTAAAAATTGGTGGCAAGGATACGCTGCTCACCGGCAGCATTTCAAGCGGATGAAGCGCAAAACTCGTCGGGAACAAAGAAGCATGACAGATGAGCATAAAAGAACAGCCGGTGAATGTCACATGGTTAATTCCGGAGGATCGCAAGTTCTCACCTTCGGGAGTGATTCTGATGAAGAAATAGTCCTCGGCCCTCTCTTCAAGGAATCCATCTCTGAAACAGAAGAGATGAAGACCTGCGAGAACATTTAGCTGCGCAATCACACGCTACCTGAAAAGAATCTCGGACCCGCAAACAAGGGATCGAACAAAAAGGATAAGGGGAAAGAAAAGGTCCCTGAGGATATCACCCTCGATGACCGAGTCGTCGAAGAGCTGGCAGCCAAGGACCCACACAAGAAAAACAAGGTGGATTACAATGTTCTGGCACACCTGATGAAAATACCCTCGCAGCTAAGCATTCTTGATGCCCTTCTGCTATCTAAAGAGGCGAGAGATTCTCTGATCAAGGAACTACAAGAACCTGACTAGTTTCAAGCTTTCCTTACCGAAAAAAAGATGAAGGGCGAGCTGGAAGAAGTTCACACAGCTGACATCACCTTCAGCGATGAAGATCTCCTCCTCGGGACATGCGAACATAACCGTCCTTTGTACGTCACCAGATACTGTCATGACATCAAGATAGGGAAGATCCTGGTCGACAATGGATCCTCCGTCAACCTTCTCAATGTGAGAGTGTTGAAAGATATTTGCATGAGCGTTCAACACCTCACTCGGGATAAAATCACTATCTCCGGGTTCGACTCCCAGTCATCACGGACGCTCGGGTCTATGATACTGACATTACGCTTTAAGCTGTTCGTCACTGATATCAAGTTCCACGTCATTGACACCAAGAATTGCTACAACGCTTTGCTCGGCCGGCCTTGGTTGCACGAGTACAACATTATCCCTTCTACAAAACATCAGTGTATGAAGTATTTCAAAGATGGACTTGAATACACTGTGACATGGGAGCTGAACCCATTTTCCATGAATGAAGTCCGAAAGTACGAAGATGCAAAATACTTCTTGCCAAATTTCGAAGACATGGAAAGGTGATATAAGCCGGAGGATAAGCAAAAAGCTATCACCACCATTCCGGTCTTTGGGAGCGATACCGAGGAGGAGGAAGAGATATTCTATTCAGGAACGCCCGAATGCAACAAGCCGAGACCGTCCACCCCTATTCTAGTCTTCGGCAGCAACTCTGAAGATGAGTTCAATGCAGTATTTTCTGTTCGGCCATCAATACAAACATTCATTGGAGATGATCAGAGTTTACAGATCGCCATGGTTCCGCAAGAGCATTACAAAGAGCTCAACGCACTTGATACCTATAGTGTGCAAGAACTGCAGATGTTCTACATCCCTCCTAGGCGAAGAGATGAAAAGGCGATCCTCTTTTATCGATCCACGGAAACCAAAGTGGAGAAAGAGATCTGGCATGGTGCCGATTCTACGCTTGACAGGCTCCAACCCATCTGTTTGCCCAGATACTACACAGAAGGATTAAAAAGGCTGTTGAGGCGCCAAGACGTACCCTTGAAGTAGACTGCGCGACAAGCCCAGTTCTACAACAGGATCTGGAACGTCCTTGGAACTCAGCGAAAATTGCCCAACGGGAGAATGGAAATGATTGGGCTTAGATATGTTCAATCCAAGAAACGGGAGCGATTCCATAGCTGCTATGTTATACATGACTTTGATGAAGAAGGAGATGCTCTGTTAGAAGACGCTAACCCTGAACCAAAACAAGGTCTCGCCATGAAAGTGCCAAGTCCGTCGTTCGAAGAACAGATGAATAAGCTAATAAGGGAAGCGGGTAAAAAGGTCCGGGATGACCATAGTCGCGAAATGGCCATTTACGATAAAACTAGGACGCAGCGCCTCCTTCAGCAGACTGCGGAGAATGACGATGCCCTTCATCGCCAGTCATCATACGGAAGACTTGACGCGGAGGCAAAAATAAGCTGAAGAGCGGAAAAAATGTCCGACAGCGGCCAAGCGGGTCCAAGAAGCCACACGATCGAGAATTGAGTAGCCGGGATTCGTCTCTTATAAAGAAGATGGGTCGAGCATATTCTTTTCCCCAAGACAAGACAAGGAAGATATCCGGTATTTTCATGAAACACCAAATGATTACGCTCCTAGAATCCAAACACCCCGATCAAGCAGACGAGGTCTCTCACCTGGATTATTTCCCCTATCACAGAGCGATAGAACATCCTTTAGAAGACTGATTCACATTCAAAGACTGGGTAGAAGACCAGTATCAGCAAGGCATGTTCGCTTTATCTAGCAGTTGGAGAGTAACACCGCCACAGAAGCGTGAACCGAAAGCCACGTATGCAGCGAGAGTAGAGCCGGATCAACATCGGTCTTGGAAGCGATCTTGTACCTGTCACGCGATAATGCTATCAGGAGAAGGAGTACGCGAGGATATGGATGACCTCTCCTGGTGCTTTGAAAACAAGGATGACGAAGTGATCTCAGAGCTTCCACCGGCGCTAAAAGAGCTGGAAGATAGGATACATACTACTGCAGATAACCTGAGAAAAATCGACTTGGGGACGGCAAACGACCCACGGCCAACGTTCATCAGTAAGCTGTTGTCTGAAGAGCAGGTGGCTATGCTCAAAGACGTGCTCATGCAGTATAAAAACTGCTTCACATGGAACTACTCCGAGATGCCGGGACTAGATCCAGAAATAGCCGTGCACAGATTGGCAATATCTCCAGACATCAAGCCAGTGAAACAAGTACCGAGAAGAATGCGGCTCGAACTTGAAATGAGCATCAACGCCGAGGTCAAGAAGGTAATCGACTTCGGCTTCATTCAAGAGGTTCAGTACCCTGACGGGATCGCCAACATTATCCCAGTGATGAAGAAAAATCGAACAGTGCGCATCTGCGTGGACTTTCGAGACATCAACAAAGCTTGCCCGAAGGATGACTTTCCTGTACTGGTTACCGAGCTAATGATAGACAACACGTCCACTCATGAAGTCTTCTCCTTCATGGATGGCTCATCAGGGTACAATCAAATAAAGATAC